>JARHVA010002786.1:2130000-2322500 GCA_037957365.1 Torreya grandis | reverse complement strand
CTAATTGTTGTAACTCCACCACTACATATCTTCCTTAGAATTTTCTTTAAACATTAACCCTGGCATGTTTCTCATCTTCCTTCTTATCCCTAAGGACCTATTGAATCTAAAAAAATATCTATATTCTCCTTTGTGACTACCTTTGTTATCATATCTATATGATTTTGACTCATATGGATATTTTCTAACTTTAGTTGACCATCCTCCAAAAATGAATGAATGAAGGGATACCTGAGTTGTATATGTTTGGTACTACCCTCAAACCTCCACTAGGGGAGATAAATGTATTGTATATACTCCTATATATCCCCATGGTAACCATAGTGGGTGACAAATCCCCCCATAACCCCATTGATAAATTGGCATTCTAGTAACATTAGGCTCTACCATCTAACAATCTCCTACTTGGAGACTTATTGTTGCAACTCCACCACTATAACTCTTGTAAGTTTCTTTAAAATTTGACCCTAGCATGTTTATCATCTTCCTTATTATCTATAAATACCTATTAAAGTAAAAAAAACTCTCCGTTTTATCCTTTGTGACTAACTTTGTTAGCATATATGTAGGATTTTGACTTGTATGGATCTTTTCTAACTTTAGGTGACCATCCTCATAAAATAAATAAATGAAGTGATACTTGAGGTGTATATGTTTGGTTCTTGAGTGGATTGATGTGTTATTCACTAAATTAATTATGTTCTATTTATCATTATAAAACCTATAATATTTATACTTCTTCATCAACTATTCCATAAACCATTGCATCCATATCATCTCTTTGCTTGCTTCTATAGATGCAATATATTCTACCTCTATAGTTGACAAAGAAACTATCTTCTTTAATTTTAAAATCCAACTAACTATTGTGTCACACATGGTGAATACATAACCTATGCTACTCCTCTTACCATCTAAAACTCTATCCATGTCTACATCAATATATCCTTGTGAGGTAATGCCTGACCCTTCATAGCATAACTATCTATCAATGGTCCCTATCAAGTACTTGAGAATCCACTTGACTACATCTTAGTACTCATTTTTTGGATTATTCATAAACCTAATGGAAACTCCCATTATATGAGCAATGTATGGTCTCATTCACACCATAACATACATTAAAATTCCAACTACTAAAACATATGGCACTTTGGACATGTAATTGATTACTTCCTACATTTTAGGACACTATTCCTTTCTTAATTTGAAGTGTCCTCATAAAGGTGTAATCACTAGTTTTTCATCTTGTATATTGAACCTCACTAACACCCTATTGATGTACTCTTCTTGATATAATGTCAATTTTCTATTTTTCTCTCTTATTTTTCTCATACCAAGGATTTGCTTTTTAGTACCCAAATCCTTTATTGTAAATGAATGTGGTAGTTTTTTTAGCTCATTTATAACCTGCATGTTAGACCTTACAATAAGTATGTCATCTACATACAATAAAAAAATAATATATATTACATTATGTAATCTCTTAAAATAAACACAGTGGTCAAAATGACATCA
This sequence comes from Torreya grandis, assembly GCA_037957365.1. Lineage (NCBI taxonomy): Eukaryota > Viridiplantae > Streptophyta > Pinopsida > Cupressales > Taxaceae > Torreya > Torreya grandis. The sequence goes on along the minus strand of JARHVA010002786.1, from coordinate 2,320,982 downwards.
ACTATAACCTTGTTCTATCATAAAAATATCAAATTTTAAATACCGCTACCTTGGAGCTTACTTTAGGCCATACAAACTATTTTTCAACCTCCACACCATTTTATCCTTACCTTTGACTTTGTATCCCTATGATTTCTCCATATATATTTCACCTTCCAAGTCACCATGAAGGAAAGAAATCTTCACATCTAACTATTCAAGGTAAAAATATTCTACTACTATCAAACTTAAAATAGTTCTTATGGAAGTCATTTTAACAATTAGATAAAATATTTTGTCAAAATCTATACCTTTATTTTGTGAAAACCCCTTTACAACAAGTATGCCCTTGTACTCATTTTCCCTCCATCTTATTCCTTCAATATATAAACCCATTTATTCTATAATGCTCTTTTACGTATAGAAAATTGAACTAAATACCAAGTTTGGCTATGTACCAAGGAGTCCATCTCCTCTTTCATGCCTTGTTCCCACTTCTTTTTGTTTTCTACTTATATTAATTCTTCATAGCTTTAAGTCTTACCACCATTAGTCAATAATAAATAATAAAGTGAAGGACGGTATCAATTAGGGAGTCTACTTACTCTAGTAGATCTTATAATTAATCTTTTATGAGTTTTAGGTACTTTTGTTGTTGTAGTAGTTATTGCACATTCTAATTTTCTAGCACTTTTAGAATTTAATTTTCAGTGATCTCATTAAGTACTACATATTTTGTGTTTGGGTTTTCTTGTTTATTTCCCTACAAATAATCTCTATACATGACCTTATTATTAAATATTGAATATCTACTCCTAATTAGTTTATGATTTTCAAAATCCCATAAATGGTAACCAAAATCAATAACTCTATATCCAATAAAAGTATATTTCTTGGATTTTGCTTCAAGTTTGGTTTTATTTTATTTATCAATATGGACAAATGTTTCACAACCAAAAGTATTTAAAAATGAACATTCTAACTTTTTACCTATCCATGGTTCTTATAGAATACCACCATCTAAATGACTTGAATGTGCTATATTTATTAATTAAATAATATTATCCATAACATCTACCCAAAACTATAAGGGAAACTTGATATACAATCTCATGCTCTGTGATTGTCCTATTCATCCTTTGTGACACCATTTTATTATGGTTTTTTGGGAACTATCTTATCTCTACAAATACAATGGGATGAATAATAATTATCAATCTCCTTGTAATATTCACCTCCATTATCTCATTCTCAACAGAAGCCTTCCATTTCTTAAAAGTGTAAAAAAAGATCATATTTTTTTCATATAAAGTAAACCAATGTTTTCTAGTTGCATCACAAATAAAAGTAACATAATAAGAAGAGCCACCAAGAGATGATACCTAAGTTAGTCCCCCTACATATGTACACACAATCTCTAAAATTTATTCTTTGTTTGTCTTCCCAACTCTGAGAAACCTGACTGTCTTATATTTTATATACACACAATGCTCACAAAAATTCAAATCCACCTTCTTCAAATGTGGCAACAAATTCTTTGAGTGAAGAATTTGCATCCCATTCTCACTCATGTGCCCAAGTCTATGGTACCATAATTATGTGTTTGTTTCTATATAATCTAAAAAAATAAAAGAGTTAACATTACTAGCCTACCTTCTCTCCTTTTACTATTATCAATGATCCTTCAGTGACCTTCCATGAGTTTTCTAAAAATGTAACCATGCATCCCAAACTTCCTAACTACCCTACTAATAATATTTTTCTTCTCAACTCAGGAACATGGCTCACCTATTTCATCAACCATTTGTTTCCATTATATAATTTTATCTATAACTTACCATTTTCAAAATATTTACAAGGTTCACCATCACCCAAATAAACCTATCCAAAATCACCTTGAACATAGTCTTTGAAATATTTCTTATGGGAATCCCATGAATATAACACTCAATAATTATTAATATTATATAATGAAAGTATTAAAGAATCTTTCAACACATCACCTACTACATTTGCTTCATGATTAATATCTTTTTTTCCATCTCTATGTTTTCATTTTTGAAACCAACAATCTTTCTTTAGCTATCCTTTCTTCCTACAAATTTAGCACAACAACATTACTCTATATTTAGATATTCCCTTCTTAGACATCCCAAAATTCCATAGGCCCTTTCTTTTATCCTTTTGTCTTCCCATATTCTCCATATTCAAATCATTACATGATGTCTCACCAATGCTTTTCCATTGCATTTATTTGTTAAGAATAATACCAATTTAATCATAAAAATTTAAAGTGCATAAACTAGAGATAGAATTACTCACATCCATGACCAAGCCATTTCAACGTTTTGGCAATGAGCATAGAATCAAAATATCCCTAACTTCATCATCAATGATTACTCTTATATAGCTTAACTAATTTATGACTGTGCTAAATTCATTTAAATGATCAATAATAGACCCACCTCCTGACATCTCCATATTAAATAAAGGATTCATAATAAGTACCTTGTTGAAGGCTAAGTGTTTTTAATACACTGTATCCAATGCCTTTATTACATCCTCTATTCTCTTTTCTTTTGAAATATTTAAGGCCATAGACACTACTAGGCATAGTCATATTGTTCTTAGTGTCTTTATGTAAAGAACCTCCCATTCTTCATACTTCATATATATTTACTTCTTTTTTATTACACCCAATGGTAGGAAAAGATCTATTTGATAAATACAGTCCTATATTTTCATCTTCCATGACTGGTAGTTTTGGTCATTGAACTTCTCAAGCTTAAATTTTCCTTCTACCATTGTTCCCACTCAAATAAGGAATGATATTTTCTTGTGATTTTATCTGATAAATACCTTTGGATATAATACTAGTTAGGAATATACAATGTAGAGTGATATTAATGAAATAAATATGGAAATAAAATACAAAAAACACAATACAAGAGAGACATAAATTTAACATGGTTCACATAATATGGGCTATGTCCACATAGAAAGAACTAGTTTTTATCTTATCTAGTCCAACAAATGAAGGAATAAACCTAAAATACATCCACTACAATATCCTCTTCACTCACACATAGTTAACCTCTATGATTACAATTCCCTCATATTAAAGGAGGGTTATATATTAGGGAAAAAATGCACCAACATAATCTCTACCATTAGATCTATGACCTAATAATGAATGGTTCATATTTAATATGAAATTACAATATTTTAGAATGCATTTTTCACAAAAAATTTGGTTCTACCCCCTATAACCCCATGTAAACCATAGTGGAGGGGGGAGGGAATCCCCCCCCCCCCATACCACCCATCGAGAACATGAAATTTTATTAAGATCATGCTCCACCATTCAACAACCTAGGCTCAATCATATTCCACAAATAGATGACCCCATATTCCTTTATCTATGATGGAAATAGCTTGGCTAAAATTCTATGTTATTTCCATACCTAGATATGTACATGATCTACCAACAAACCCTAAAAAGTATATTTCTTTCTTTTCTGCCTTTAGAGGTGGTATTATTGAATAACACATAAAGGCTCTCAAGAATACTTTTTGGATACTAAATGTCACAAAGGCATGGCATATAGACTCTTCCCATTTACATTTATTGATTATGATTGGTTATTTAATGTCCCAAAAAAATTATTACATTTTGGAATCAATGTCAAAAAACTTTTCTGGCACAATTTTGACAAGTGATTAGCCCAAGTGTCATATACAAGCACTTTACAAGCATGAGGAGAAAACCTAATGAACCAATTTGGGACTTTAATACCATATTATAAAATATATATAGATAAATTTAATTCACTTATAAACCTAATGAATAATTATCCCTTGAAATTTACAAAAACACCTAAAACCTTATGACAACTATTTTTATCCATAAAATACCTAATATTCTCATGTTATCATTAGACTATGTTGAATCTAAAGAAAGTTTTAGTGGCCTAGATTGAAACAAATTGGAGGTCACTAGGTGAATTGTTTTTGAAATGGTGATAAATTAGGTTGGAAGGCATATAATAGTATAGGTAAATTATTAGGTGGCATATGGTGAATATAATTTGAATAAGATTAACATATTAGGATCTAACATGAATAACACTATGCAATATTCTAACTATAATATGCAATTATTTGACTACAATATATAATCACCTAAATACATAATACAGCCACTTGACTAAATGATGTGGCCACCTAATTACATGATGATAGATGAAACCACTTGATTACACGATGTAGTCATCCAAAATTTTGTTGATATAGTTTGACACCTAGTTGTTGTTGTTTGATACCTTATTGTCATCATCTAACACCTAGTCACTATTGTCTAACACTTGGTTGATGTCATCTAACACCTATTTTTTATCATCCAACACTAGGTTATTATAATTTGACACCTAATTGTTTTCATTTGATACCTAATTATAGTCACTAGACTATTGGTTGTATAAGATTAAAAGTAGATACTAACACTTGAGATAGTTTAATGTACTGAAGGAGAGAATACCATCAGATTATAAATTTTAATATATTATATATAGTGACGAATTTACATATATTATCTTTCTTAGTATCAATGACATTTATTTATAAGAGGAAATTTATTTTAAAAAGTAGGCAAGTTGACCTTTAAATTTAAATTTTACCCTAAAATTTAGGTGATCCCATGTTATTGGCTACCCCACAAAATCACCAAATGTTGACTTAAAAAAATGGAATATTCATGAATTAACAAATATTCACTACTAAAACATCCATGATTGAAACTATTACATTGATAGGCAATTGAACCCCTAGTCACAAGCTCTAGCTCCACTTAATATTAATCCTAATTTTCTATCACTCAACCCCATTCAAATATCTAATTAGAATGTTATTGCTCAAAATCAAAACCAAATGTATACCCAATAGTCTTTATACCATGCTCCACCTAATCAACACCCTAACTTCATAAATAATCTTTTGTTTACATCTAACCAGTAAAGCCTAAACCAATCTTTGATACCAGTCAATAATTTTACTACATAAGGTATTATTATTGATTCTAAAAAGGAAAAATTGGATTCCACCTAACAAATGGTACATAAACTGAGAAATGAGTTCATACACATGTAGAAATAGATGGGAAACACCATGGGATTTAATACTAGTCTAAAATTTACATAATATAGATATAATAAGCCTTTAAATATACATTTAAATAATATAGAGTAACAACCACTTAATAAGATGTTGTAAATAAACATTTTGGAAATAACACTTCCTAATTGGTGTCGAGTCCATAATATGACATAACATGGTGAGCAAGACTGCATATAATTTTGTACTAATTTTGAAATATTTCAAAAATAAATGAAAGGTAGGAAGTATTTATGAATCAACTAGAGATATCTTTCTCTATTACTCTAAGTAGTCCCATCACATCAAAGGTCTTTGAGATATATGACTTTTCATTCTTAGTGGAATAGGAAAACAAACTTGAAGACAATATAATTGAATTCCTACCTTTTAGTATTTCCATTGGAAAAAATATGATTCAAGGAACAAAAACCATGCTAATACATTGATATCCACAATAAATAGTGCTACCAGTCCTCCATATCTGAAGGTAAATAATAATCTATCCATATAAAATGGAATGATCTTTTGTAGAGTGTAGGGACACAAAACAAAGGAGGACACAATATTTTTGAGGATATGAAGATGATTAAGGTTAATATTAGTCTTCATGAGCTAGAATAAATCACTAAAATAAGATAGTTATTTCTCAAAGCCTTGACTAAAAGATCATATATTGATAGATCAGAAACTACACATACAAATATGGTCATTTATAATGATAATCCAAAATTAACACATTTTTTTAACTATCAAAATTTTTAGAAGGAATGTCCATAATTGTTTGTTTGACTCATGTGTTTTAACCAATGTAATTCCCCTAATGTTTTTTAAAGAACTAGGTTTGACCCTAGTAAATATAAAAGGGTGGTCCTAAAATTAGATAAGACTTCTATCCCATGTGTTGGTGAGTTGAAAAACATACACATTTAATCTGCATCTAATATATGTATACAAAAATACATAGATATTTTGGTCATTGACATTCAAAAATATTATGCCATTCTACTAAGGTGGGATTGGTTAAAGACATTCAATGGATACAATGATACAAACTCATCACACATGTAGATACCTTGTAAAGGCATAGCTAACCAGATTTGAGTATATTGAGAGCCAAAGATGAAGTATCTAATCACATAGTACAATTCAAATAATGATAAGGTTGACTTTTCATCCTCAAATGTATGTGTATACATGTTTAATACCAAGTAAGAACCTCATGAATAATAATTTGAAGGCCCTTCCTAGTTATGAACTCTCCATTTACATAGATCTAGATCAAATCAAGGTTCATGTGGTATTGTGGATCTAATCAACCCAAACATTGAAAATATATAGATACATATAGGTTGTAATTCCACTACACTAATAATCAATCTTAGTATGAAGATTTAATAATCAATATATAGTTCACATTGGTACATAATGTCAAGTAGTTAAAAATATTGAATGATTTAGAGCTGGTGGTCAACCAAATCAAGAATAAATATCAATGTAAAGTCACTTGAATGAATACAAACACTAATCATGGGATACGATCAAATACTTTGAAGCATTCAACATCAGAGTTATCCCAAGGGAATAAAATCAAATGATTGATTCACATTAGCTTAAGATGAAAACTTAACAACACTCCAAGAATCTAAGATGTAGAAATTATTTGTAGAGTTGGTTCCTTGCCCCAATATCCTAGACAATGTCAAAAACTTCCTAGTATTTTATGGTGATCAGTAGATTATACAATTTATGAATAGATATGGAGCTTTTGTATCTCAAATAATAGATGAAAATGATGTTAAACTCAGTATTATGAAATATTTAGGAGAATATAGTGTCTTAGAGCTGAAAAGAACCACATTCCTTTCATTATGGTCTCACTAGAGTGATATTTTGGCATGAATCCACAAGCTTAAAATCAAAAAAAACTTAAAGTAATTGAATTTAATTTTGAAAAAGAGAATATAGGCACTGATCAACATTAAAAGTATGTAAACATTGGTCTTAGTTTCACTGAAAGTGAGAAATAAAAGTTTAAAGGTTTGCTAAGAAAATAAAAAGATGTGATTGCTTGGACATATGAAGATGTGAATGTCTTTAATCCCAAGGTCATCACACATACTATCCCATTGAAGCTAGAAAATAAACCCTTTAGGAAATTACAAAGGTTATTAAATCTAATTTTGAAAACCCTCATCTAGATAGAAGTAAATAAGCTATTGGATTCTAAGATTATGTTTCTAAGCAATAATTCTACACTGATAACCAATCTAGTACTAGTAAAGAAGAATAACGGATAAATCAATCTATGTGTTGACTTTATAAATATACACCAAACATTAGATAAGGATAATTGTCATCTACCCTCTTTGGATGAAGTGATCCAAATGGTATGTGGATTTAAGATGATGTCCTTGTTATATGGATTAGCGTGATATAATTAGGTGTTGGTAGAAGTGAATGATAGAATGAAGACTACTTGCACAGCCAAAGGGGGTAATTTTGCACATAAAATTATTACTTTTGGCTTAATAAATGTAGTATTAAAATTTCATAAAGCCATGGTATTTTCATTTCAAGGAATTATTTTCAAATGTATCATCATCTATATGGATGACTTAATTATGTTTTCAAATTATAGATCTGATCATGTAGACCATCTATATAATTATTTGATAGATGCAAGAGATATAATTATCACCCAATACAAATAAAAACATCTTTGAAGTCACTGAAGGAAATTTTTTAGGCCATGTCATTATTAAATATTGGATTTTCATTTACCCAAAATGAATCTTTGCCATTTTCAAACTAACACCTCCTAATAAAATGAAAGAATTAAAGTCTTTCTTTGGCAAGATAAAATTTTAAAGTAATTTTATTTATGGGTTTTTAGAGATTATCAATATGATAAATTCCATTTTATATTAATACATGAATATGTAATTAATAACTAAAGCCTAGAAGGATTTCTAGGATATAAAAAATTTAATTGCTCAAGCTCTAGTCATAATCAAATTTGGCTTATTTAAGGATTTATTCCTTTATTTGTTCACTTCATATCATAAAATAGAAACTATATGCATGTAAAAATTATAAATTAATGAACATAAAATTTCTTTTATTATTATTAATATTAAGGATGTAAAGCTAAAGTACTAAAAGATAGATTAAAAAATATATGCATCAATAAAAGTTATGAAGAAATTCACATATTAAATTCTATAGAATAAGACACATGCCATTGTTATAGATATAGTAGTCAAGATCACACTTGGACTTAATTAATTAGGTGAAATAAGAGGTAATTGGATTGAAAAAATATAAGATTTTGATCTTGAAACTAGATTGTTATCGCATAGATTTAGCACCCATCTTTGTGTTGTTGCGTGCTATGTAGAATTATAACAATATAATGGGATCACCTCCAATATGTAGGACCTTCGTTAATTGAGGTGAACCTATAGAGAAATATGGATTGCTTTCATTAAATTTTATACAATTGATAAACTACTAGCTCATGTGGAAATTTTGCTTCTTAGTGATCTTGCTTCTAAACTAGGGTTTCACTATGAGGAAAATAGTTTTTGAAATGAATTTGCAAAATTAGAAATGGTGATTGCATGAAATATTTAAAGTGGATTTTAATGAATATATTTAAATTTATTGGAGAACAAACTCATGAAAATTTTAAACCCAAAGTAATATTAGGTATTTTTCATATAAGGAACAAGATTCTTTATTTTTAATCAAACAATCTCTCAAAAGAGAAATAATACCATAGATAAAATTTTGTGACTAAAATAAGAATAAAAGCATTCACAAATTTGAAAAATAGCCTTACATACATAAAGATAACATGGACAATAATGGCAGAACATTAATTTATTCTCATTCTCTAAGTTACAACATGTAGATAAATTATTCAAAATGCACAATAATTTATTGTAAAAGAAAAAATATTAATGGGATATGCCATAGTACCCATATTTATACAAATTATTCTCATGAAATAGAGATAGTTAACAAAAAATATATGCCCAGTTGAAGAGGAACAAAATCTGAAACCCTCATGCAAAGGGGCATGATCTTTAGCTAGAACATCCTTGACAAGGAAAACAATTGAAAAAATTAACATGAAACTACTGGGCATGCCAAAAATCTATTGGAAGCATGAATTAAACTTTTAGAATCTTCATGAAATGTTCTCATGATCTTAAATTGAGATGTTGTTATCTTCTTCATGTAATGAGGTACTAAAATGAACTCATACTCAAAACAATATATAATTTTTAGATATATTAGGTTATTTTTTGAAAAACCTAACTTATTAATTTTAATTATGACTTTTACAACATTTTAATTCATCTAATTTTGACAAAATTGGAAATGCAATTTACAACATGATTTTTTCCAATTTAAAAAACTTAGACTTTGTCAAAAAGGAAAGTGCAATTTACAAGTTTGCTTTTCACAACTTTTCAACCTGTCAAAAAGGAAGATGTAAATTACAAGTGGATTTTTCTCAAAAAGAGATACCAAAATGATAGTTTCAATTTTAAATATGCAACTTTACAACAAATAAATATAATATATAGATTGTATTTGATTGAAATAATTAATCTACAACCATAACCTTTGAAGACTCTTTGTCCTTCTTCATTTATGTCTTTTCAATATATGCATCAAAGATTTTGAATATCTCTAGGATATGATCTTCATTAGGACCAAATGAGTATAAGTTACTTATTTCACATTATGTAATTGTGTCAAGGAGTTCACTTTTTATAGCCCGATATACTTGAATATCTTTGCCCATTTTATCTAGTGTATTATGATACCTAATAAAATAGTGTATGGAGCTCAAGATAAATGTTGTGTCTCATGCTAACTCTCTTTCTACCAATCCTTTGAAATTTTATTGAATTTTTCATACTCAAAGGATCTGGTATTGATGATTTGTTACTTCACATGAAAATTTATTAATAAAATATTCAATGGCAAAGATCATATATGTGACATTGTCGTATGTAGCCTTAACTTCATTAATACTCTTTGTGAGTATTCTTATTCTAAAATTAACTATTTTATCCAATTCTTCATGCTCTACATCAATTTTCAATATATTTTTTTCATTGAGGGTATCAATTTCAATCATGTCCACATCTTGTAACTTTGGCTAGAATAGTTTCAAACTTTTTATCTCTTCCTAATATTTACTTATTTGATCCTTCAAAGTTTCCCATCCATCTTTTAAGGCTTTTTAGTAGTCCATTATGAACTCAAATACTCTATTTAACTTTGAAATGATATCCTCTACCTAGTCATTTATATCCCTTCCCATGCTACCAATATATGTTACTTCATCAAATGTTTCTCTATCTATGATCTGAGTAATAGATTTTGTTAGTCAGCTAGTGGGCTCAATGAACTTCTTAACTATAGTCATTAATTGTTTAACCTTATTATTTAATTCATCATTTGTGACCTTGTCACTATCTATTTTATTAAAAAGCTATTTAATGCTTGATTTAACATCTTATTTTAATCCTTCTCTTATAGGATGGCCAAGGTAAACCTTTGATATTTGGTAATCCCCCACCACTAGATATTATTTTTGTTTGTTTGGTGGGGGTAATAAAATTTCTACATACTTCTCCCCTATTGAATCATATAGTATTCTTGATATGGTTGTAGGAGCTACCTTTGATCTCTTTCATGCCTTTAAAAGGCCAAAATGTATTATTCTTGAGGACACCATCTAATTTGATTTATTCCCAACTAATTATACTTACCAACTTAGAGTGGCATCCTAATTAATTGGAACTAAAAACTTTGAATTTTAAGCTAAATTTGTTATACTTGTAGTTACAGTGATGATTGATGTGTCTATTACTAACATGGCCACTAAATCTCTGGGCGATGTTTTGAAAATATCTTCCCCATTTGTGGGTTAAGTGGCCACATTTGTATCAATTATTTTCTCTATCTCTACCTCCTTTGTGTGCATCTAAGTTATTGTAGAAATGAAATAAATGGGTGTAGTGGAAGTGGATGTACCTATCATGGGTGTGGGATATGGAAGTAACACTAATAGAGGGGTAGGCACAAGCAGTTGAAAAAGGTGAAGCTATGGGAGTGTAGAATCTAGAGATATGAATGAATGAATCAAATTTATTGGCACACTCAGGTTTGACGTAATGGGAAAGGTGATCGGAGATTAAAATAAAGTAGTAGCTATCCCAGTGGTTGGGATAGATTTTGAGATTATAGATAGGATGATTGAATCTATAGATATGTACTATTGTGTGGTGTTAGTGATCAATGGGGTATTGGAGTTGATTAGGGATGAGATAGAAGGACTTATAGAAGAAGGGAGTGAAATTATGGAAGAAGGAAGATTTATGGAAGAGGGGAGTGGAAGTCAATATTTATTGTCTAATTGTGTTAATTGAACTATTGGAAATGGATTTACTGGCACAAGTGAGCTAGTGAAAATGGAGGGGTCAATTACTTGAGGTGATGGTAGAGTGAAACATGGGGAGGAGGTGTTTTATCTAATGAAATGATAGAGATAGGAGGAGAAACTATGATGGATATAAGAGGGGAAACTATTTATGCTTGTGGGGTAGTTTTGTGTTAAGCTAAAATTAATATGGGATGATCTGTTGCTCCTCCTTGACTACTAGATTATCCTCTCTTAGCCTTTTACTTAAATTTTATCTTATGAGATAACACTGGCCTATCTTCTTATTTTATTTGAGTTTCACTACTAGAACCCTCTATTGTTGGTAGCACTCCCTTGTCTTTGATCTCTTTCAATTTATCATTGATGCTCAAAGTTTCCTTTGTCACCTTGATCCCTTTGATCATAATCTAGTTAATTATCTTGTTTATTACATTTTCAGTCCTATCCATTAATGAGGACTTAGGTATGAACCACATAACTAATGGAAGACTTTGAGAAAAGATATTATTATCATAGTAGACCCTATCTATTGGAGATTCATCATCTACCAAGTCCTCAAGGATTTACTCTTCTAAAATGTTGCCTAATTACCTCAAGTGTGAGGTCAGGGTAATAATTTGAGACCTTGTTGACTTCATCATGTACTTTGTTCATCCCTGGGAAGGCTCTCCCCTTTGCTAATATGTAGACTATATATTAATTCATATATAACTTCCCTATATTTTATACTTCCATCAATTGTTTATAGATGGAGTCATTGATTAGCTGAGCCTAGAGGAAGTATTTCTTATTTTGGTGGATTAACCATATGCATTGGTACATCTAGTCTTGAAATTTCTTAGCATCAGGGTTCCTAGTGACTCTACGTAGGAGTATGATTAAGTCACCCACTTCTTCCTTAAATTTTATCCTTGTTAGTGTTTTGGGAAGTCTTGTAGAGGTAGGCCTAGTGACCTTTAGCTATAGTTTATTGATGACCCTTAGACATTTTTTTTATTGTCCTAATAAAACTTCTTTGATGATTTAGGAGTTATATTGATATAAATCTTATATTCTAGAATCATGAACATTGAGTCTATGAATTTGAGATCCAAATTTATAATTATTTATCCTTTTTAATTCAATGCTTATCTCTTCTCTACATCATATTGATTCACCAATGTGAGCACAAACTCAGGGCTTTGAACTAACAAGGGGAAAGTTGCTACTTGAGGTAGTCCACCATTGTAAATGACTTGAATCTAATAATTTTTTATTTTAGCATTTAACCTTGTATAAAAATCACCTAGGTTTATGTGACCTAGGTCTGTGTCCATGATCTTAGTGGTATTGGATTCCAAGATGTGTTGGACACTAGGTCCCTTAGATTTTAATTTTATCTCTTTTCCAGACATGGATTCATGGAAAATTCATAGGGGAAAACAAACTACAGAGTTAGCAAGATTTAGGGTTGAAAAACATAGGTAAAAATTCCTATGGACTTTAGAGTTGCTTTTGTAGGTAAAATTTCTAGCAAGGATTGTGATTACAAAACACACTTGCTAGGTCTGATGAAATCTCTAATGAGTTTTAGGATTGTAACTAAAATTAAGATCCCTAGATGGCTTTGGAAGTGCAAAATGCATTCGGTTTTTCCACGGAGTTATAAGGTTGTAGATGTAAGTGAAAACCTTATGTGTTTTATAACTATAATGGTAGGTGAAATGTCCACAAGGACTATGCAAGGAATCTATATGGGAATATTCTACTAGTTTTTATGAATTTAAAAACCCTAGACTCTTAATAGATAGAATATGTTTGAAAGACTCCATAAAAACATAAGTAACCAAACTATTTTGAGATGACAAGTAAAATAAATTAAAACCCTATACTGATGCTAAGTAAAGAAAAACCCTAAAAATTCAACTAGATAGGAATAAAAAAATGAAATCAACTTATGCTTAGATTTTTAGAAGAAAATGAAATAGGAAAAAGGATTATTGTGTAAGGGGGTAGTAATGGCATTGTGGCTCAAGGATGCATGGTTGAGGCATGGTGTTGTGGGTTGGTCACTAGCAGGGTCATGGTTCTTATATAAAGATCTGATTATCATAATTTTCAAAATAAATAATGAATTTTCAATAACCATAACTTGATTAATATAACATTTCCATTAAATACCCTTAGGTTAATAGTTGGTGGTTAGCTTAAAACTTTGGAGTCTTGGAGCAATTTTAAAAAATTATAATTTACACTTTGACTTTTGCTTCTTATTGGGTAGCTTGGTGTACTGGAAAAAATAAAATGGAACATTAGGCACAATTTGAAACTTTTAAAGTTGTAAATTTTAATTAGGGTTCTAGTTTCCATAGGAAGGGTAGTAAATGAGAAGTGGGACTAGAGTTGTAATTTGTAACTTTGCAAGTTGAAAATTACAACTAGAGTTCAAATTTTTGATATGAGTGATGTGTAGGAAGAAGAGGTTGGAAATAAATTTGAAAGTTTGTAATTTAAAATTGCATTTAAATATTTGGTTTTTATGGGAAGGTGTTTGGTGGAAGGTGAAGTTCTATTTATAATTTTGAAACTTTAAAAATTATAAATTATAAGGGGGGTTCCAATTTATGATGATCATGAATTATGTGGGAAGTAGAGGTTGGGATGCAATTTGAAATTTTGTAGGTTTAAAATTGCATTCCAATCTTTGGTTTCCATTGGCTATGAGCAATTGGGAAGTGGATGTTTGGATGCAATTTATAATTTTGCAAGTTGTAAATTATACCCAAATCTCTAGTTTCTATTGGGCTTTGGGAAAAGCGTGTCTTGGATAATTTTAAGGCCGTTTTAAAAAAAATAATGGGTTTCCCTTAGGGTACTATATATTTTGAAAATTTTGGGAAAAAAATATCAACATTTTTGGTGACCTCTATGAGGTGATTGCCTTCTTATCAATTTCTTTCCAGTAGCATTCTAGTTCATTGGGCATGGAGTCATTTTAATCTTAACACACTTTAAATAGATAAGAAAAAAATTAGGATTTTCCTAAAAACGAATTAAATAGGCAAAAATAGAACAAAATAAGGAAACAAAAACTCATTATGAGTTGACTTATTCAAAATCACTTATTGGGAAAAATAACTCAACCTAATATATACAATGTTTTTTGTAATGAATTCCAATCTCAAAATAAATATTTGAGGTATATCCTATTGGCTAGGATGGGTAATTAATATCCATCAATGTTGGATATATGGAATGAATTTACTCCTTTGGACTGAGTTATAATATATAAACTTCTCCATATTTAGTGTGCTTGCCTGCTTTAGCTCTTTCAACATCCCATTTTACGACCATGTCTCCTTCATTGAATTTCCTATCAGATGATTTTTTGTTAAAATTTCTCTTTTTTTAGCCTAATTTACTTCCATAACTTTCATCAAGTAGTTCCTAACTTATTATAGTTCCATGAGTTTCTCTAATCATACTCTCATTTCATCATTGTCAATCAGTTCTAATTGATGACTGAGTTCTAGGGATGGTAACTCAATTAAAAATATAATGCTAACTTCCCTTTAATATACCAATATTAATGGATAATTTATAATGTCTCTCTTTGGGGTGATCCTATCAACCCACAATGTTGATTTTAACTTCAAGTGCCATATCCTTTGGTTATCTTTCATTGTCCTTTTGATAAAGCTTATGAGTTTTTCTTGGTAGTATCAACCAATACATTACCTTATGGATAATAATTACAATAATTAATTAGGTATACATTGTGCTCTATATCCCATTCACTCACTTGAGTATCCACAAAAGCTTTGGCATTGTCTGAGATAATGGTGTAAGGAACACCAAATCTTGTGATAATGTCATCTATGAATTTTAGGATAGATGCCTCCATGGCATCTTTCAATGCAAATAATTTAGTCCATTTTTAAAAATATTTAGTTAATATAAGGACCCATTTTTGGCCTATACATGAAGATGGATTGATCATGCCAATGAAATCCAATCCCAATTGAGCAAATGGTTGGTCAATTTGGATTGGTTTGAGAGGGAGAGTTGGTAATATTTGATTTCTTATAAATTAAGCACACTTTTCATAGCTCCTTACCCATTTATGGGCATATTTGAATATATTAATCCAATAATATCCCCCTCTCATTATTTTGATGGTTGTGATTCTTGCAGATAAGTGTTCACCTAATAGACCATCATGAAACTCTTTAAGAACCTTTAGGACTTGACCATGATCGATACACCTTAACATGACTCCATTAATATATTTCATAAACAATAATCCATAAACAAGAACATAAATAATAGATTGGATTCTAAAATACATTTTCTTGGACTACTAAAAGTTGTATGGGTAATCGCAAGTCTGCAGGAAGATAGTCATGTCATGGATTGAGCTATTGAATAAAGATGGAGTGGTTGGTTGGGATGTATTTTAATAATATACTAAATCAAAAATCTTTATATTAAAGGCCATATATTTACATAATCCCTTTCCTATTATAAGCTTTATAATATTTATGCTTATACCATATTCCATGACTTTTGTGATCCATCCTACTCTTTTTTCATTTATTTATTGGATCAATAGGAACTCTTTGATGCTTTGGTGACTAACCATAAAATTAATTTTATTATTATATATCATATGCCTGAACTTCTTGAGATCTTTGATTACAACATATACTTGCTTCTCCATAAAACTATACTTTGTTCATAATCCTTCAAATATTGACTGAAGAAAGATATTAGATGTTCCAACTATTCTTTATTACATTAGGTTAAATATCTGATATGTTTCCTTCCACTCTAAAATTATATAAAATGAAATCATTCTTGTATTTGGGGTTGACATGGTAGGATCTTAAGAAATAGCCTACTTGATGGCCTCAAAACTATATTTCCCTCATGTGTCCAGTTGCCTTCTTAAGCATTGCAATAAAGGGCTTGGACACAGAGCCAAAATTTGGAACAAAAATTATTACAAATTTGATCTTTCTTAGGAAAATTTTTAACCCCTTTTTATGGCTCAAGAGTGCTAGTGCAGATACAACACTTATTCTATCTAGGTCTATTGTAAGACCCTATTTTGAAACAATGTGTCCTATTAGTTTCCCTTCATGAAATGTGAAAATGCATTTTTTGGATTAAGGGAAACTCCAAATTATCTAAACCTTTCAAAAAAATTCCTAAGGTGATCCAAGTGTGTATCATCATGTTTTGAATAAACAATGATATCATCTAGTTATATTAGGATCATCTCATTTATCAAACTTATGAAATACATATACATGGCTCTTTGAAATGTAGCACCAGTATTAGTCAGACCAAAAGGTACCTTTTTATATGCATAAATGCCCTATTTTTTAGTAAATACATTCTTAGACTGGTCTAATTCTTGCATTGGGATTTGGTTATATCTATAATAAATATCTAAAAGGGAAAACCTTTTAGATCTTGATACAATTTGAAGAATTTGCTTAATGGGTGGAAGGGGATAATGATCCCTTAGGGATTCTTTGTTTTGGTCCCTAAAATCTACAAATTTTTTGATTTCACCATTCTTTTTCCTTACATGGACTAAGTTATCAACCCAAGATGAGTGTTTGATAGGGAAAATGATATTAGCCTTTATCATTTTGGATAGCTCACTCTTCATCAAGGGTTCTATTTTTGGATTGATTAGTTTCTATTTCTATTTAACAAACTTAGTATTTGGGTTAATATCTATTGTGTGTTGGGATAATATAGGGTCAAACCCCCTTAGATCTTGATAAATCCAAGAAATCTTATCATTAAATTTTAGACAACTCAATAAAATCATATTTTTCAAAATCATTACATACCTTTCCAATCTTCAGTGTTTTGCCCTCTGAGATGACTATTAGATCATAGTCTCTTAATTGACCATGAATGTTATTATTTTCACCTTTCATTTGATTATTTTAATTGAATAGACTCTCTAAAGTAACAAGGCCCATGGATAATTTCTATGTCTTCAACTGGATGATTTGATATTTGTATGGATCTTGGAGTATTGAATGGTTTATATTAGAAAATTCAACTTCTTCTCTAAAAAAAATCATAATTTTTTTATCACTATCAAATACTTTCCAATTGGTTATTATATTAGGAATATATGGCCTTACTATCAACTTTAAATTTTATCTATTTTTCTTCTTTATATCTTTAGGTAGGTTATACTGGGAGCCTATCAAGGCCATATGAGCAACATATTTGTTTTATACTATTGGTACCACTTGAATGTCTAAAGTAATAAAGTATTATAATAGGTCATAAACCCTATTTAAAATCTCAACAATTTATTCTTGGTTATGATTTTATATCTTACTAGGTGAATAATCAACTTATTATCACCAAATACTTGTAGTGATTTTATCCCTATTTCCTTGGCCAGTTAGATAGCTCAAATCAATGCTTCATATTTAGCTACACAACAAAATTAAAGTATAAAAGAATAGAAATAACTCACATTTTGTGGGGAGATCAAATCAATATCTACACCTATGCCATTTTGACTCCTTGAGCTATTGAATAATAGTTGCCACATTACTTGAAGATCTTTAGCTAGTTTTACAAGATTCAAGATGATTGCATCATTTTCATGAATGCAATATGTACCCAACCCAATTTATTATACATAGTCATAAGGATTAAATTTTATATTTTGTCCCCATTCATCTATATGAGTATCTAGGATATCTTCCACATGTGTTGTAACTTTATGATCAAGCTCTTCTTCCTGATCCTTTAATGTGCAATTCATGTCCATAGAGATAAGAGTGTATGGTTCAATTGGTATTTAGAAATTGAATCAAATATTATTATTACTTTCATTTCATATCTCCTCCTAAGTAACATGTGGGACTAGTTATTAGATAGATACCCTCCCATTTTTGTATTGAATTCTAGGGAAAGGCAGATAGCAAAAAAAGGGGGGAGATTAATAACTGAGATATCTTGGGAAATTAACAATATTGGACATGCATGGATGGTAAGGTTTAAACCTTTTATATTCATGAATGTTTGAATAATAGTCCCATCCAATTGAACCACACATTTTGAGATAGGTGTATACTTAATACCAAGAGTATTAGCTATTTTCTTGGGCATAACAGAACTACTAGCCTTTGAGTTTACCATGTAATTATGAATGTGATGATTCCTAAATATGAGTGAAAGGTAGAAAGGGGGGTTTACCATTTTTTCATAATTTTATGTTAGTTTGTGGTTGACAAAAATTAACTATAGCATTAGGTCTCTTTGACAAAAATTTGTTTTTTATTTGGAAGTTTTTCAAAGAAACCTATAACAAGTCCCTTTGTGCTATAATCAACATTTCTTCCCACATAGTGACATTTAAATTAGTTTTCTTAATTTATTAAAAAATAATAAAAGGAATGTTACCAACCTTGGATTGTGATTTTTTGAAAGCTATGTCTTCTTCCATGAGATTTGGGGTCATCAATTTTGATTTTGACTATCCCATTGGCACATTTTTTGTTCTTTGTAATGTGTTGCCTTTTGTAGATTCTTCTACAAATTTATAAGTTATAGCTTATTCCACCCTAGGGATTGATCACTTATAATTCCCTTTTATTTGAATGTGTATTTTTTGTCACCAAACCACCACCATTGAATAATGCTTCATCATGATTTACACCACAAAATTGCTCCTCTTGCTAGTTCAAAATAGTACCTTCATTATGAGTAGGTTATTGTGTGTTTTTATGTTGGGAAGTGGCTTCTTCGTACTATTATTGAGTGTTTGATATGATTTTTACAATCAAGGATTGACTTATGATTCCATTAGGAGAACTATTCTGATTATGTGGTTGACCACAAGGATAACACCACTCGTACTCCTAAGATAGGTTTTTCTGAATAGGTAAAATAGCTTTAAAAGTACCTGGTGTAGGTAGAACATTGATATTTGGAGGTTTTTCTTATATATTTTGACTTTGTGGCTGTAAATTGCCTTGGTATGGCTACCTTTAGGGTTGGTATGTTTAGTTAACTTACTAATAAGGCCTATAGTTTTGGGATTGCTACCTTTTCATTACTACCAACTCATTTCCAAATCTCTTAAGCAATGACTTAACCTTATATAGATCACCAGTAGGTGTGGGAGTTAAAACTAGTACTTTGATTTTGGTAGGAATTGGGGAAATTTTAGGTTATGTAGGAGGAAATTCTAGGAATAGAGGCATTAGTGGCCTTGGGGCAATTTTTCTAGATTGAATTAGCCAGTATTATGGTCTTATTACAATTTCATAGGCATTAGGTAGTGTGGTTCCATACATTGACTAAATCATAATAGATATATCACTATTCAAATATCTTAAGTAATATAAGAAATAATTATTTGGGATTGGCTTGACCAACATTGGAATTCTATTTCATGTATTTTGAAAGCAAAAATTGAAATCACTCATGAACTCATGAGGAACTAATTGAATAAAAGTTAATTATTCAATGAGGGAGAGGTGGTCAATATTATATTCAAATTACATGCATAGTGCAGTTCCTAAGTCATACCAAACATGGAATTAGGATGTAGTAATCTATACCATTATAAGTTTTTACCCTTAAAAGAGGAGACAAGAAGTCTAATTGTATCATTATCTTGTACTACATTGTGAATTAAACAAATATTAGCAATATCTTGTATATGTTCCATGGGAGTGGTGGAAGCTTCACCCATAAAATATAGAAGGATTTTCAAAGTTGATGTGGGTATGTCATCATACTAGGCCAACTGAAGTGGGCTACCTTCATTAAAGGCTACAAAAATTTTGATTTATCAAAGCCATAATGGGAGGTATGAAACTATTATGTGTATTTATAGGATATGTAAATAGATTTTATGGATATACTCTAGTTTAAGGCACAATTTATCTTGATTTCTTCTTATATGTAAATTAAAATTCTTCCAAGTTAGCTTTCTTACCTTTAGTAGATTATCTCATTTGTACTTTGGTATACGTAAACCTTGATTTCTTAAATCCATAATCTAGTGGAGTTGGTAGGTTCTTCTGAAATGTGTATGGGGATCATATAATGCTTGATGAGAATATAACCAATATCTTATTAATAATTTTTGGGTCCCATCAAGTATGCCAAAAATTATTATCGCATAGAGTTAGCACCCATTTTTGTGTTGTAGCATTTTGTGTAGAAATTTAATGATATAATGGGATCACTTCCAAGATTTAAGACCTTAGAAAATTGAGATGAACCTATGGAGATGGTTTATTAACTTTCATTAAATTTGATGCAACTGATAAAATACTAGTTCATGTGGAAATTCAACTTCTTAGTGATCTTACTTTTAAACTAGGGTTTCACTATGAGGAAAAGAGTTTTAGAAATGAATTTGCAAAATTTGAAATGGTGATTGTACCAAATATTTAAAGTGTATTTTAATCCTTGATTTGTATGAACACAATATAATAATAAATATATCAAAATTTATTGGAGCATGAACTAATGAAAATGTGAAACCAAATGTAGTATTGGGTATTTTTCATATAAGGAATAAGATTCTTTATTTTTAGTCAAAAAATCTCTCAAAAGGTAAAAATAATACCACATATGAAATTTTGTGACTAAAATAATAATGAAAGCATTAAAAAAAACTTAAATAGCCTTACATACACAAAGATATCATAGACAAGAAAGGAAAAAAAACAATTTATTCTCATTATTCAGGTTACAACATGTAGATAAATTATTCAAAATGTAGAATAATTTTATATAATAGTAAAAATATAGATGGGGTATGCCATAGTACCCATATTTATATAAAATATTCTCATGAAAGAGAGATAGTTAACCAAAACTCTATGCCTAGTTCAAAAGTAAGAAAAACATGAAACCCTCATATAAAGGGGTGTGATCTTAAGTTGTAATGGCATCCTTGGCAAGGTAAACATCTAGAAAAAAGAACATGTAACTATTGGGCATGCTAAAAAACTATTAGATTCATGGAGCAAAATTGTTGAATATTCATGAAACATCCTGATGATCTTTAGTTGATCTGTTGTTATCTTCTTCATGCAATGAGGTGACAAAATGAAATCATACTAAAAAAAATAGATGTCTTTTAGATATCTTATGCTTTTTTTGCAAAACCTAACTTGTATTTTTCAATTGGGAATTTTAAAACTTTTTAAGTCATCTAATTTTGATAAAATAGGAAATACAATTTAGAACATGAGTTTTTTCAAGTTAAATAACTCAAATTTTGTCAAAAAAGAAAGTGCAATTGACAAGTTTGTTTTTCACAACTTTTCAACCTGTCAAAAAGGAACATGCAAATTGTAAGTGGCTCTTTCTCAAAAAGAGCTACCAAAATGATATTTGTAATTTAAAACATGTAACTTTACAAAAAAGAAATACAATATACAAAATGTATTTGATAAAAATAATTAATCTACAAACATAACCTTTGAACACTCTTTGTCCTTATTTTCCTTTGTCTTTTCAATATATGCATCAAAGATTTTGAAGATCTCTAAGATACGATATTCATCAAGACCAAATTATTATAGACTATTTATTTCACATTATAAAATTATGTTAGAGAGTTCCTTTTGTGTAGCCATGTATACTTGAGTATCTTTTCCCATTTGATCCAGTATATTATGATAACTAATAAAATCGTGGATGGAGCTCAAGTTGAATGTTGTGTCTCATGTTAACTCTCTCTCTTGACACTCCTTTGAACTTGTCTATAACTTCTTATACTAAAAGGATCTAGTATTTACAATATATTTCTTCACATGACAATTTATTAATAAAATATTTAATGTTAAAGATCATATCTATGACATTGTCATGTATATCCTTATATTTATTAATACTCTATGTGAGTATTATTATTATAAAATTAGCTACTCTATCTAATTCCTCATGGTCTATGTCATTTTTCAATATCTTTTATGCAATGAGGGTATCCATTTTTTATCATGTCAACAACTTGAAAATTTGGATAGAATAGGTTCAACCTTTATATCCCTTCCTAATATTTGTTTATTTGATCGTTAAAAGTTACTCATCCACAATTTAGAGCTTTGTAGTAGTCTGTTGCTAACTCAATGACTCTATTTCCCTTTTAAATGAGATCCTCTACCTAATCCTTTATAACCCTTCCCATGCTACCAATCTTTGTTACTGCATTAAGTGTTTCTCCATCCATGATCTGAGTAATAAATTGTGTTGGTCAAGTAATGGGCTTAATGAACTTATTTAGTGTAGTTGCTAATTGTTCAACCTTATTCTTTAATTCATCCTTTGTGACCTTGTCACTAAAAATTTTCTCAAAAAAAGAGTTAATGATTGATTGAACATCATGTTTCAATCCCTCTCTTGTAAGATGATAGAGGCAAACATTTGATATTTGGTAATTCCGCACCACTAGATCTTTTTATTTGTCTAGTGGGGGGGCTGCAATTTTTACATACTTCTCCCCTACCGAATCATATAGTATTATTGATATGGTTTTAGGAGTTATTATCTCTTTGATGCCTCTACAAGGCCAAAATATAGTGCATTTAGGGACACCATTTGATTCTATTTATTCCCCACTAATTTTACTATCCAACTTGGAGTGGCATCCTATTTTCTTGGCACTACCAATTATGAATTTGTAGTTGAAGTTACTTCACTAGTGGTTACAGTGATGAGTGGTGTCTATTACTAATATGGATGCTAAATATTTGGCTGATGTTTTGGAAATCTCTTCCCCATCTATCGGTTGAGTGGCCATATTTGTATTAATGATTTGCTCTATATGTGGCTATTTTGTGGGGGTCTAAGTTATTATGGAAATGGAATAAGTGGGTGTTATGGAAATAAATGTGCCTATTAGGGGTGTGGGATATGAAAGTGACACCAATGGAGGGGTAGGCATAGAAAATTTAAAAATGGGAATCTATGGGAGTGGAGAATCCATAACTATGAATGAATTCATCAAAGTTGTGGGGAAACTCAACATTGATGTAATGTGAAAGGTGATAAGAGATGAAAATCAAGAAGTAGTTATCCCAATGGTTGGGATGTCTAGAAAGATTGTAATAAGGATATTAAATCCATATATATGTATTAATGTGTGGTGTGATTGATTAAAGGGGTGTTGGTGGTGATTAGGTATGAGATGGAAGGAATTTTAGAAGAAGGAAGTGAAATTATGGAAGAGTTAGGAATTATGGAAGAGGGGATTGAAATTGAATCTTGAGTGTTCAATTGTGTTGATTGAACTATTGGCAATAGAGTTACTAGCATATGTGAGTTGGTGAAAATGGAGGGTGGAATTTCTTTAGGTGATGATGGATTGAAGATAGGGGGAGGAGGTGTTGTATCTAATGGAATAATAGAGATAAGAGGAAAAACTATGATAGAGATAGGAGGAGAATTTTTTTGTGCTTCAAGGTTAGCTATGTCTTTACCTAATATTACTATTGGTTGATATTTTTTTGATCCTCAAATACTATATTATCCTATATTAACCTTTTGATTATGTTTTTTCTTGTGAGATACCACTAGCATATCTACTTTTTTTATATGATTTAAACTACTAGAGTTTTTTTCTATTAGTGGCACTCCCTTCTCTTTGATCTCTTTTAATTTATCATTGATGCTCAAATTTTCCTTGGTCACCTTGACCTCTTTACTCCTAAACCTATTTATTGTCTTATTTATTAAATTTTTAGTCTTATCCATTAATAAGAAGGAATTAGGGATAGACCAGCTAATTGATGGAAGGGGTTGAGCAAAGATTTTGTTATCATAGTAGACATTATCTACTAGAGATTCATTAGCTACCAAGTCTTTAGGCACTGGTGCCAAGTTATAAGTTTTGATATTCTCTAGGGTCATCCTAGAATAATATTTTAGTCTCAATTATTCTTCATCTTGCATGTCTTCACAATAGAATTCATAATAGGGAACATGTAAATATGTTATAACCCCTAATATACTAGTAACACTACCATTCATATCATAAAAAGTCCTTGTATCGATAGCTCTTAAGTTCATATAAGTTATCTCAACATTGGAAGAATTAGATTTAGATTGGGAAGGGCATGTATACCTCCCTATACTAATGAAGAAACATATTCCTACCTTATGTTTTCTTGATAATAATTTGTGAGTCTCTAGAAGCTAACTCGTAAGATCCATTAAAGCCCATTTATTACTTACATACCTTGGGAGAATGTAAGGACAACCACTAAATCCTCATACTATGATGTATGAGTGTGTGGGGAATTGAATTAAATAATATCTTGAGTTTGTGATCTCTAAAGTAGTAGCATCAGATAATCTCTTATTTTCTAACTCTTTATCAAACATGACTATGATGCAGTATATAAATGCATAATTTACTCTTCTAAAATGTTTCCTACTTGCCTCAAGGGTGAGGTTAGCATAATAACTGAAGACTTTGTTAACTTGGCCATGCATTGTGTTTAACCCTAGTAAGGCTCTCCCCTTTGATAATTTCTAGACTATATATTAAGTCATATATAACTTCCTTTTATTCTAGACTTCCATCAATTTTTTAAGGATGGAGTCACTAATCAGTTGGGCCTAGTGGATGTACTAATATTTTTGGTGGATTATCCATATGTATTAGCACATCCAATCTTAAAATTTCTTGTCATCAGGGTTCTTAGTGAGTCTATATAGGGTTATGATTAAATCATCCACTTCATCTTTAAACTCTATCATTTATAGTGTGTTAGGAAGTCTTGTAGAGGTAGACGTAAGGAATTTTAGCCATTATTTTTTTATGAACCTTAGAAATCTAATGTTATTATCCTGATAAAAATTATTTGATGATTTATGAGTTATATCAAGATAACTCTCATATTATGGAATTAGCAACATTGAATCTATGAAGTCAAGGTCTAGGCTCAAAATTCTTTCTCCCTTATCATTCAACACTTCTCTCTTATCTACATCATAGTGCTTCTCTGATGTGAGCACAAGCTTAGGGCTCTAAAATGATAAGGGTAAAGCTACTAATTGAGGTAGTCCATAGTCATAAATGTTCAAAATCTAGTCATTTTTGAATTCAACATTCACCCTTGTCTAGAAATCACCTAGGTTTATGTGACCCAGGTTTATGTCTATGATCTTGTTTGTGTTAGATTCGAAGTTAAGTGGGACACTAAGTCCATTGAATTTTATTTTAATATCTTTTTTAGACATATATTTTGGGAAATTTACTATGAAAAACCAACTATAGATTTGGAAGGATTTACGGTTGCAAAACATAGGTAAACATTTTGGTGGACTTTGGAGTTGATTTTATAGTGAAAATGGAGTTGATGGTGGGGATTGTGGTTAAAAAACACAAATTATAGGTTAAATAAAAACTTAGATAGGTTTCAATCTTTAAATTTAAATTAAGATCCTTGGTGGGATTCGGAAATGCAAAATGTACTAGGATTATCCATGGAGTTATAGGGTTGCGGATGTAGGTGGAAATTGCATAGGTTTTGGAATTGAAATGGTAAGTGAAATATCCATAAGGAATATACAAGGAATATCTATGGGAATATTTGATTGATTTTATTAATTTCAAAACCCTAGACACTCAATATTTATAAAATGTTTGAAATATTACATAAGAACTTAGGTAATTAGACTATTTCAAGATGACACCAAGTGAAACAAACTGAAACCCTATGCTAATGTTAAGTAATGAAAAACCCTAAAACATTAATTGGATATGAATAAAAACATGAAATCAACTTTTTCTTATCTTATTATAGGAAAATTATAGCTAAAATGCAATAAGAAAAAGGAATACCATGTAAGGGGGTAGTAATGGCTCGAGGATGCATGGTTGAGGCATGACATCATGGCTTGGTCGCTAGCAGGGTCATGGTTCTTGTGCAGAGCCCTAATTTTCATAATTTTAAAAGTAAAAAATGAATTTGTAATAACCATAAATTTATTAATATTAAATTTTCATTAAATTCCCTTAGGTTGGTAGTTGGTGGGTAATTTGAAACTTCAGAGTCCTGGAGTAATTTTATAATTTTGCAAAATTGTAATTTGCACTTTGACTTTCATTTTTTGCTAGCTAGAATGATGTATTGGAAATGAGAAAGTGGAACTCAAGTTTAAATTTTCAACTTTTCAAGTTGTAAATTGCAACCACAATTTTAGTTTCCATAGGAAGGGTAGTTGGCAAGAAGCAAGACTCGAGTTGCATTTTGTAACATTGCATGTTATAAATTATAACTGGAGTTCTAATTGTCATTAGGAGTGTTGTATGAGAATTGGAGGTTGGAAATAAATTTTCAATATTTCAATTCATAAATTTCATTTGAATCTTTAGTTTCTATAGGTAAGGTGTTCGGTATAAGGCAGAGCTCTGTTTACAATTTCCAACTTTACAAGTTGTAAATTTTGAGTGGGGTTCTAGTTTCAATAGTTGTGGATTGTGTAAAAATCATAGGTTGGGATTAAATTTGAAAATTTTCAAGTTGAAAATTTCATTCCAATCTCTAGTTTCCACCAACTATGAATAAAATGAGAAGTGGAGGTCTGGATGCAATTTACAATTTTGCAAGTTGTAAATTGCATCCAAATCTCCAGCTTATGTCAGGCTTTGGGAAAAGAGTGTCCTAGGTCATTTTAATGCCTTTTCTCCAAAAAATTAATGGTTCTACCTTAGGGTACTATATATTTTTATATTCTTCAGATAAAAATGTCAACATAAACCAACTAAGATGGTATGATGCTAGGTAATCATTCAACTCATCATCAAGACTAATCCACACATTTATGTTAAACATATCAATGAGACTTAGGTGGTTAGTGGTGAATGGTATTCCCACATAATCCACTACTTACTCACATGTATATGTCCCATTTAGTTAAACATGGATCAAAAGTGATCCCTTAGGCCCACATGAACCTATTCTATGATAAAGAATGTAGTTTTATACATGAATAAATATTAAGGAATTTATTTTAGGTGTGTTTAAAAATAATAATTAGTATACATCCTAGATAATCCAAACTAAAATACAGGCAATAGGCATCCCTCAGATAGGGAAATTACTCATAACATATTGAGAATGGGATACTACTATCTTGTAATTTTCAAATATGCCCACATTCATGTTAGGACCTATCATAAATGCCTGGTGTTTTGAAGAAGTGAAATGCATGCTAACATATATTTATATCTAGTCATTGAGGGATGATCTTTCACTCAAATGTTTATTTAATTTATTGGGGTTATTAACCAAAATTCCTCAAATAGGGTATAAATTCATCCTAATATCCACTAATTAGTACACTAGATGGACAAAAGTTGTGTCTACTAGTAATTCCAAATCAATAGATGTTGTCAAATTTTAGGAAGAAAATGTATTGACTAGGTTTGGAACTCTAATATATTTAGCCTATGATAATGGTCTAACTTTCCAATGCACATAATTTACTAACTGGGCCTATAATAACCAAATTATCATCAAGTTCTCTTAAAATTAATATCCACAAGATAATGGATTTGTTGAATCTACTAACAAAAATATGATGAATGCCATCAATAATTCAACACAATATAATCCAATAGATTGACATCTTCTATCAATTTATGTATTATGGATATACAAAATAAGACACACTCAAGCCCTTAAGGTTTTGCCTTTTTGTTAGTTAATTGACAACAACTAGTTTTCCCCATCACTCTTAAAGTACCAACATACCAATTTATGAAAGAGTGTATAGGAAAGGATGAAATAATCCAATCCAAACTAGTTTACACATTCTATATGTAAGATTCATGAATTTAACACTACATAACTTCATCAAGCACCAAGATATTATCAAAAGGGGGTTTCACAAAAAATCTAAAATAAAGGATTTTAGGATTTCAAGCCTAGTACTTTTATAGGATAAAAGGCATGAAAATAAGTCTCATCATGATAAGTTCACTCCATTATGGATTGGACCATATAAAATATCTAAAATATTAGGTAATAATGCATTCTATTTGAATAAAATATAGGGTAATGACCTTAATTTTCTAGTCAATGAACAATTTTTGAAACACTATTTCATTGTTGCTCTAATTGTAGATGATTATGAATGATTGTAAGTTCACATATAGATGTAAGTTTATATTAGGTTCCCTAATTTATATTATATATTCTATTCTTTCCTACATTATCTTCACATTTTCAATAGTTTCTTTTGTAGTTTGTGTTGTTTTAAGGTTAGTTTGATTAAACCATAGAGAAGTTCAATCAATTTCTTATATTAGGAGAATGAAAATTCTTAACAAAATCAAGGGATGATATAAGAGGAAACACAATTGGAATTCACTAGGACTTGTTCTAGTAGTTATTTAATCTTTGAGATTGAGGTATGTATTATGGTTGAATTAAGTTCTACCTAGATTGAATAAGTCCACTAGGACTTTGGGATTTAATACTATATACTTATGAAAATTTTAGAAATGTTTTTAATTTACAAAGATATACTACAATATTATATGCCAAAACATAGATGAGATATAACAAACATTGAAATGGATGCACAATGGTAGGTATATATTGATTAAAATAAGTTCCCTTATATATACACCCAACTAATGGTGATTCCCATCCCTTCTTCTATCTGTGTTAAAAAAAATCATGAACATTTATGGTGGAAGGGTGAATCAAGTAATCTCTATCAAGGCTTGGACACCTACTTGGTAGTAGATATATGTTTAGAATATAATTATAGGTGTATATGTTAGGTATATGGATGCCTATATGGTAGTAGAATAATACCTAAACTCCCCTTATTTTTTATTATAAAATATGAAATAAAAATTAAAACTATAATGTTTATTGAGGAGTTTGTTAAAACTCTCATAATAAGGGGGAAATAAATTTCACAAAATCACACATAAATCCTAGGAATGAAAAGGGTTACTATGTTTTATGAGGAAAGAGGAGTCATTTTAAGTGGATGGGTTCACTTGTTTCTTCACTATTGGGACTGAAGTTATGTTATAGTTCATTAACCAAGATTTTAGGTTCTCAAATACTCTAGATTATTTCCACACTGAGTCACCATTTTTTATACCCTAACTAAGATAAGAAATCACTATTATTGAAAATATTTATTCAAGGTCATGTGAATCTTAGATTCTATGATATTATTTTAACATGCATAATTCCAAGGTTATTTTCAAAGGTATGAGTTTAAGTTGTATAATTCCATCCAAGAAAGGGAATCCAATCTTGGGAATTATCCATGATTTATTTTAACCTTTGGTTTTCATATCTTATCCAAAGTTGAACATACATTTTTTGGCTAATTAACCTAATGTATTGTGTTCTAATTTGTCTTGGTTTATCATGTGTATGCAGGGCTATTTTCAAGGCTTAAAATTTATCTATGATCAGAACTTCTAGGTCTCTATGTTCCCTAAGTTTAATAAATCATGAGATTAGGATAGATGGTAGGATCAAATTAAATTTTAAGCCTTTATCTTTAAAAAATATTCAAATTCATACAACATCAAATTATGAGATCAAGACAAGTGGCATCAACACATTGATTAGAGCTCACCATAATCAAATAAAAGTTATGTACCTTCAAGTCATTCATATCATCACAAGCCATACACATGGAAAGATCTCATTTACTTAGGGAAAAATTCATTTCATAAAACATCTAAAGTCTTACAAGTCCCTATAACTCTAATATTATGCCACATGGTGTAATCGTATGGACTGATAACCAAAGATTCAAGGCAAGTCTTGTATTTTGAGTTTTTATAACTCCAAGATCATGACAAGTGTCACAATCCCATTCACTCATATCCTTATAGGAAAAGTATAAAGGTAATGTCCAAGAAGTCTTATTGACTATTTTAACCACAAGTTAAAATTAATCAACCCCTTATATTAAAAAAATTGTATAGGGGTATATTAGGCTTCTATAGGGTTTATCTTAGTCCTATCAAGGTCATTTGATGTGTCACTACCTTATTCATATTCAAATTTAGGCCTATGTCATGTTAAGGATCACACTTTAAGTCATTTATGAAATTTGTATGGTTTCCCTTGGTATATAATGGTGTCCATATGTTATTAAATATCCTTCATGTTATTCCCTTATCAAACATGTCAATTTATAACTAAAAATTATAGGAGTAACATCAAAACAAAAAGAAAAGTTGTAATTTAGGTAGTTTTAGTTTGTTGTACAGCTCTATATAAGTGTGGCATATGTGTAAAGATCTTAAAGTGACTACACAACTCCCCTAAATTCAATTTCACATTTTATCAGATTTGGAAGTCTTAAAATTGGCCTAAAACCATTCTACTCCTCTATCGCTCTTCTTGGTAGGCATAATTGGTCAACAAGTTTTCTCATGGTATGGGTAGTAGGGGTTGAACAAGTTAAAGTGATCTTACAAGGTGATATTAATAATTTTCCAATTCAAATACATATTAGGATTTCTAGTATTACTCACTTTTTCTTTATGAAACAATGATAAGAAGTTTATTGCCTCTTTCTACATGCTTATTCCCATACCTGACATGTTTTATCCTTATTTGATCTATTTTTTACAAACCAAGTACTTTACATGG
The DNA here is from genome assembly GCA_037957365.1 of Torreya grandis. Lineage (NCBI taxonomy): Eukaryota > Viridiplantae > Streptophyta > Pinopsida > Cupressales > Taxaceae > Torreya > Torreya grandis. The sequence goes on along the minus strand of JARHVA010002786.1, from coordinate 2,289,746 downwards.
TGTTAGAGAGTGAGGAAATTATTTTCATGTGGTTCTTACTCCAATTGATATGTGTGGTATGAAAAATAAGAGTACAAGTTCTTCATTTTGATAGTAACACCATTGTTTTGCTATAGATAGGTTTCACCAATTATAAAGGGTTATTATAGAGTTTATTTTGGATAGAAAAAAGGTGAGTCCCTATGGTGATTTATTATTCATATTCACTTGAAGCATCCTCTTGACTAGATGTGACTTGAACATTCTCCTCTTCACTTGATTACCATAAAATAGGTTATTTTTCAAGAAGGGATGAAGTGGGCTCAGGGGATGGAGATGGAATATGAGGTGTGGTGGAGGGATTATGAATAGATTTGGGAAAAATTACGTCCAAAGTAATCTCTTATGAGGGTGATAAGTTAGACTGGTTAAAAGGACATACACCTAATTCAACAAAGGTCTCACCTTGCCCATAGCATCCTTAAGGCTCTTAAATAAGTGCATGTTCAATTTCAAGGTCTTTGTCTTCCCACATCCTTAGTATATATATTGATCATTAGAAACACTTCTTTTTCAATTATAATTTTTCCTTGATATCACTATGAAATTCCTCTTCAAACACTTACTATGTAACCATACACTCTTATACCAAGAATCTTAATCCATCCATGAGATGGTTAGGGATCACATCAAACTCAAGATCCCATTTTCTCATCAATTTTTCTCTATCTAGTATACTTGGTATGAGTTCCAATAAATATTTGATAATGGATGGGGTTGATGGAGGAGGAGGAGGGTAATGGTAGGGATTAAGGCTAACTTTGATTTGTTGGATTTGAGCCTATAAGAATTCACATCTTGCCTTCTAATATCTTAATGTACAATAAATGGGGTAATTTTATTCTTCATGGCAGGACTAATAATAATCCATTTGATTTTTATAGGCATCATGGTATGGTTGGTATGAGTTATATTGGGATTGATAGGAAAACACTTCTTGATAGGTTTCTTGATACCCTTCCTCATAGGTATGTCCAACAACATGATGTTAATATGGATAAGGAAATGTATGACCATATGGTTTCAATGGTTGATAGGATTAGTAACCATTTTGATAGGGTTTATGAGGGGTGTAACATAGATGACCATAGGGTTGATCATAACAAGATAGATAGGGAGGTTCATAGTGGGATTTTTCATCAAAGCTATTCATATTAGCCTCATGGGTCAAATAAAATACAATAAAAAACTTAAATAAAAGATACCTAGGATAATTACAACTATAATATTTCATTTGGAGTCACCATTAGTGCTATGTTATTTGCATATGAAAGCTTATTAGAGGAAAGACACACCAACAATATTTCCACTCTCTTGGACATTGGTCCCACCAAGAATGCTATAATTATTATCACCAAATCTTTAACCTTATATGATGTTTTTTATGTTTACTCTTATATTTTTAAAAAATTATAATACCTCTAGGCTTGTGCATTTTCTATAGTAGAGGTAGACCTCTAATTTTAAGGGTCAACTCCCTAGATTGACCTTTAAGTGCTTATGACCTACACTAAATGATTGATTTTTGTTAAAAAGATAGAAGTATTCATAGAGGTAAACTATTATAAGGGGGTGATATACTATAAGGTTTTACAAAATATCATCATACTTCTTTCACTAAGAAATAAGACCTACAACACTAGCTTCAAAGTCCTATAATGCTCTAACATTAGTATTTTAATATGGAGGTGATATGAATGAAGATTATCCAAGGTAAGTGAACCATAGATTATTTTTAGACACTAAGGATAATTTTACACTTTAAAATAAACCCATAAACTTGACAATACTTCATATGACTTGATAGAGTGGAACAACTTGCATCAAACATGTAAAGATTGAGAGAAAGCAAAGATAGATGAAAATCACTTGACTATTCATTATACATCTCTTCACAAACTTTGAAAATATTATGTATGAATTAAAAACCATATTTAATGTGTTATTAAAAGTAAAATTAAAAAATCAAACTATTGGGGCTTCATCATACATGGTGTGGAAATAGAAAGCAAGCCAAAATGGCTACTACTTATAAAATGTGACAGGGAAGAGAGAATAATGAAGCTCAAGATTCACAAGAACATGTGTCAATCTAAAAGAGAGAGTTATTTTTTGTGATAAGGATTATGGAATAGAACATGAAAGGTATCTTTTAATAAATATCCCTCCAAGTCATGAAACTCTTCAATTTTGGTGTAATACCCTACAACTAGTTCCTTTAAAACTACCTTCATCATTTGGTATTTCTCGAGCACTCCAAGGTAGAATAGGAATATATGACATAATTAAATATGAATTGGGTTATAAATAGCTCAAAAATGAGTTGGATGTGTTCCTAATCACTTATATTCATATAGATAAGTGTTCTCACTACTTGTAGTCACTGTCATCCCTCTTTCACTCATTCTCCACACTTGGCACCAAGATGGTCTTCAATTTCTCAAACCAATCCATGCACAGGGTGCTATGACACCTATAAGGATTAATAATGTCCATAAATCCATTAGGTATACCTTTAAATTCCTTCTAATTATATTTATCACCTTCACACTTAGTGATCACCTTTCATTCACTATGATAATTTGGACTGCCTAAAGTGAAACAACTAGTAGAGGTACCCATGTGCTTTTTTGAAGTAGTAAATAGGAATTAAGAGTTAAAATAGGTATAAATTTACCCTATATAATTATTCTCATCATTTAAATCTCCCTTTAACCTAAAAAATTTCAAAAACTATCAGTAAAACTAGTTTTATACCCTATCCATACATATAGGGTAGAATCCAACTTGATAGGAAGGATCCTAGTGGAGTTATCTACAAGTTCCAATCACTTTCCAATTCACACTAACTTATTTGGATGCATATTTTCTCAATTATTTATAATTGGGTCATTAATAATGGGTTTAGAGGGTTTTGGGTAGTTTATCCTCTTAAGGATAGTTCATAAAATTATGACATTTAATCCTTGGACAAATCCCACTAAAACCTTATTTAGGACCCTCTTATACATATCCTAGCTCCTTAGACCTCCATGATAAGTATAAAAAATTAAAATTAAACATACATCCATTAATTTCACCTTAGACATCCATGAATTACATGTTTCAAGATAATGAAATAGGGTAGGATCCAACCTTCAAAATACACATACAACCATGTCCATAGTCTATGCATAGTCAGTAGGTTTGGGGAGCTTGTCTTGTAGATTTTAAATAATTTAAATGTATATGAGTATAATATAGCCATAAACATAGGTTTATAATATCCCTATAAATTCCATGATCCTCCCATACCTTTAGTTATCCTAAGAAGATAGGGGAGATGCCCTATATTTTGTCTCAAATAGAAGGCACTCCCAAAAAATGCAAAATTGTAGATAAGTATGAGACTGTTAGGAAATGGGTTGAAAATAATTTGAAACATTGTATAAGGATTTAATAAGTGGTTAAAATCATAAAAAAAATTATTTAATACCTTATTTTCAAGACCAATTGCTCAGAGGTGGTTGGGAAGAGACAAACACAGTCAAGACCACTAAACCTAATGCTTAAAGGGAAGTCTAATACCAATTATAGGGTAAATTTAACATTATAAGGCATTTGATGACCTTAATTTGGATTTATAAGATGATTTTAAGCCTTTGGTTTGTATAAAACATCACATAGAAGTCATTTCTTGGCTTAGGAGCATGGCATGGTATATAAAATGCAAGGAAGGGCTCAAGAGGCAATCTTTGGAAGCTCATATTTGTATGGACACTTATAATGGATTTATTAGTATCTATGATATGTTTAAGATGATCCTAAATAGGGTTATAGTGATATTTTTCTGAGGATTGAATGTCACAATTTTATGAACTATTCTTAAAAGGATAAACTACTCAAAACTCTCCAAAACCCTTGTTAATGACCCAATGGGAAAGAAGTTAGGAAATATACATCTAAATAAGATAGAGTGACTTTTAAAGTTATTATAACTTATAGATAACTCAACAAATCTCTTTCCCATCAACTTGAATTATACCCAATCTATATAGACATGGTACAAAATGAGTTTTCTTGACAATTTTTTTACATTTTGGAGGTTTAAGGTAAATTTAAAGGATGAGAATAATTAGAGAGTTTCAATTGATACCTATTATATCTCCTAATTATCATTTAATTATTCATAAAATCACATAGGCACCTCTATTATCTCCTTCACTTCAGGCAGTCCAAACTAGCATAGTGAATAAAAGTTGATCACCAAGTGAGAAGGTGATAACTCCAATTGGGAGGCCTTTCAAGGTATAAATAATAGATTTATGGAAATTATGTATATTTAAATGTGTCATAATACCCAATTTATATAATTTTATGAGAAAATAAATACCATATTGGCTCCAAGTATGGAGAATGAGTGAAAGAACGATGGCAATGACTGAAGGAAGTGAGAACACTTGTCCATAAGAATATCAATGATTAGGGACACATAAAATTCATGTTTAATCCTATTTTATAACCCCCCCCCCCCATAATTAATATTTAAATTATTTAATCTATTCCTATTCTACCTTTTATTGCTCAAGAAGGACCAAATAATGAAGGCAATTTTCAAGGAACTAGTTGTAGGGTCCTACACTAGAATTAAAGATTTTCATGCCTTGGAGGGAAATTTTCCCAAAGAAACCTTCCATGGTTTGTTCGATAATTCATTATTTTTAAAATATATCTCTTTATCTGTCAAATTTAGACATGTTCTTGTGACTCTTGATCTTCATTCTTCTCCCTCCCCTCTCACATTCTATAAGTACCAGCCATTTTAACACTTATTTTCTAATTCCACACCATGTATGGTGAATCCCTACTTGTTTTATATTATAATTTTAATTTTAATAATAAATTAAATATGGTTTTGAGTTCATAAATCATATTTTTAAGGTTTGTGAAGATATGTATAGTGAATCATCAAGTGATTTTCATATATCCTTGCTTTTTCTCAATCCTTTTATGTTTGATGCATGGTGTTCCACTCTAGAAGGTCATATGAAGTGTTTTTAAGGGAATGGGATTTTTTAAATTATAAAATTATAATTAGTGTCTAAAAATTATCTATGGTTCACTTACCTTGGATAGTTTTCGTTCATATCACCTCCATATTGAAATATTAATGTTAGAGCATTCTAGGATATTGAAGCTAGTGTTGTAGGTTTTATTTCTTAGTGAAATAAGTATGATGATATTATGGAAATAATTATGGTGTATAACCCCCTTATAATATTTTACTTATATCCTTTTTCCCATATTTAATTATTTATTTTATGTGATAAGCACTTAGAGGTCAATCTAGGGAGTTAGCCTTTAAACCTAGAGGTCTACCTCTACAATAGGCAACCCATAGGCCTAGAGGTATTCCAATGTTTCCAAAATATTAGATTAGGCTTAAAAACCTCCTCTAGGGTGAAATTTTTTGTGACATTAGGTCCCACAACCCCAAAACATCTATATCATGCCATTTTTCAACATACAAATCACCCAAAGTCCATAGAATAAAATACACAATCAACATCGAATAATTCTAGAGTCTTGAGATCACTCCACATGGATAAATATTGTTAACCCACAACCCAAAAATCATGTAAATTAAGATTATAAATCTAATTATATTAGGTAAATTATATTAATATAAGTGTTTTAATCAATTATATGTGTGGCTATAATGCAAACAAAGGGTTTGACAACTAAGAAAAGGCTAGTAAGTGAGAAATTAAAATCTATCTTAGAGTGATGATTCAACATTTAAAATTAAATGAGAAGTTTCCATGTGATAAGAGATAAACTAACAAAGATAAATATAAATTTTAAATAAAAATGGGAAAAAATAGAAATATTTTATTCATATTAATGTCACATGAAATATGCATTCAAGATCTATACTTTGGTGATATATGTAAAGTTAGATAAAATTCATGTCACTTCGCCATTAATCTACAAGTTAAATATTATAATTTTGAACTCTCAAGTAACTAAAATCTATACTTTTCAACTAATTTCAATCATTTTTAAAAAATAATTACATATTCTTAGGTTATCAAAATGTCTTATCAAAAATCAACACATAGTCAAGCCTCCTCTCCATATTCCATTTCTATTAGCATTGCATATACAAACACTACATTTGAAAAGAATTACCTCAATTTCAAGTTTCCTTTTTATTTGTCTATCTAGAATTTATTGGAGTCCATAACACCATATTCATCATAAGATCATTTATCTCAAGAGGATTTATATTATATAGATGACTTGTTACCAATAAATATAATGAGATTATATAATGAAGTTGTAAAATATGAATTAATACCCTATATAGACTTACTTCATGATTCATTTTTAATGGCCCTTGCAATGGAGATTCCTTGCATTACAAAACATTAAAACATGTAGTTTTTTATGCTTTTATATGAGTGTTTGAGAGGTTTATTAGGGATTTAGTTCCTAAAGTCACTTATAACTAGGTTTTATCCAATGTCTAGATTAAACAAAATATTGTGGAAGGAAAATTGAAACAATGGTTAGTAAAGGGGAGAATTTGAATCCCAAGGTAGGTATTTCTTGTAATGGGATAATTAAGTTCAGAGATGTCATTAGGGTAGCAATGTCACTTTTTAAGAAGTTATATGGCTTTCCCAATATCACTTACGTATAGTTATAATGGGTGGCATTATTGTATATTCTCTTAATCTTATATAAAATTGTAGTACTCAGGGAAATTATCAATGCCCAGATTAAAGGGATAAATGTTAAAATTAGATCAAAATTTGCTAATGGAAATTTTTATATAATGTCTTATATATTAAATTTAGTCATTAGGATATCCACAAATTTCATGGGGAACCATGGGAGCCATCCACTGAATATATGAATAATATAATTTGTGATGGTTATTATTTCTTATATGTTTATAGACTTATGAATGAAATCACTATAAATTTTTAGGTTATTTATCCTCAAGTCTATCAGGCCTTTTATGGAACCCATATGCCCAAATTATCTAGAAAATTGAGAAATAACATATCCAAAATGGGAGATTATTTATACTACTCAGACTATACCATTATTAGAATCGAAGGGACTAGATCACCCCCCCCCTTATATTTGTCATGCCACATCCTAGATAAGGTGTCAAAACAAAAAAAAATCACATGAATTATATAATAGTCTAGATGAAGAGCTTAGTATCAATAACCAAGATTATTATCATTATACTCCCTTAAGTATTGGATAGATTTAGTTTCAATTAAGAAAGGTTAGGGGTCATTATAACTTAAAGGTGGCACAATATAGAGAATGAGACCCCAAGGAAAGAGTTATAAATTATCTTAAGTACCTCAAGAAATAAATGGGGTTACCATTAGGTATGGTTAAAAGGAATATGAGCATGATTCCATATTTCTAAATTATCTAGATGATTATGAATTTTTTTATCCCTATGAAGAATCATAATATGTCAATGATCATTTCTAAAGTAATCTAATAAGACCCTAAAATCACTAAGGAGTAGGGAAATGAAATGATAAAAGAATCAGAAAGATCATGACATCATAAGTAGACTCAACCATAGTCCTAAGGCTTAGTTGAATAGGATTATCCTCCCCCTCTATGAGAGGGGACTAATTTATCAAAGGGAGAGCCTATCACTCAAAAGGAATATAATCTTTAGATTAGAAAAAATATTCTCAAAGGTCTCCTTGGTCCTCATCCAATTTATACCACTTTAGGCATAAAAATCATAGTTGTGAGGACTTTACCACCTCAATATTCATGGACAAGGACATTTTGTTGGGCACCTTGGGACCTACTTACTACAACCATACAAGCAAGTCTCTCTAAATTTCTATAGATTTATTTTTCATCTTTCCATCTACTCTTCCTTCCCCTCAAGAACCTATAATGAGCCCATTTCCACCAATTATGATAGGTAAAGAGACATATTACCAAACATTCCCTATTATAATGGTTTCCTCTCCATCCACTCTTGCCTTCACTACTATTTTCTACTACCCATTATTTCACCATCTATATTAGTAATTTATACTATTGTATCTAATTTATTAGTTTCATATTCCCTTTCATGTCATATTCCCCCTAAAATTACTCACAAAGGAAAATCCATAATTCTTCTATCCTATTTCAAAAGTCAATAAGTAGATGGAAGACCATCATCTAGTCTAGTTACCCAAGAGGACCCCTTGATGGGGAATCAAGGAAGAACATGGATATGTGATTTCACTAGTTTATTATCACATATATGAGGAAGAAGAAAATTTAGAAACTATGAAGGCACCAAAAAAATAACTAAGTGAATAAAAATCATAGAATGAAATATGAGAAGAGGTATACCTATAAAAGGTAGAATCAATAAACCTGGTGTTGATGCATGTAAGTGTATCACAAGTGGTTCTGAGTGTTTAAGAAACACTGCTCATTTTCATATTTAGAGAAACTAATGCATGGTTTTTAGGTTATGATAATAATGTTATCTATGGTGAAATAGTGGTAAGATAAGTGAGCTATTTCATATTATTTATAATGGTTGGTTGTTGGAGCAACCATGGCTTGAAAGTTGATCTTTATGAAAATGAAAGCAATCTTGGATAATTAAATTGAATTTTACTCAAATAACTAAATTTAAGATCTAAGGTGAGATGGATATTTACAATGAAACTATTTGATAGTAAATGGATCAAATAAAAACAAAAAATAAGGGTAAGGAAGAGAAGGAACATATTCATGTTGGTGATCTTTAACACATATTATGAAAAAGTTCAAATACCATCAAAATATGCACTTAAAACCAATGTATGTCATGAAACAACATAAGACCAAATCCTACTAAACATTAGGAAAGAATCTAATGAAATGAAATAATGTAAATGATAACTTCATTCACTTTAAATATTTACCCCTACAAGTAAAACACATAAGCACATTTACTTGAAAGTCAAAAATAATGAAACGAAATTAATAACCTTCAGCCAATCTAGAATTAGCACAAGTTAACAACTCTATATTTTAAAAAAGTACACATCAAGAATCAACAAGAACCAATCAACTCTTGTAAACTATAAAATTGAGAGAGAATCCATGATACAATCCACACAAAGAAATGAGACAAACTTTTTAGAATTCCCTATTTGCATTAAATTTCTCCAAAATTATTAAAAAGTTCTTGCTCAAAACTCCCTTTCTTTTAAAAGTGGAAAATACCTATTTATATAGACAATTCATGAGGTATGATAGTTAGTCATGTCAAATTTTAAGGATATATTCACTATTATAATCATTCTAGTACCTTTTAAACATTCCAAATGACTAACCTATCGGTAGTGTGCTTTACAAATTGCACATGCCTTTACAAATATAAATATTCTCTTTCAAAATATTATACATGTTAAGTTATAAAATGAATATTCTTAAGTCAACTGACTTGACCTTGAGACCCCTTTAATGTTGGATTTCCCTATTGTTATTATTTCAAGATCTTTATTACCTTGACATGTTGCTCACTATTAACTTTAAATTGACAATAGGCTCCATGAAGAGTGTATCCTCTTGAGTCACTACGTCTATAAAGTATTTATCTTTCCTTTCCTTGGCTTCTTTAACACTTCTTGAATTTGTTATGATTTCTTCAATATTCAAGATCATATCTAATATCTTGTTATCAGCCCCAGTATTTCCTTTGGTCTAGTTTCTCACTTCCTACATAACTTGAGTAGTTCTGAAATTGGATTCTTCATTAGTGATTAACCCTATGGGGTTGAGAGTAGTGGTATTTGTGATCATTCTCCCAAGTATATATTCCATTCTATCTATCAACTACTTGTCATCTTCATGAATATCTTATAAGTTATTGGACCATTTACTTGGACCTTTGATCTTGTCCACTAGTATTGCCATGGCCATGTTCAAGTGAGCTAAGCTAATTATTTCAAAGCTAAGAATTTTATCGTTTGCCAAGATACTGATCAAACCCTTTATGTTATTGATTTAGTTATATCATTAGTGGACTATATTTTTAGCCACATTTCTTTGTTTACTCACCACATTCTATTTTCATTTTATTACTTTCAAATATTTGAACATATCAAATAAAGATGCTTGAAACATCTTTATCATGGCCTCTAGTAATGATAAGATAACTAGCTTTTCCAAATTATTTTTTTTCTACTACATACCTTTAAGGGCACCTTATAATTTTTATAATTATTCTTGGTCTATTTTGAGCACATTATCTTCAAATATATGGATTTCTCTAGGCCTCTATCCTCTTATTGGTGTTAAATTAGTCAATGGTTATAATTTTTAGAAAATGATCTCTTCTCCACCAACAATAACCTTTTTCTCTATTACTCTCTAAAATATAGATATTTTGGGGTCAAAATTGACTACCAATAATGATTGAGTCACTTTAGGAGTTGGTATCTCCATTTATGTTCCACTTGACTCTCTTACAACATCCAACCTTCTCTCATCTTCTTCTTATAGATCAAATATCCAAGGTTTCACTTCTTGGTGCATGATAATGTTGATGGATTTCATGATTGCCCAAGGATGATGTGAAATAGGCACTTTCTATTATTTGGGTTGATAAAAAAACCACTCTAGAATGGTTGTTCCATAAATAAAATTTTATTCAATAAAGAGGTTAACTTCACCCAAAGGAGGAGTGAAAGTCACCTTGGGATTTTTGGTCTTCACTATAACAATGGCTAGATCATCCTTTCTCTTTAGATAGGTGGCAATAGGAACTAGATCCAATATTTCAATTCCCTTTTCTTCTATTGTTTAATATATTTACTCATAATTTAATTAATAGGCAAGTGAACATTTTAAATGAATCCTCTATCATTTCATCAGGGTCCAATGCTACCATGTGAATCTCTTCAACTAGTGATCCTTGCTCTTCTGCCTAGGTTGAAGATGATGTAATCTCATCACGATTTCTTTCTTTTAGTATTATATCTATTTTTGCATCAATTTTATGATTTATTTGGGGTTGAGATGATGGAGGTGTATCTAATGTACTTCCTATCAAATGATACTACCTAGGCCCAAGTTTCCACCTATCATCTCCTTTCAGGTTCCTCTCCAATATGGGCTCAGCTCAAAGGTTGTGTTCCTTCAACGTTATTGTGACCTCATAGCAGTTTAATTCCTTGGTGTAAGTAACCTTATAAACACTAGGATGATGATCATAAGGCACATTAATCATCCCCTTGGTTTTCAAATTGTATTTAACCCTTAGACTGGGGTCCCACTACCTTAATTGATCAATTTTCAATTTAAAGGATGTTTTATGCTTAGATGTTGCTTCAATGTTTTCCCATTGCTTGAATATGGTCCTTACAATAGTTATTAGGAGGTTTTGGAGGATCCATTTCTTTTTAGTTTTATAGAAGATATTAATGTCATAGAGTAATTGATATGTTACCTCTTGCTCTACTAGCTTATTAGGGACATGTATGGGTAGCTTGAGTGGTTGGATCTGAGTTCCTTCAATTCTAATGATTGTATAATCTAGATACAACTAGATATCTCCCATTGTCTCAACAAAATTATTGACTAGTTGGCTAACCCTCTTCATGGGATGACCATTTATAGCCTCACTAAGGGTTGGGTAGATATAGTCACAAGTGAATCAAATATTATCTATGTACATAAATATGTGCATCTTAAAGTAATATTATGGAACTATCTAAGTTCTACTAGGTGAACATTTCCTTAGGTTGGGAATATTTGTTATGACACAAAGAGCATATAATAAGTATGACATCATGTATAAATGGGTAATATTCTACTTGATGGTAAAAATCTACCTACTCAAAGATATGTAGATAATTCCACCTATAAGAGGGGTCAGCTACTTTTCAACCATGAAGTAGACAATAGGCAAAAAACTTTGTATACATAAGTATTGGTTCCATTCCCACATATTATATTCAACATGGTCACACTAATCCTAATTTTAGGCCTAAATTGGCTAATTAGGATTTTCTTGTTAAAGTCTAAAAAGACCTAGTTCCCAAAATATAGCCACAAGGCTAGAATGTCTTTCAAATTGTTCTTTTCAGCCCCAACATTGATAAAAGCTAGGTAAACTTAGGGTTTGAGAAATTAATAATAGGTTTAAAATTCTATAATATAAATATAGGCTATATTTATATGATTATGTTCATTGATTAACCATCCTTTATCTATCTTTCCATATTTAAAAATTGGAGGAAGGATATCAATACAATGAAGTACATTAGGTTTTGATACTACATAATGTAGGCCCATAATTTGGATTTTAAATATGTCATAGTATAGCCTCTTAGAAAACACATTATTATCTTCTTCCTACATGATGAACTACTAGTTCTCAATGGTCTAAAATAAGTTTGACCAGTAGTTGTCCCCAATATTTAGAGACATGGAATCAAACTTTATATCTTTGAAAATACTACCCTAAAAATTTGAGGTCAAATAAATCTCCATATCCTCCTTGGAAACACTATTTTGAGATACCATGGGTATGATTTCATTAAATTGGTCACTAGTGGACTACACTTGAGATTTGGATTGAATTGTCCTTGTGTATATGACAATTTTCTTCTCCTTGGCTCATTTGTAATGATCATAGGGTCAAATTAGGGCTTTTATTTATGTGAAGTATTTTTTGAAGGTATTTATATAACTTTAATTGTGGTAGTTATTCAAATTATGTGAGATTTGATACTTACATTTTTCTCAAATTTGTACATTTATACCTTTGACTTTTTAGGTCCATAAAATCTTTTGAATTGATGTATATGCCAACATGGAATTTATATGTCATTTTGTTTATTAATTTTAAAAATGTGACCATTGCCTATAGTACATGTTTTAACACCTCATTAGGTTTAGATCTTTGAAAATTCCACCTAGGCTCATACAATTGGATTTTCTCGCATCGATCAATGTGGTCCATTGATCTTGATATAGGAGGTTGAACACTATTGGTTGTTTTACTATACTACTCATGCTTGTGACACTTGTAACTTCCTAATTTGTTTTGAGCATCATTGAAATGTTAATGTTGATCTCACACCATTAATCTCATTTGCATGAATCAATCATACTCTATTGATCCTTATCCACCGGGTTTTATCCTTAAATTTACATATCATTGGATCTTTGATAGGTTCTTGTGATGGAGACACTTTTTTCCTTCTTTCTCATTTTAGAGCTTCATTAAAGTTTTTACTTAATACATATTGTCGATTAGAATATGTACACTCAACTATATATCATCAATATTTAGGGACATGATCAAGCTTTAATCATGAACTATGGGCTTGAACATTGTCATTTACTTACTTTTTATCAGTTCCTTTGAATTGTCAACATTGATCTTGCACCATTGGATCCTTTTTACCTCATTTAATTCACATCATTGGATCCAAATGCTTGACTTATTACCTTTATATGCATCATTATATCTACTTTACCTGATCAAATGCACATCATTGGATCCTATGGTTACGAAAATAAAGAAAGTATGGCTTGGGGAATATAGATAACTTAGGCTAATGTTTTAGACTATGGTTTTATGTGTGTTGATAAAGACAATAAAACCTTATAATAAAATTGTAAGCTAATTTTTAGGACATAATAAAGGGGGTCATGTGTTTAGTTAGTCTCTTCAAACAATAAATAATTAAAGGGGGCTCAGCATATAAAGAACTTAGGATAAAGATTTTAGACTAAGGTCTGATTCATGTTTATAAACATGAATAATATCTTAGAATAAAATATAATCTATGTTTTGAAAAAAATATAAAATTTTCCCATGTAATTTTCAAATAAATATACCCACATAAATTTGAATTCAAATTTTAAAGGTCCTAGGTTAAAATACATTCTATGGTATAAAACCTTAGTTTTTGACATTGTTTACTCATGAATTCAATCAAACCATTAAATAATTAGATATTAAAAAAGGGTCAAATTATCATTTAAAGTATGAAACCCTAAACATTGTTTACCCACTTATGACTCTATCAAACTTACATCTTGAAAACACATGAAGCAATCATTAGAAATATTAGGCAAATTAAGACAAGAATCAAATGAAGACATGATAGTCAAGATAAATGAGAACTATATATGGATGATATTAAAATAAAGGATCATGATCAAGTGACCTTTTCAACTCAAAGCATAAATTTTCAAAATTTTGAAACAAGGGTCCCCATTTTTAGAAATGGGGGTATGTTGACCTCAAAAAATTGACTTTTGAGGTAAACATATAAATATTATAGACTTCAAAGACTCTCATTTAAACTAATAATTAGGCTACTTATTCCACATGATCAGGTACCATAGTTAAGATCAAGCCATAATATTGACATGTCTCACACATATAGAATTAGGATCAAACATAAAAGCATAGCCATCTTGTGTGTGTGCTTTAATTCCACTTACTAATTACCATGGGATTTAGAGGATAACTTCTAGATTCATAGCTATAACCATTAATATTAACCTATAGAATATTTAGATGGTCATTAAGAATCATGATTTAGCTAAGGTAAGGCTTGGGAATTATTTTGTTGCCATCTAGGCATCCTTAGCCTTGATAGAGATACCTTTGGCTCTACTCAAGTCCTTGTTCCACTACCAACCCTGCATCCATAGCTCTGGTGGAGATTATCATAATCATCTTCATTTAGAAAGATTTTTAATTTTATAGTAAAGATCTTATTTTTTGTATTTTTAGATATGCTTTACTTTCCAACAAAGGTTGGGAACTAGAGTAATCATGTTTTAGGGTTTTTTCAAATGTTTGATCTTTAGACACTCATCCTTGGTTGTAAAATTTTTCCTAGGTAATTAATTTTTTTAAGTGAAAACATGACTTTGTCTTAATAATTCAAACTTTCATCCTAGATAATCAATACTTATTAGAATCAAATTTAGATCAAGAACCAAGTTTAAAATTTTAGGAAAAACCATCTTGGATACTAGCCCTTACCAACTTTTGAAAACTATAATATCAAGCTCACATTTCAATATCAATGATCAGTCATTTGAAGACTTCATACCTACATTCCTGATTTGTGGAGTTATTTTTGAGTAACTACATGCATTGGAGCTTGAGGACTATCTTGAAAAGACTTATTGAAAGTAATTAACAATCAAAATAAAGGAAACACACAACAAGCAAAGAAATAAGCAAACAAATATTTACATGCACTATTTACAAATAAGGAATAGGAAGGAAAGAAATAAAAAAAGAGACTAATCTAGGCCTACTTGCACTAATCCTAAGTAATCTTATAGATTACTCCATGTATAATTGAGGTGGAGTAGCAAAGAAGTAATGCTTGAGATATTTCCCATTTTTTGGCCATTTGAACTCTGATCCTTATAAGTCCTTGAAATTGAAGGTGTTGTCTCTTAGTGTCTCATAAATTTTATAGGGGCCAATTCATAAAGGTGTGAATTTTCCATTCTTTCCCTCAAGTTCATATGCTTTGTCCTAAATAAGAACCAAGTCTCATTGTTTGAACACCTTAATTTTTGAATATTTATCTAACCATATCTTCACTATAGTTTGATGCCTATTAAAATTGGAAAAATATTTCTCTCTTGTATCTTCTATTTGAATAATGTCAAGTAACCTTAAACTTGAAAACTCTTGATCCTCTCCTTCTATTTACTCTTGCATAAAATTGTAGGTTGGTAGCTTGAGAGTGATGGAGAACAATGTTCTTGACCATATACTAGTAGAAATGGTAATGCCTTTAGAGCTTGGTTGACTCTTGTTCTATTATCCCAAAGGGTATACTTGAGTAACTTGTGCCATGTTCTTGGTTTATCAATAGCATAATTCCTAATGGATTTCAGCAAATTCTTCTTGGTTGACTTATAAACACCATTGCCTTGAGGGTAATGGTTTGGTGAAAACTTGCAAATAATGTTTTTGTCATATGCTAACTCAATCATCTCAATGGATATGAAGGCAAATCCATTATTACTAAATAGAGACATTAGTGTTCCAAATCTAGTACATATGTTCTCTTCCAAGAACTTTATCACATTTTCAGCTCTATATTGTTTATTTTCTACTTCTTCTATCCATATGGTGTAGTAGTTAATAGCAGTGGGCATGTACTTATGTCCTAATGAAGAATTGGGGTTGATGACCCCCAAAAAATATAATCCCCATTGAGAAAAGGTTTTATCAATCATCACTTTAATGACATGGTTGCTTTGGGTTATTTAGTGTTGAAAATTTAGCATTGATGACACTCTATCACATGCTTATGAGCATTTATGAAGATAGTAGGCCAATAATAACTAGTCATATAGATATTATGTGTTTTTGTTCTTCTTAATGGGTGTCTACATCCTAGCTCCTCATAAAAAGTAATCAGGGTCCCATTATCTTCCTATTTTGAAACACATCTCAGGTATATCCCTTCATAATTCTTTTTGAAAAGTACTCCATCTTTGATAAGGAAATTAGCTATCTTAAGCCTCAAATATCTCCTTTGATCCTTAGTTAACCTTGTAGGAAAAGTGCCATTGATTAGTAAATGAGAAATTGAATCACACCAATCATTGGGTTACAAAAAAATTTGGTTTACTTATATGACACTTAACTTGAGATTAGTATTATAAATTAGTTGAATTAGACCTTATCACCTTAAAAATTTAGTAGTCTTAATTTATAGATCATATTATTGAAATATGGACATCCATTTACCTCTCCTTTTCCCTAATTTACATTGGCTAAGCATGAACTTAGTGGTAAGGTCTAGTAGAATTACATGCACCTTATTTCTAAGGATATAATGTGCCTAAATTTATTTATTACCTTAACTAAAGCATATGCCTAATTGTCAATTAGAGAATAGTTTAATTCAGATTTTTTAATATTAGTACTCATGAAAGTAATAGGATGATCACGTACATATACTTTCTAAGTTAGGACAACAAAAATTTTATGGTCATAAGAAAAATAATAAAGATAAATGTCTTTTGAAAAATTAGGACTTATCAATATTGATGCCTCCATTATTACTTATTTTATGTCCTTGAAGTCCTTTCTAGTCTCTTCATTCCATGTGATCTTGGCTTCCTTATTCAACATATCATTTAATGGTCTCATAATTTATACAAAAACATAGATAAACTTTCTCAAAAAGTTGGTCTTCCCAAAGAAATATTTTAATTCCTTTCTACTATTAGGGGGTTCTATTTTTGATATAGCATCCACTATATCAGCATCTATAGAAATCCCCTCTTTAGTTATAAAATGTCCTAAAAATTTTACCTTAGTGACACAAAAAATACTTTTCCTTAGGTTCAAATAAATTCCATACCTTCTACACCTTTAAAATACCTATTGAAAGTGCATGATAGGATCCTCCCTGTTTTGAGAAAAGATAGTAATGTCATCAATGTAAATGATAATGCACTTACCTATCAACCCCCAAAAATCATGTTCCATTTCTCTGTGAAAGGTTGCACCTACATTTATCAGTCCAAAGGGCATTATTTTGTAGGTAAAATTTCCCCAATTAGTAGTGAATGTAGTCTTTAATCTATCTTACTTGTTCAAAATCACTTTGTTATAACGTAAACATCCAC
Source organism: Torreya grandis (assembly GCA_037957365.1). Lineage (NCBI taxonomy): Eukaryota > Viridiplantae > Streptophyta > Pinopsida > Cupressales > Taxaceae > Torreya > Torreya grandis. The sequence goes on along the minus strand of JARHVA010002786.1, from coordinate 2,272,046 downwards.
GTAAACATCCATCAAGAGAAGGAAAAGGATAGTTATCCTTTTTAGATGATCTATTTAGATTTATAAAGTCTACATATAATCTAATGTACCCATTTTTCTTTTTGATAGGTACTAAATTAGTTACCCAAGTGGAATGTCTAATGGGAAACACTATCTTTGCATCTATTAGCTTCTTGACCTCCTTGTATATTAGGGGTTCCAAGATAGGGTTAATTGGTCTCTATTTTTACCTAAAAGTATTTTATTCTTGTTTTAAAGGTATGGTATGAGTGATGACTCTAGGATCAAAGATATTTAAGTCCTCATATGACCATGCTATAACATATTTATACTTGGTCAATAGATCTTTAGTTTTTCTCAACTCTTCATTAGTGGTGGCTGTACTAATATTGACTGGGTGAGGTTAACCTTGTGTTCCTAAGTTGAATATTTTATAATATTTCCCATTAAGCTTGGTATTTTTGACATTTTTAGATATTTTTTCTATATAAAATAATATTTATATGGTGATCATACCCTTGGGAATTTTATTTTCACTTAACTTCATGATTTTATCATCAATGTTGCCTTTATCAAGACTATTTTTATTAGCTTTATCAATGATGTGAACCTCAAATACTGTTGAACTATTCATTAAGTCTAAAATTTGTTGGCCATCATTTAATACCTACATCTAAAACCATAAAATAATGATTTCCATATTCTAGGCATAACATGAGTATTAGTTGAACCACATACTTTAGAGGTGTCAAAAGTGTAAACACCAAACTTAGAATTGGCCATGTTAACCCTTTCATTTACATCATTTTACTTAGAGATCATATGTTTCATCTTGAGCTCCCTTTCAATTATTATATGATTTGGTAATCCCTTTCATGGAAGCCACATATGTGAATAATCAATGCACATGTAACCATTCAAGGATTTGTCTATTCTCTACTCAATAACATCCCATAAGCATCAGGAATATCCACCACTTGGATGTTTATAAACTATTGAATCCTTAGCTCATCTACAAGCTACATGTGGACATTCAATGATTCTCTAATTACTTTCACCCTAGATTTATCTAATTCATTAACAACCCTATCAGATTTAATTAGAGTCAAATATAGTTAATCCTAAATAACTTTAGGCATGATTTTAGTAGATGCACCATAATATAATAAAAAAAGTATGAAAAATCTTACCAAATATTCTAACTGTAAGCAAGAAAGGTGGGACATGTAGTTTTTTTTTGTACATTGTAATGTTAGCATTTATAGTCTTGGATGATGTAAAAGGTTTCTTAGATAGAGATTCTAGTAACAAATATCTCTCCTCAATGATTTGAGTTAGTTCATACAAGGTGATGTTATCCTTAATTTTCTTCATGTCCTCAAATATATTGTACCCACCTCTAGTATGATTATTATAATAATCAACATTAGGCTTATAAGTACTTCCCTTTGGAGGCTTAGGATTATTGTCAGTTATAAAATCAGGAGGAGTGTCAATATTATTTATTGGAGTGGATGGAGTCAAGGGCTGATTATGCTCCCTATTCCTTAAAGGATATGTCTTCTTCAAATACTACTAAAAGGCATGCACCTCTTCATGAGTATCTTTAGGCTCATTATCTTATTTGAATAGGAAGTCAAATGTCTCCACCATAAGGGTTATATCTTTAGACTTGGATGACTTGGAAGATCCATATGTACCTATAGAATTATCTCTATTAGATATACCTTTAAATTTATTTAACTTATCTTGAAATAACTCAAAAGCATTATAGAATTAAATACAATCCAACTCACCCTGCTTTGAGGTATTTTGAACCCTACAATATTTCATTAGTGGAACATCATAAATATTAATTTTAGAGTTATTCTTGCTTGATGATGACTTATTACTATTACTGTTATTATCATTATTAATATTGTGAAACTAGTTGTTATACCTATTAAACCTTTGATAAGAATAATTTTTATTAGATTTATCCCCAGTATTACCTACTTGCTTTTGAAATTAAATAAAGCCATTAGTTAGATCTTAAACCATCCTAAGTATGGATTCATTCTCATTCTTTGGTGCCTCTAAATTATGAACTTGATTGTTATTACTAGTTTTTGGAATAAAATCTCTTTGGTCCTATGGATGAAATTCATTTATATCATTATTTAAGAATCCCAAATTTTGCTAAGGATGATCATGGCTTAAGGGTAATTAGTTCAAAACTAGTGTCTGATTTAGGGTAGACACATTCTAATTGGCATTAGAAATGACACTCATTGTAGGGAAATTGAGGTTTACATTTAGAATGGCATATGCAAGATGACCTTGAGGATGCATTTGATAATTGATTGTTACAACTTTAGCATAGGCTAAGGCCAGTGTGTTTGACTCCAATAGACCTCTTAAGAAACACAAAAGTCATGGGATCCAAAGCATCCTTATATATTTATATATCAAAGGCCTCATCAGGTCTATAAGGAGCTATGGTTCTATTGAACATATTTTGGAATCTAGAATTGAAGTCTCTTATGGTTTCATTAGAATATATTTTAACAGTGGTGAATTACTGATACCAAATGTAAGGACTAATGATTTTAACAAATTGATCAATAAAGGTCATGTTAAAATCATTCTAGATAGTGATATAATTATTTGGAAGGTTGAAAAACCACTCATATATATCATCCTTGAAAGTAAATGGGAAGAAACTACATGCTACATCTTCATGAACTACATTCAACAATCTTAAACAAGATTTTAAAGATTTAATATGTTCTTTATCTATGACAATACCATTAGGACTAACAAATGGAAAATATTTCTTAGGGTTTCATGGTAGGTCATGTACCTAACCAGGCATATTGATAGAAGATCCACATAACCAATCCATACCTTGATAAATATTGAACACATGAGATCTTTGAAAAAGTGAAGTAAGATGAGATTTAGAAACCCTTCACTTACCTTTGTATGCTCTTTATTTCATATGATCTTCTAATGAATGGAGAGGCAATCTTGATTCAGACCTTGACCTAGTCCAAATCCTTGGTAGTTGCAACTTATAAACCTTGAGTCTTGTCCAAAATACAACTTAGAAACCTTATCTTTGCAAATATGAATGATATTTAACTTAGTTCCTATAAATAATAGTCTAATTTAGACCTATGAGTATGTCTACTCATTTAAGATCCCTAAGTTACACAAGCTTTCCAAAAATTTATTTAAATAATGACTATCCTTTACTTAATACACTCAAAGATATATCTAAACTTGAGAATATCAACGATCTTCACACATCTAAGTTTAAATAAACCTAGAGTTGCAAAGAATCAATCAATCTTTGAGAAAATTTGCCATCACTAATTCCAAATGAGGAAGATTCAATAAACTTAAGCTACCTTTTCAGTAATTTACCATGAACCTTCAAATAATGATAGTCTTCAGCTAAATGAGCTTAAATATTGATCTAAAACCATGTGCATCAATGCTCTTTACACAAATATTCTAGAAGAAACATAAATATGCAAATAATTCATAGACCTTTGAACAAAATTTACTAAAATTAGAAAAGATACCACAAATTTACAAAGATTTAACTAAGGCCCTCCTTCTAACACTAGCATAACATATTCTCCTATTGATGCATGTAAGTGTATCATAGGTGGTTCTGAGTGTTTAAGAAACACTACTCATTTATGGATTCATAGAACCCATTGCATGTGTTTTAGGTTATGATAATCACGTTATCTATGGTGGAATAGTGGTAGAATAAGTGAATTATTTCATATTATTTATAGTGTTGGTTATTGGGAGCAACCATGGCTTGATAGCTGATATTTATGAAAATGAAAGTAATATTGGATAATTAAATTGAATCATGCTCAAATAACTAAATCTAATATCTCTACTAAGATGGATATTTATAATGAAACTAATCTAGAGAGAACCAATCAAATAAAAAGAAAAAATAAGGGTGAGGGAGAGAAAGAACATATTCATGTTGTTGGAATTTATCACAAATATTATGAAAATTTTTAAACATCATCAAAATATTCAATTATAACCAATGTATAGCATGAAACAACATAAGACTAAATCCTACTACACATTAGGAAACAATTTAAGGAAATGAAAGAATACAAATGAGAACATGGTTCACTTTAAATATTTACCCCTACAAGTAAACAACATAAGCACATTCATATGAAAGGCAAAGATAAAAAAATGAAATTAAAATCCTTCAACCAACCTAGAAATAGCATAAGTTAACAACTCTGCATTTTAAAAAGTGCACATCAAGAATCAATAAGAACCAATCAAATTTAAATTATAAACTAGACAATTGAGAGAGAATCCATGATAGAATCCATACAAAAAAACGAGACAAACTTCTTAGAATTCCATGTTTTCATTAATTTTCTCCAAAATTGGTAAAAATTTCTTGCTCAAAACTCCCTCTCTTTTTAGAATGGATAATACCTTTTTATATAGACAATTCATGAGGTATGCCAGTTAGTCATGTCAAATATTAAAGATAGTTAAACATTTACAATAATTTTAGAACCTTTTAAATATTTTTAATGACTAACCCATAGGTACTGTGCTTCACAAATTTCTCATGAATTTATAAAGAAGAATATTCTCTTTAAAAATATTAGACATGTTAAGTTATAAAAGGAATATTCTTAAATCAACTAGATTGACCTTGAGACCCCTTTGATGTTGAAGTGACATGTTGTTATTATTTCGAGATCTTTATTACCTTGGCATGTTGCTCATATATTAACTTTAAATTAACAAAAATATCCATGAAGATTACATCATCTTGATTCACCAAGTCTCTGAAGTATTTATCTTCCCTTTCCATAGCTTCTTTAACACTTCTTGTATTTTCTATCCATTTTTTAGCATTTAGGATCATATATATCATTTGTTATTGTCAACCCCAGTCTTTCCTTAGCTCTAATTTCTCACTTCTTACATAATTTGAGTAGCTCTCAACTTGAATTATGCATCAGTGATTAGCACTATGGGGCTGAGAGTAGTGAGATCTATTATCATGATCCCACATATAAATTCCATTTTGTCTATCAACTACTTTCCATCTTCATGAAGGTCTTCTAAGTCCTTAGACAATTTACTTAGACCTTTGATCTTTTCCACCAGTATTTTCATGGCCAAGTTCAAGTGAGCTAAGCTAATTATTTTAAAGATATGAATTTGATCCTCTATCAAGATATTGATTAGATCCTTTATTTTGTTGATTGAGTTCTACCATTGGTGGACTAAACATTTTTCCACAATGCCTTGTTAATGCACCACATTATGTCTAGATCTCACTATTTTAAAAAAATTGAACATATCAAACAAATATGCTTCAAACATCTCTATCATGGCCTCTAGTAATAATAAGATAGCTAACTTTTCAAAATTCTCTTTCTACTAATGCATGCTTTTGAGGGTATCTTACAATTTTTTTGATTGTGCTTGGGATAATTTAACCATATTTTCCTATAATGTCTATCTTTTTGTAGGCCTATGTCTTCCCATTAGATTTAAATTAGTCAATGGTTCTATTTTCTGGAAAGTGATCTCTTCACCACCAACCATGACCTTTTTCTCTATTACTCTCTGAAATCTAGCTATCTTGGGGAAAATTTGACTCCCACTCATAATTGAGTCACTCTAGGAGCTAGCATCTCCATTTGTATTCCACTTGACTCTTCTAGAGTAGTAAACCTTCTCTCATCTTCTTCTTTTAGAGCCACTATCCAAGGTTTCACTTCTTGGTGTATAGTAATGTTGATGGCCTTCATGATTGCCCAAGGGTGATGTGTAGTAGGAACTTTTGTAGTTTTGGTCCATAAACAAACCACTCTAGAATGGATGGTCCATAAATCAAATTTTATTCACTAAAGAGGTTAACTTCACCCAAAGGAAGAGTGAAATTCACCTTGGGCTTCTTTGTCTTCATTAGAACAATGAAAAGTTCAACCTTTCTCTTTAGAGGGGTGGTAATAATATCTAGATATAATATTTCCTTGAAATTTTATTCCTTTCTTTCCTCCATTTATTCAACATCTGATTCATAGGCAAGTAACAACATTTTAACTGCATCCTCTATGGTTTTAGTAGGGTCTAATGTTACCATGTGAATCTCCTCAATAGGTGATCCTTGTTCTTCTACCTAGGTTGAATATGATGAAATATCATTAGGCCTCTTTCCTCTTGTATTTGCTTCATTTTTGCCTCAATTTTGTGCTCTATTTGGGGTTGTGATGATGGAGGTCTAGCTAATGTACTACCTAATAAATGATACTACCTTGGCCCAAGTTACCACCTATAATCTCTTTTCTAGTTCATCTCTAATCTAGGATTAGGTCCAAGGTTGTGCTCTTTCAACCTCATTGTGACCTCAAATTAGTTATATGCCTTGGTGTAAACAATTTAAAAATAACTAGGATGATGATCATAAGACACATTAAGCATCCCCTTGGTTTTGAAATTCTCTTTAACCCTTAAATAGGGGTCTCATTACCTTAACTCATCAATTTACAATTTGAATGATGTTCTCTATATAGATTCTCCCATTAGTTGAATATGATCCTCCCAATATATGTTTGGAGGCTATGGGGGAGACCTTTCTTGTTGGTTCTACATAATACATCAATGCCATAGAGTAATTGATATGCTACCTCTTGTTCTAATAGATTAGTAGGGACATGGATGGGTAGTTTGAGTGGTTGGCTATAAGTTCCTTCAATTTTGATGATTGCATAATATGGATACAACTAGATATCTCCCATATTCTTAACATACTTCTTAACTGGTAGGCTAACCCTCTCCATGGGATTACTAGTTATAGACTCTCTAAGGGCTGGTTAGATGCAATCGCAAAAAACTTGAATGTGATTTCTATATTTGAATATGTGCATCTTAGAGTAATATTGTGGAAGTATCTACGTTCCACTACATGACCATTCCCTTAGGTTAAGAATCTTTGTTATTTCATAGAGAACATCTAATAGCTATGGAATCATGTAGAAATGGGTTCTCTTCTTCTGCTTGATGGTAAAAATCTACCTACTCAAAGAGATGTAGATAATTTCACCTAGAGGAGGGGTCAACTACTTTTCAACCATGAAAGAGATTATAGGCACGTAGACTTGGTCTACATAAGTAGTGGTTGTATTCCCACATAGTCTATTTAGCATGGTTATAATCATCTTAATTTTAGGCTTGAATTGGCTAATTGAGATGTTCTTGTTGAAGTTTGAACATACTTGGTTCCCAAAATATAGCCACAATGCTAGAATTTATTTCAAATTATTCCTTTGGGCCTAGGAATTGATATAATTTAGGCCAACTTAGGGTTTGGGAAATTTATAGTAGTTTTCAAATGCTACAATATAAATATAGGCTATATTTCTAAGAGTATGTTCATTGATTAACCATCCCTTATCTATTTTTCCATGTTTAAAAATTGGAGCAAGGATATCAATACAGTGAACTAACTCAAGTTATATTACCACATAATGTAGGTTTGTCATTTGGATTGCAACTATGTCATAGTATATCTTCTTGGCAGACACATTCTTCTCTTCTTCTTGGTAGCTATTCAAATTATGTGAAATTTTTGACTTAGATTTTGTTCATATTTGCACATTATACCTTTGCCTTTCTAGGTCCAGAAAATATTTTGAATTGATGTGTATGACAACATGAAATTTCCATTTCATTCCATTTCATTCCCTTTATTAATTTTTTAAATGTGACTGTTACCTTTAGGACACATGTCAACACCTCATTAGGTCTAGATATTTAAAAAGTCCACTTAGGCTCACACCATTGAATCTATTTGAATGAATTAATGTGGTCTATTGATCTTGATTTGGGAGGTTAAAAACCATTGGTTAATTTTCTATATTCCCCATGGTTGTGACACTTATCACTTCCTAATTCATTCTAAACTTTGTTGAAATGTCAACATTGATCTTACACCATTTATCTCATTTGCATGGATCAATTGAACTCCATTCAGATTTATCTAATGGGTTATGTCTTTTTCTCCACATACCATTAAATATTTTATAAGGTTCTTATAATGGTGACACTTGTCACCTTCTCACTCATCCTAGTACTTCACTAAAGTTCTGACTTAATACACACCATCGATCAGAATGTGTACACTCATCTACGTACCATCGATCTTTAGGGATGTGATCAATATTTAATCATGAGCCATAGGGTTGCCACTTATCTCTTTCTTGATTACACTGAGTTCCTTTTAATTCTCAACATTAATCTCATATTGGTGGATCCTCTCTTCCTGATCTAACATGCATCATTGGATGTAAATGCTTGACTTCTTAACTTTGTACACACCATTAGATGTACTTTGCTTGATCAAATTCACAACATCAAATCCTATGGTTAGTAAAATAAATAAAGTATGGATCAAGAAATATATGTAACCTAGGCTAAAGTTTTAGACTATGGTTTTATCTGTGTTGATAAACATAAAAAACCTTAGGATAAAATTTTAAGCTAAGGTTTGAGACATAATAAAGGTGATCTTGTGTTTATTTAGCTCATGTAAATAATAAATAAATAAATAAGGGGGGGATCGAGACATAAGGAACTTAGGATGAATATTTTAGACTAAGCTCTTATTTGTGTTGATAAACAAGAATAATATCTTAGGATAAAATATAATCTAAGTTTTGAAACAAATATAAAATGTTCCTGCATAATTTTCAAATAAAAATACTTGTATAAATTTGAATTCAAATTTAAAAGGTCCTAGGTTAAAAGACATTCTAATGTATAAAACTCTAGGTTTTGACATTGTTTACTCATGAATTTAATCAAACCATTAAATAATTAAAGAATAACAAAGGGTCAAATTATCATTTGAATTATGAAACCCTAAACATTTTTTACCCACTTGAGACTCCATTAAACTTGCATTATGAAAACACATGAATCAATCATTAGCAAAATTAGGCAAAATAAGATAAGAATCAAATGAATACATGAAAGTCAAGATAAATCAGAACTATTTGTGGATGATCTTCAAATAAATAATTTTTATCAAGTAGAATTTTCAATTCAAATCATAAATTTGCAAAAAAATTAAACAAGGGTCCCCATTTTCAAAAATGAGGGCATGTTGACCTCAACACCTGGGATGTCTAGATGAAGAATAAACTCTAGATGGAACACGAGACTAGAATATTACTACTATAGAATAAATTAGTTTCTTCTCTAGTTTCTTATCTTTATTATTCCATTTTAATTATAACTACTTAGGTTGGTAATTTGCCACTACTAGTCTTGGGCCAAAAATTTATAGCACCATTGATACTTTCATTCTTTCCACTACAACACAAATAATGGATCCCAAAATGAGTGTCTATTTTGAGAATTTGGTATCTATTTATATTTTTAATCCTTGATTCCCATTTATCCATAAAAAAACTTAGTTTAATTATATTTACCTTTTCCATAGTTTATACCCACACAATATGCTACAATGACAATTTTGAAAACCCTCATCTAGATAAAATATGTGGAAAAAATTACACCTTAGGGAGAAGTATCAAGATGGAAAAAGATTATTTAGTTGCCTATTTAATTTCCCATAAAAATAAGTGCCTCAATTCCTCCTCTAATTATTACTCCACCTTCTACCTCTATAGACCCTAACCAACTTGAATAACAAGGGGAACTTATAGTGCTTTAATGAGTTAAGGAGTTATAGGGCCAGAAAGATAATAGGAAAAACCTTGTTATCAAAGACTTACCCATAATCTCAAAAAAAAATTACAATAAAAGAATTATAATTCAAAGGTTAATAAAGAGTAAAGGATAAAATGCTATAACAAGGGAGGAAATAGTGTTAGAACAAAGAGAAAAGTTGTTCCCATTGGCTAAGGATCACAAAAGGAGTCCTAATGACCCCGATGAATATGCATAGGATTTTATTTATTTATTTTATTTTAATAGGAAGGCTATGAAATAAATGTATAAAATTAAATAAAAATCACAATAAATACTTTTACAAAGGCAAATCATTCAATCCCCTTAGGAAATTATGAACAATGTTCAAAGTGTAGCTACTAAGCTATATGATATATTGAATAAAATCATAATATCTAGGATGAGTCCCAACCTAAAATGGTAAATGTTTTAAAAAAGCTAGAACCAATTAAAATAATTGAAGAAAAGACATAACTTCTTAGTTCAGTGCATGAATAAGAATTTAAACTTGATGTCTTCCTAAGATGCAACATGGGATTTGAATTAAGTGATTTCAAACAAAGATAATGCCTTCAATTGACATACATAGATGAAATCCTTGATAGAGTAGTTCTTAGGATAAGAAATAGATCCATAGAGATCTTAAAATATATGAGGGTCGTAGATGTTATAAAATCCATTGGGAAATATGTAAATAGTCCTAATTTTGAATAACTTCTTAAGGCAGTTGCAGATAGCTTCAAGGAGGTTGAAGTATCTACTTATAAAACTAATGAATAAATTTTATAGTTGATTGATTTTCTAAAAGATAGGGTAGCTAAGGTTAAATACCTCATATTAGCTTTAAATCCTTCTAAAATTTAGTATACAAGGTTGATGTGTAATGATATCAAAATGTTTAAACCTTTTATCTTTTATTTTGACATTATCAATAAATAATTTTAAGTCACTTATGTATTATTTGATAAGATCAAGGCTATAAAGGAAGCTTCCATGTCATGGATAATGCATTCAATAATAAATGTTTCCACATAAACACAAGGACCTAAGTTATATGGATATGTATTAATTCATACTCCAATAGGAGCAATTTTGATTCCTAAAGGGACTACAATGAATACTACATCTACTTCTATTTTAATATCTATCATGCAACCATTTTCCTCTCCTAGTGGTGCCACATCAACACCAACTTAGATATGTATGTATGTATGTATTTCCATGTTTTAAATTAAGTTGTGACTAGTGGTCTAACATTTATTGGCATACATATATTATATTTTGGTTGAGTGGTTTTATTTATATATAAAATTTTCATACATGAATGATATGCATGAACTTTGACATATAATTATATAATTACAAATGTATATTTATACTTCAATTGGAGGATGATTCTCTCTCTCCCAAAGCCTATATATAATTGTATCTTATTGATACCAAAAGGAGGATAATTTTGGATATTAATAATCATAATAATAAATTATAAGTATTGTTCTATAATTGGCCTTGATGTGTTAATCTTGTTCTTCTTATAATTTGTGGGTTTTAAATAAGTTCCATCAATTTGGTATCTTGGTATTTTGGTTGTGTATAAATATTTTTTGATATAATTATTCATATTGTGTAGTAAATTATTTGAATTCTTTTGTGTGATAATCATAATAACCCATTATATATGTGTAATTTTAATCTCAAAAATGAACCAAGATTTCATTATGTGCACTAAATTTCACTGTATTATTATTTCCATAGACTCTTAAATATGTTTGACTACCTATGCATTAACAATAAATTTCATCAAACATTGGTTATTAAATATTTGTCCAAACCACATTTCAAGATTCAATTTAGAAAGATTTCATCTTGATTGATTCATGAATCCTTTATCTCTTCCCAACCTTTTTTTTCCTTTTTTGAGTTTAATCATACCCATGTTAGGTTAGACTCATCATCAATCCACCCATATCAAGTAGTTATATAATCACCTCATAACTAAACCATATGAGGTGAACAACTACTTTGATCAATGATATTTCACCACCAAGTTTTTTATAAAACTTAATACCATGCAACTTGTGCCTTGGAGTTAATATTTCTTCACCGATCCTAAAACTTTAGAGAATACCACATAAGATTACCTAGTGTGTATAAAATCCAAATCAATATAGTGTATCTTTCAATAGATAGTCCTTTGGCATGTCCTTTTAGACACTATTCCAATTTTCACATAAGAAAATGACCATTATTTTTTCTTGCAAACAAGATCAGGCATTTGGATTTATTGGCCTCAACATCTTAAGCACCCTTATATTTCACATTCTAATTCCAAAACCCCCAAGTAATCATGGGATAAGTTTAATATACTATTTTTCAAATTCAACTAATTCAAAATGGTACAACTTGATGTAGAATTATCTTCACTTTTTTTCCTTTGACTTTCCCATTGTTTAAGAATTTATGGAAAAATTCAAATTGATTAGGTCCAAATTTATTCCCAATATAATGGATAAGATTGAAAATAATGCCATATTTGTAAATTTTTTAAGTTGAAGAGTAGTTTTAGTGTCTTTGCTTACACCTTTTATTAAAATATGGATGCTTTGGGTAACCCATTTCAGTGGCCCACTTTTGAGCTATTTGATAAATGATTGAGTAGGGAGAAAACCAAGATAATGACTATTGATGTTCTTCCTAAACCTAGTCATGAACATTTCTCTAGCTTCTCCAAAATGAATATAAATACTACACAATCAAACAAATAATAAAAATACCCCTCTCAAGCCTCTTAGTCCTCATAGTCTTCTAATTGTTATAAACCTAAGAACAATTATGGTTGATTAAAATTTTGTGGGGGTGTAAAAACTTATGATTCTATATGTTTCAAGAAGATGGAAGCCTTGGAAATATTTATCAAGAAACATAAGATATTTTTTCTCAAGTCTTATTATTCAACACACTTAAAAATAAATGAGAAAACATTAATTTCTAAGGCATTCACTACATGATAGGATGTTAGGTTGTTTGTTCTAGTTATTCTAATTACTTTACACATAATCATGATATTATTTATTATTTATTAGGTTATAACACTTCTCTAATTAAAGTGGGTAAAAATTATAGAATTGATGTATTAGGATTTAATATTATTTAAATTTAGGATTTTTTTCATCAAAAATATGCTAATGCTCCAAACATTTCCACAAATTTATTATCTATATATCAAATTTGTAACTCAGGCACTAGGAACATTGTGTAGTTTACTCTACAAAATGTTGTATTCTAATAAGTTTTAAATACATAGGATGTAGATGCTACAAATGATGCAAATCATGGTTCACATCTATATACATTTTAATATAGTTGAACATTTTGATTGATCTTACTTAATTTCTCGTGACAAATCACTCATTAAAGTGTGACATGAACATTTTGGTAATATTAATTACAAATGCCTCTAACAGTTAAGTACATAAAATTTGGTGATTTTCCTACCAAAGGTATCCTAAACTAATGGAGTTTATCCTAGTTATATACTTGAAAAATGACATGGAGATCCATTTCCAAAGGAAAAGGCATATTGGGATAATACCCCTCTCAAGCTTGTACATAATGATATTTCCCACTGCTCATTTCTAGCTGCCAAATATGTAATTAATTTTATTGATAATTATTCCAACAAGACCAGGGTATACTTTCTCAAGTACAAGAATGAGGTTCTTAATAAATTGAAAGCCTTTAAGGGTTTTATGAATAAAAAATATTCTATCCCTCTCAAGAAACCATACATATATAATTGGGTGGAGTATGTATTTAATGAATTTTAAAAAAATTACACTACACATGATATTTTACACCATTTCATTATTCCATATACTCATCAACATCATGATGTTGTAGACTAGAAGAGTCATAATTTGAAGGAGATGGTTAATTTTATGGTTTATTTCAATGACATATCTCCTTAGTATTATAATGAATCTATTAAATATGTTAAGTATATCCAAAACCATATTAACAATAATGAAATGTGGAGCATGACTCTTGAAGAGGTTTGATTTGGAATAAACCCTGATGTATATGGTTTTTCATATTTTTGGGATTAATGCATGGGTGTTTATTCTTAATAACAAACACAAAAATATGGAGAATAAAAGAAAAAATTTGATTATTTTTAGATATTTTTATGATGATAAGGCATATGAACTACATGAACCCATCTCTCATGATGTATATTTCAGATAGGATGTCAAATTTGTTGAGGGTTTTTCTACTATGGATCCCTCATCATTTAATTCTCCCATCGTCATTCCTCCTCCTCCTTTCTATACTTAAAATTACCTATTTATGTTTAGTGATGATGATTATGCACCAACATATCCTCCACATTATTATCAATGTGTGATCAAATTATCCTAGACTACTCTTGAGACAATTGGTTCTTCAATAGGAGATCCTTCTATTCCTTAGTGTACTTGATCATAGACATATGGAATTTCCCTATTGAGTCATTTCATTTTAGATGATCTAGTATTATTTTTTGAAACATTAGGAAAAATAGATTGGAGATGATTCTATGTAGGATTATTATTCATTTATGAATAATCACACATAGGATTTAGTACCAATTTTTCATGGAAGAAAAATTGTATGGTATACATGGGTTTACAATACCAAGTATGTAGAATATGGTTTAGTGGATAAATACAATACTTAATTAGTTATAAAATAGTTTTCAAATCTCAAAGGCATAAAATAATCTGAGACCTTCACTCTAATAACTAATATTAATTTAGTTAATCTTGTGCCCTCCTTTACATAGACACATTGATAGTCAGTTTACTAGATGGATGAGAAGAGTGCCTTTTTGAAAAATGATCTACACAAGGAGACTACATGGAATAACCTCTAATTTTTATGTACAACTCTTAATTTGTATAAATATTATGCTATTATATTTATGGATTAAATAAGTCTCCATGTTCTTATAATGAGAAGATGAATATTTTTATCTCTCTTATATTTATCTCATTGTTACTTCGATCCAAATTTATATATCTAAAGGCATGGGGATCACATTATTTTGACAAACTTATGAACCCATGCTTTGGGATTTTAAGATTAATTTTATGATATATTTTCATATGACCTAGGGTTAAATGTAATGGGCCATATTAAAAAACATGAGGTTCTTAGGTGAATTGGATTCACAATAGTGGTGAATTAGTTTTGAAGGTGATTAATAATGCAAGTGAATCAAACGATGAAGTGAGAAAATTAATATTTTATGAATTAAAAAATTTTCAAAAAATAAATATTATTAAATATTTGGATTTATCTCAATAAATTACACAATTTTAAAGAATAAATCATCATAATTCAAGTTTGTATGCAAAAGTTATGGCCTTAGGAAGTTGGCTAGTTGACAATACACTTTCCAACAGATGTCCACATGATACAAATGGTCATGAACACCTACTTATTTCCATCCAAATGATTATTAAAACCATAAAAGCCATGCATAATACTATCAACATCATCCAAACATTCATTGAGAAGTGTACTATCAACTAGCCAACTTTTAGAGGCTATAACCTTTGCATATAGACTCATATTATGATGATTTTTTTTGAAATTACATACGATTTTAAGATGAATCCAAATATATAATAATATTTATGTTTTGAGTTTTTTTTAATAATTTTATGTTATAAATGGACATCATAAAATGTAGATGACCATTAGCATATAAAAATATGTAGATTACCATTGACATATGCAGATGATTGTCATCATATGTAGATATGCAGATGGCCACCAGCATAAGGAGATGGATTTAGTCATATAAATATATGTATATGGCTACCAACATATTTAAATTGACACCAACATATGCAGATGGTCATCTACATGTGTGATTTGAGGTGAATGTAGCTAGATTGCCTTCCAAGGTACTGGTGAAAAACATTTATATAAATGAAATTATTTTAAATAGATGATGATCTAACCTTGAAAATAACTTACATCCAAAAAAATTAGGTTATTCTAAGCTCTTCAATACCCAAAAGAATAGCCAAATGCATATTTATAAAACTAGAATATTCATGAATTAATGAAGATTCACCACTAAAATTTTCCTTGATATGACCAATCTAGGGATTTTACATTACTTTATTAGTCTTCATATTAATCAATCAACTAATGGGATCTATATTGGATAATAAAATTATTCCATATAAATACTTAATCACTTTGATGTGGATAAATATAAGCCAATCCCTACTCTTTTTTAGTGAGAGGTTATTCTCACTGCTAGGTGTATGACTCCTACAGTTGATCACAAACTATACAAACAACTTGTAGGTTTTATTTTATATCTAGCTCATGCACACCTTCATATCAGCTTCATTATCTACCTTGTCTTTGGATTCTCCCAAGAACCACATGAGAGTAATTAGAAGCCATATAATTATATCTTGGGCTAGACTTATGGAATTCATCACTTTTTTATTTAGTACACACCATAGGGCTCTACTCACATCTTAGGATATACTAACTTAGATTGGGTGGGTGATGTTGATACCCACAAATACACCTATGATTTTGTTTATACACTTGGTTTAGGACTAGTTTCATGGGGATGTAAGAGGAATACTACTATTACACTATCATATACTAATTATAAGTATTAGGGAATTGTCAAAGCTATTTAGGAGGCATTATGATTTAAAAATTACTGGATTAGTTTCACTTACCAAAACATAGCCTTACTAATATTTGGTGTGACAAAAATATTTCCGTTTCTATCTATCTCAATACTATTGAGCATCAATACACTGAACATATCAAAATTCATATGCACTTCATTTTTCAATTAATACAGGATATATTTATCACTTTGGAGTATATGCCTACCATTGAGAAGTTTATGAACTTATTCACTAAACCCTTGGATAATATGTGTTGCCTTTAGTTGTGATCATCACTTGGGGTGAAGGAAGTTGTCATTGGGAGGGGCTTAGGGTGAAGTCTTTCCTTCTTTCTCATTATTCTCTCTTTATTATTTCCATTTGTATGTGGGTACCTATCATGTCCTAGTAGTTGAGATCCATATTTTATTACTCTCTAATTATTCACTTAATGAGAGGGTATTAGAGTATTAGTCTTAGGATAAGCTCTAACTATGATTGTTTAATAATTTATACATACTTAATCATTATTTGTATTATTATTTTTGCACAAAATATTAGTTATTAATTATTAGTTATGTGTGAAACTTGTCACAAAACATATTTGGAATGTTATTAATTATATTGATCTTCTCTAAGGATATTCTAGAGATAAATTTATTGATGTGACAATTGTCACAAGGACATTCTAGGAGAATGTTTTTCCATGTTTTTTCATGCTCTATCTTATGTCTATTTTTTGTCACTGATATACTTTTGCATTCATTAGATGATCAAAGTAGTTGATCACCTTATGAGTGAGCCTTATATATTTTATTTTTAATCATTAATAATATTTAAGTCCCTTTTTTTTATTGAGTGTTATTCTTGGATCCAAAGATATATATTATATTTTTGGTCTTAAGAGAGATCCTAGTTATTCTTGCATATTTTTTATTGATCTTCCATATTTAGGATTCAAGTGAGCCATTATCTACTCCATTATGTTATATACTTGTGTTACAAATTCTTCTGTATGTTCCAAAATAAACATAGGCACATTATCATATTATGCATTATATTCCACATGGTATTATGACTCATAGAGTTACACAACACACATAGGATTATATGGTTGATGCTGATCATGCTGGATATGTCATAACATGAGATTAATTTTTAGATAGAACACAAATGCACATGTTACTTTTCGAGCATGATAGGTAACATTAACCATATTTGACACATGACCTACATATGAACATCCCATTTATGACATCATTGGTTGTAATTACATAAAAATATATAAAACTAGAATAAATAACTTATAAAAATATAAAATAAATTCCAATATTCAAATAATTGAAAACTAGGACATATGCATAACATGTATTTCATTTTTTACATGATTTGATTATGATTTATCATATATAGTAAATTATATATCCATTTTAATTTATACACGTGTTTCATGGTATACATGAGTGAGATATTGGACATATAAGTTATCTATGACATGGATATATAAATGGGGGACATTCCCAGATCCAAGATCTACCTTCCTACATTGAAGGCATGTTTTCACTAGGGAAATATTTTTAATTTACATAGGTTTTACTTTTATTTGAATATTTACATCGATTATATTGAGATAATTTACATATATTATACATGAGTTTTTATGGCTCATACTATTTATATTTATTTTTCAATTCATATTATTTTTTATATGTGTGATGATTACATATATTGATTTTGTATATTAGTCTTGTTTGTTTTAAGCATGATTAGTGTTGTTGTGTATTGCATGATGTGATGCTTTATTGTTTATTACATTATGTGAAACTTTATATATTTATTATTTAATCTTATTTTGTGTGAAATTTTACTATCTATTGTATTTGAATCTAACTTTGTGTGACCTTTTATTGTCCATTATGTTTGACGTTGATTATATATGATATTTGATTATACTTTGATTATGGGTGACATTTGATTAATAATTATGTTTCACTCTATTTTTTTAAATTTAATTTTACATTATGTGTGATTTTTTCATGACATTAAGTGATATTGTGTGTATCATGGATATGACATACGTGTGATTTTATTTTCTATAGTGAGCTTAACTATTGTGAAGCCCCAATTTTCAATGTGATTTTCTTTTGGAAATTTGTTATCATACACACATCTTAGTATGATGTACTCTCTCTCTCTCTCTCTCTATATATATATATATATATATATATATATATATATATATATATATATCTGTGTGTGTGTGTGTGTGTGTGTGTGTGTATCACACACACACATTATATGTTATTACTATATTATATTTGAAACAAAGTATTTAATGTGTGATGATGATTAGCTTACCTACATCATTTTAGTTATCTATTATAATGCTTATTATAGTTTTCTACTAATTAGACATATTATTTATTAACCATATGATTGATTATATATATGTTTATATGATGGGCATGCATATATTACCATTGATATGTTATACCTTGGATACATTCATAACATTTTTTATAGATTGATATTGATTGAGTTATTTACATTATGCAATTTTGACTATCTAGGGTAGTGCATTTTGTGTGCAAATTGATATATAGGTGACATGGGAAGTTAATTCTGGAACTAAAACTACACTAAGAATGATCTATCATTGGTATAATGGTGTAATTACTACTTCACTTCTTGAAATCCAAACCCAATTATAGTGTTGTATGTATACCTAGTCATAATTTATGAACCTCGTTGCCCCTCTTAACATTACTCACACCTTAACACAAATTTTGCCCTTTTTACCTATATCTTAGATATTTTTTGGAAAATTATAAGGTAATAAGGTTTAAAAAAGATCCAACTTATTTTCACCACTTTCAAAACTCATATGTGAAGTTTAAACCAAGTTTGAAAATAGTTATAATGTGAGTTAGAGTTAGATATTTGTGGATTTAAAACCTAAATAGGCTATAAGCTAGAGTAGAACTTTTTTTAAGTGTGGATCAAGACATAAGACATCCCATGTACCCATTTATGGAATCGGAAGGTGGGATGATAAAATATTCATGTAATTACATTTCTTACCCACATAGTCTTGTTTGTGGGAAATTCTCAACAAAGATTCTATGAATGGGAAGGGACATATGTCACTTTACCATAGGTAAATAGTGTGAGTGATTTGCCTATATAAGGAAGGAAATGATTCCTTATAAGGACATTTTTTTTCCATCTTAAAATTGAGAATTAGGAGGAGAGATAGAGGAGAGAAGGAGAAGCTAAGGGAAGAAGGAAGAGATCTTGTCTTGTGAGGAGGTGAACCAACCCAACCATTTAAAGCAAAATTATATTGTGTTGAACCAAGTAAATAAATTGAGGTAGGGTTTAATAATACTTTGTATTATTTTATTTATATTATTAGTTTGAAATAAAATCATCTCCATTTTGTTTACTTGTTTTCAAGAGATGTTGGGTTGCATGACATACCCTATTTTCACTTTTGCTTACCACAATTGTGCATATGACCACCATGTGGATTTTACAACCTACTTAGGATATGGAAATGAACCATCCATCCTAATTAGATTGGTTATTTATAAAATCCATTTATTTATTAGTTTTAATGTCATTAGGTTACCTATTAGGGTATGACATTTTGGTATCAGAGCATAGTTTAAACACTGAGAGCTTTGGTTATTATTATTTGATACATGCTATTCAAAAGTAAAATAATACATGTACTTCTTAGGTGATATGGGCCATTGATGATGAAATCTTATTACACATGAAGATTTATTTATAACATGGATTACTCAACCAATTATTAAACATTTGGATTCTTGTTTCAGTCTCCATGCCTATGAGACTCATGATAGGAAATTATGAACATCCACTCATCTAGTTAGAAAAATGAGGTTTGATGAAATATTGGAATAAAGGTTCCAACAAAGTGTTATTAAGTCAGATGGGCATGAGGGAAAAGTGACCATTATCCCATAAGTGAGATATTGTGTGTTAGGTCAATAGCAATTTTGCATGACCTTAGTCATATAGATATTAACTTTGAGGACTTCATAGATAATTTATTGGGATAGATTGATCTTAGTTCTTAAAATAATGAGGTTTGATCTTATCTATACATAAGAGTGTATTTTATGCCTAGGGTCAAGATGGGACTTTGCAAGTTCAATGACCCCCTTTCAGGAAAACATGAACTCCGAACTCAAGTGGAATGTGTATATATGTAGTATTTTTAAACTTTATCAAGTATTGATGCTTTATCTCTTGTAGGAACGCATTGATTATTAATATCTATAAGTGCATGCCTTAAAGGGTGGATTGGGAAATGGGTGAGGAGACCATTGGTGCTTCAAAATATTGTTGTCTCTTATACCACCACTTGAAACTAACACAAACCTCTCTTATACACTTACATAAACTTTGAAACCTCATTTACACACTCCTTCAAGAAATTCACCGCCTCAAATAACCCCTACCTAAGCCAAAATATTTTTTTTGTTTTATCAAACAACATCAACCTGATCTAACCCTATACTTATAATATATGAGCATGTTATGGGATTAAGTTAACCTTGGTTGACCTAGTTTCAGACTTAACTTATTTTATTAATTAATGATACAAGTTTGATTAGGTTGGCTCTATCAACTAAAACATCAAAATAGTTTAGGGTTAGATCTAATTATATATACACATCCATTTCCACTATTTTAGAGAGAGAAAAAGAGTAAATCATTATTTGTGCATCTGATTATCCATAATTATAATTGAGGAGATTTACTAAGGGTTTCAATACTATACTTAGAGATACAGATATTTTCTTGTGGAGAAGTCTTTTGGATGCATAGTAGAAGTCACATAGCCTAGATCTGACCTATCTTTATTATCCTTACAAACCAAAAAAACCTCTTGTAAAGAACCTTGGCTAAGGGAGAGATTGAGGATTGATGGGTTCATCTTCAATGGTAAGTATTCATAACTCTTGTTCCTCCTTGTTAAATTAGATAAATTTGGATTTTTTAGTTTATAATATTATCTGTCCATGCATTAGGATTTACTCTACATTGGCTTGAGTAGATATATTCTATACATATTTAATTTTATGTTTATTACCCCATTTTTTGCCATAACTTTTGCTCAGCACTAGGTTATATTTTCCTTTATCTTATCATTTACTTTGTGCTTAAGAAAAAATAGTTCCTAGCTAGGGTTATAACATGGTGTTTCTTTACTAGAGGATTTCAAACACTCTCTAGTGATATCTTTGTGGTAATGGACCCTTTGGTTAGGTCTAGTGGATCCATCTTGGTCATGACCCCAATTTTATAAATGTACCCACAAATGTAAGGGATAGTGTGATTTATCTTCTCTGAACTAGAATTGATTTTTAGATAAGCTTAAATTTCCCTTTTATAATTTTTTTTGAACCAGACATGAAACTAACTCTTACAAGTTTTCATTCATGCCTTCATTTATTATCATCTATTATGTATTTTTATTTATATAGTTATAGATCAAATCTATCAATATTATATAACATTTTATGTGTTTTTTTAACATATAGGCATTAAGATTGACTTTGTGTTTGTCTATTTAGGTCTTCTCTAATAAAAGGTAACTAGATAAATTAATGCGACTTAGTTCACTTCTTTCATATAGTTTTTTAGACTTCATCGACCTATTTGACTCTATTATAAGAATACAAATCATCATCTAAATAACACAACATAGAAATAACAAATTCAACATCTTCAAAAGTTATCAGGTTCATTCTAACATTCTTAGTCATTTATGTTTTTCATTCACAATCTTACTTTTCACAGTTTGTAGTCTATAAAAGTATAATGTTATAGTGAATTGGGTTGACTAAATTGACATAGTTTTATATTTTGTTTTCCTATTTAGAATACCTAGTTAAACTATTCAACTATGTTATTTTGGTTAATATTTAAATATATATCATCAACCCTATCAATTTTGTTCTATACTATTTACATACAAGCTTAGCTAAACTGAATTTTCACTCTTCAAAATAAAAAAATTAATCAATCTTATTAGTAATTAATTCACTTTTAATTTTTTTTCTTGATTGATTAAAGTAAAAAACATTGAATAAATAGAAGGCTTTTAATTTATCAATTTAGTCACACTATTTTTATTTTTCACACACTTTCAAACAACACAACATCAAAAAGATTTAAACAAATTCTACCCAAGGTCTACCTACTTAGATTTCATAACCAAAGGGGAAGCCTACTTGGTTTTATGGACAATTATAAATACATGGTTGATGGTATATATTGGCAAAATACCTGACACCCTTATCACTTTAAGATTATGAAGTGAGGGGGTATGCCCAAATACCAAGATAGTACCATCACCAATACGTATCCATTGCAACCTCAACTACCTAAAATCATGCTTATATTTATTTTCTAGTTTCTTATTATATACAACTCTCTATCACATTGATTTAAATATTTATTATAGATTCAAAAAATTTAGGAATAACCAATTATATTTACGTTTATATTTTTATTGCTTGCTCTCTGATCATTGTATGTTGTATTTTAAAACTTATATCAACCAACATTGGTACAAGGTTTGTGTTTTATACAAAAACTACATCAACTAGATTGATATGGTTTTTTGTGTGTTTCATTCATTTTTTCTATAAAATTACATAAGATCATCTGAAATCATAATAGTCAAAACTTGTATTTATCTTTAGAACACAGTCAATTTAATTGATTATGTCTTCTATAATATTTTTTTTCCCATAGTACATAGTTGTTCTATTTGACCCATTATATTAAAAAATACTAGTTTTATTTATATTCAACACATAATTGACCTATTTTAATTTGTATTTTAGACTCTCCCAATTTACCATCTAGATAACATATTTGACTAGTTTGACTATCTTTTACAACTTATTCTATTTATAAGACATTACTAACTGATTCAACCTTGTTTCCTATAGGTGGAAATTTTATTTTTACTAAGTCTTTGATCTCTCTCATCATGAATTTATTTCTTGAGGATAATACACAATTGAACAAATCAAACATCATGATTTTTTACAACCCCAATAGGTTCCCTAAGACACATCTTGTGGCACCCACTGTGGATAAAAAAACATTCATGTTTCAACTCGCACCTCCAAATATGGGAATCCTCCCCATGCCTTATCAATTTTTAACCACTTATTTTATTTAAAATATGAATTTTATCTTTAATTCACCATATAAATGCTTTTCTATAGTAACAAAAACCCTCAACATAGAGAATAGGTCATATAACCATCTATAATATCATGATGTGACCTTATATAGGAGAACCCCATTCACCCTCACATACCTTTTCTGATAGATTTAGGATAACACCTTTATTTTCATCTCAATATTTTCCCTCTATAATATTTCCTTTCCACACCATGAGATCATCTTTTATGTATTCTTCAACCTTCATGCCAAGTATTTCTACCCACATGGTAGGTTCAGCTTCTAGTGGACTTATTCAAATCAACCACATCCTTAACTAGGATACCAATGCTTTTTATTTTATTTTAATGCTTCTTTTGTTACCAATACTACTCATACCACTAATGTGTCACATGTCATTACCTCATCGCACACCTATAATGCATCACTAGCTCCTAATACCTCCCATAATACTAATGCATCACATTTTTTGTCCACTAGTCAAAAATTCACTCAAACTAATCAAATTCTCTTAAAAATTATTAAACAAATGCATAATTTACAAACCAATAATGTAAATCAAATGATGAGATGCAAAATCATCTCATTCATCTTCAACACCAATCTCACTAGGTTTTATGAGGAGCATAAAATCCTAATGCCCCCTTCCCCACCCCCATCTTAGGGATTCCCATGGTAACCTTATCACACAATTTCCACTCATAATTAAAACCATAAAACATATACAAAAAAAACCTATAGTACCTTAAATTTATAACAATAATATAAGAGGTATCACACCCATCATCACCTATAATGAACCTATTAATACCACTTTACATTTAAAAACATTCAATAACCTTTATAAATATTGGGTTAAGCTTAATACCTTCACTTATACCAAAATATTATCTAATACACTCTCTGGAGATGATTTATATTAGTACAGTCAAGTAAAAGCCCACTCTATCACTACTCTATAAGACATGATAAATATACTAGTCCAAGAATTACACAATAGTGATATTATTGAGAAAAGCTTAGCCCACTTTATAAATTTCAAATAATTTAATATTTAAATGGGACAATGCTTCATAAAATGATGGAAAAACTTGTCTAAAAATTATGAACATTATATGGCAAATGACAACATCTTCCACCTATTCACCAATTCTCTACACCATAAATTATAATATTGGGTTAGGACTCTCTCTCTCTCTCTAAAAACCTTTGAAGAAGATCTTAACCAAGCCAAATGACAAAACATCTTCATGCATCTATTTGAACCAATTCAACCTACAACATGCAATCACATGCTCATCAAAAATAAGAAAACATCGTGTAACCAATAATGGTGTTACTAACACCTATAACACTATACATACCATCCAATATATTAATCCAAACACTACCATGGAGCATTCTCCCTCTACTAACAACACTTCTACTCTCACATTTTATCAACACATCCACACTAATGTGCCTAAACCACTATCCCTAATAGAACTTCAAAAACATTTTCTAGGACCTCTACCATGAAATCATGGTATGATCTAAATATTTATTTTGGTTTCATGCAAGTTGGGGCCATTCTCATGATATTTTATACAATTAAGAAATATTTCTATGGGGTTTCTTCTTGTTCCTAACTTTGTCCATGACACACTTATTTAAAAGTGTCAACAATCTTATGACATATCTTTTAAAGCTCATGATAATAACCAAGATTTAAAAAAGATAAAGCTCATATCACTATCTACAAGAATCCTCTTCCTAACCAAAAAAATAACATCAAACAACCTATTCATAGTACTAAAAATGTTTAAAGTCTTATAGACCTTACTAAAAATGATGAAAACATGGTTAATATGACTAACATTAGAATAGTAGTTTCTTTTATTGACTCAAATCAAACACCTACGCATCACATCTCTCAACCATTTTGTGTCATCTATGATGCTTCTCCATCCCACTTAATGTAATTTAGAAAGAGGATCCAATACTCATATCAACACCACTCTCAACATCATAACTTCATTATACCTATCATACCATTTCTACTCTTCCCCCAACATCCACATAAAAAGACAACATACCCCAAATTTCCAATAGTATTTTTTATACCCAACCATAAGAAATTACTCAACCAACCAACACATCACCTAAATTAACTCAACCCATCTATAATTAACGTAATCTAGACATACCCTATCGACACAAGTTTAATCTTACCTATAACCCTCCTTTTTAGGAGATCTTGAAACATTGTGCACCTTATATCCTATCCTCCCATGGGTTAAGATAAATGGGATCCTGTTTCATAACTTTATCCTATCCTGTATCAAATAGCTTTCTTATAACTAATGATAACTTCTCCCCATCATCAAAACCACCTAATTAAATTATTATTCATAATTAACATACCTTATCCTCCTCCTCTAGGATGTTAAGCTACCTTATTTTGATCTCAATATAGTATACTTAAATAATGTGAATATATGTTTATCCATGTTGAATAAATGATGGACACTTCTCTCTCACTTAAGTTCCCTATCACTTCCATGATTCCCAATGAGATACTAATTCATGAGGATGATCCTATTGTAATCACTAACATCAAAATTAGATATATACAAATTAAGCATGATCTAATTGACAAAGGTTTAGGAACCTGTGTTGCCTTCCTTGACTTTATTAACACACTTGAATATTCTAAATGCAACCTCAAATATACATGTAGTAGATGTCAATACTATGATATAAGGTTCATTTTCCCTCTAGGTTATGTTTGTATTCCCATTATTATTCCCCATGTTACCATCTATGTTATATTTATGATCTTTAACTTTCCAATTTACTACAACATATTACTTGGTCAACTTTTGACTCATCGTATGAGACTAGTCATGTCATCTATATACCAATACATCAAATTATCTCATAATGGATTTATCTACAAGATTCAAGGGGAAATAAACCCTTAGAAATTTTTAAAATTCCAAGAACATGGTGTCTTTAAAATACCTACACTTGAACCCCTACCTAGTATCCCATTTTGGTAATCCCAACTCTTCAACTATCTAGTTAAATCCACTCAAGGTTATAATGGTAACCCTAAATTAATAACATTACACCTAACCTCTTAGACTCTAATGATTATGAATAAGATGAGATAATTCTCAATATCTAAACCTCCAATATTTCCCCTCACATCATCACCCAACTTCATCCTTATCTTGAACCTCAATCTCGCTATCTACCTTTTAATGACATACTTGCTATCTTAATCAAAACTAGACAATATATCCATCATGTTTCCTCTAATGAAAAGTCATTCCTACATGTACCATCAACTTGCATACACCTAGATACAATGATGGTTATGTTTTAGATGACCCACTTTTATCCAAATTCATCCAAGATATACATGTAGAAGTTCTTAGATATCACTCTTCTTTATTTCAATCTCTTCATTCTTATTTTAGCATTCCTTCCTTTATAGCACCTAATACTAGCTTTTCTACTATTTTTCATAGGGTAGATATTGAGCACTCATATGGTACACCTATAGTAAAATTATATTCTCTTATAAATATACTCATGCATCAAGCCATGATAGGACCTTATCATTTTTCTAGATATGATGACCCTTATATTCTACTTCCTCTAGAGATGATAGCCACTTTGCTTAAAACTACTACATAACCATCATTACCTACAAATGAGCCTAGTCTATTTTTTTCTCTAGCCCCATTATTCCATGGTGATGGCCTTATTTCATTACCACATCTTGATCCCTTTCCCACATAATGGTCATATCAACCTTATTGTGATATCCATAAAGTTAATAGTCATTATACCAAAGATTTCCATTTATATCAACCACCGCACACTTCTTACACCCCTTTAACTAGTACACCCCCAAAGTATATGAATAGATGTATTTTTTGATTTTATTGGATAAATAATGACTATTATACCCAATATTTAAAAATTATGTAGTATATCAACTTATTACACCCAACCACTACTCAACCCAAAGATAATGTCATACTTCCTCCTAATATATTACTAGACTATATCCCTAAATATGAGTAAGTATACTACCTTTGTAAATAATGTGGTACACATCATACTGATCAATGATGAGTTATCTATAAGTATCTTGTTTATTTCCCATATTCGACACCATCACTAGTCATTCTTCCCTCTACAGGTCACCCACATAAGAATGTTCCTCCTCTATAGATTATACCTCTTTCTCACTGCATAAATACTATTCCCATCAATACATCCATTCCTCACCTTGAGTATCCTACTCATGAGATCCCATGTGATCATTACTATTATTCATATAAACCTACCTTTTTAGTTGAGATGATATGAAAGGAAGCCTTTCCACAAAGTTTTATGAAGATTGATGAGACTCTAGCTATCATTAGAATTTAGCTTCATCGAGATGTTTTACATATTATGGATAATATTTGTGGAAAAATATATTAGCATTTATAAACATGACATGGTGTTATTTCACATTGTTATATTTTAAGATTTTGATTGGATTTGTGATCCATATTTATATCTCTTATACACTTGAATATGTGTCAAATTGGATTTCACTTATCTATTTTACACGGATCATTAAATCTGGTTTATGTGTTTTATATGGTTTCATTGTCTTTCAATTTTTATTATGTCTTATTATCATTATTTTCATGAATGTACACTTATGTTTATGATTTCAATTCTTTCATGGATTCTTTTATTTTCTTTTACAATGATTGTTTGATATCTTGTTACACTAAAAAAGTAGATAATTATTAACGTGACTTAGTTATAAAACCTTAAATATTTCAGTATTATATCTCTACCATATGATATTCTATAAAAAAATAATTATCATTGTACTACCACCATATACTGATCTATTTTGGATCTCCTTTATTCCCTTATCTTCCTTTCACATACTAAGCATACATACATTTTAAACTTGAGATTACATATTGGTTCATAGATAAGCCTAAGTTTTTATTTAGACATATCTTTGGTTACTTAGTCTCCTTTAAACCACATTATAAATCTCATCGATGTTTATCACTTTTATCATTCATGTTGGTTATTTAAAATCTGTATGGAGGATGAGTCATAAAATCCATATAAAAAGTTAAAATCCAAATCATTTAAACAAAAGTAAATGATTCAAAAGGCAACATATAATTCAAAAGTCTAATCACACAAAAATATGTGATTCATAACACATCTCTTACTTTTAATCAAATCTAAAACACAATAATTAGCATCATGATAGAGTCAAAGTACATTGGGTTGTGGTAGGATACTAGATCAAGATAGGAAAAAAAATCTATAGGTGATACCTACTTTCTCTCACAAGTACCCAATATTCGTAGTAGACCAACAACTCTGTATGAGGCCCTAAGGAACAAAGAACATGTTGTGGGAAAGTATGTCCATTTTATTTTTCTTGTTCATATAACCTTCATGTGTTAATATTAGTATTTAAACTATTTTCCCATATAACTTTATGCTTATTGTGAGTAGGTATCTTTTGTATTTTGATGGTCACTAGACTTTTAGTGTTTTACCTTTGTACCTAGTATGCTCAATTCATGATTTTTCATTCCTTATTTCATTACAAAAATCCTATTATTTCCCCTTGAGGAATTTTTCTTGTTAACTAATCATTACCACTAGGGATTCCCTTTGTGATTTTAAGTATAAGAACATGGATAGGACTAGGATCTCCTCATAGAATACCACAATAAAGCATTCCCTTATTACCATTCACCTTATTGGTTTTAACTTTGTGATTTGCCTTATAATACCATGGATAGGACTAGTATATCCTCACAAATTACCATATTAAAACATCCTTTTAATTATTCCCATGTGTTTCCACTTCATTGGTGTTCCCTTTGTGAGTTTTAGTGTAAGCCCTTAGATAGGACCAGGGCCTTGAATAATATTCTAATACATAGTTCATATTGTAAACAAGTCACAATAAAATTACATGCTTCAAATTTGAGATAATTTGTGTTACAATATGATTTACACATAATTAACATACTTCCCATCTTGATTTATTATGTTTTATGCTTATTTCATAATTAGTTCACTTTTATCTTCTTATTTTATGATTGCATGTATGTTTACAACCATTTTATTAAATTACTCATACTTCACATCTTGATTTAGTATGATTAGTTTTATTTACACTTACATTTTATATTTATTTTCATAAATCCTATGTTGATTTAATATGATTGATTGAATTTATTGTTTGTTTGTTTTTTTATACCATTAGTTTTCACATGTCTTCTACTCTATTACAAATTTTCATACTTCCCAATGTGAAATAATATGAATTTTATTTTATTTTAATTTGGTTTAAATATTTCTATGTGGTTTGAAAACATTTTTTAGATTTTTACTTTACTATTTTGGTTTATTATATATATTCATCATTTGATTTTACACATTTCCCATCATGATATAGTGTGTATTACATTTTTTATTATTATTTATACTTCTCCAAATCATTTTTATTTTATTTTTAACCACTCATGTGTATCACATAATAAGAGAAAAGAAAACACACATCACATATTTCCCATAACATATACAATAAAAGAAAAATACTCATGCTAGAAAGGAAATATATCTATACATACTTCCACATATAATTACAAATCATAGACCAAGAAATGTCTACATAAATATACATATCATGTGTTTTGTATAATACAAGTACAAAATATAATAGCTACAACTTTAAGGCTATGTTCCATCATACATATCCTATGACCTAGCCACACTACCTACAAATGCCCATAATTGGACCCTATGAATGGTGTGTTGTAATGAGGTAGTCTGGGATCTCAAGCCATCAATACAATCTTGTATATTGGCCACCTGGTCCTTCATGCATTTGAGTGATATAGTGGTCACCATGTGAGTGGTTTTCTAGTATTCCAAAACCTAATAGTCTCAATCCTATCCCTCTCCAACCACTATAGGTGGATATGAACCATCTCCTCATTCCTAAAATTGTCAAACAACCTCTTCCACTAATTTAAACTAGCTAGCATAAGTTAGGGTAGATGTTACCATAGGATTAACCAAGGTGGATGACTATAAATATGGAAACACCCCATCTAATATATCATCATGTGTGGCTATAATCATGGCTTCCTATTTAATATCCTCTAATGAAGTACCTATAAAACAAAAACCAAATATTCATTAGATCTCATGTATATATCTCAATCCATCTATCTATCATTAAATACATAAATGACAATGCAACTAGTGATCTATGTCATAAATAGGGTTAATTTTAAGAGGTCTTACTAGATAACCTATTTGAAATATTTGGCAAATCTCAATAAATTTGAATCATAACTTTCGATAATCCTCTATGGTGTTGGTGAATCTATGCTAATTCTAAAGGAGAAAAAATAAGATTTTTTTTTCCATACAACCATTTGGTTACACTAAATACATCCATGAAATGGATGGGTTAGATGACTGTGTTAAATGGTTGAGCCAAATGGCTAGGATGAATGACTGTGTGAATTGACTATGTTGAATGGTTATGATAAATAGTTTCACTAGATGACTATGTCAAATGGTTAATCTAGATTAAGTTGTTAGGTTATTAGTGTATATGGTATGTTATCTAGTTACTTGATTAACTCCTTAGCCCTATAAATATGCCCTCAACCCTCATTTTACACATTTTGTACATTGGATTCCTCATCCTCCTTTGGCCCCACCTACAATTTTTCACGATGGTAATAAAATAAGTTTTGAATAAATTGCCACAATGCCAAGCCCATACAGTTTGAAGACCATATAGTAACCACTTCCAAATGCATACATAGTACAACGATTGGATTTTGAAATGTAGTTTTGAGTCTTGATGTCTTGTTATATATTTTTTGGTTGTCTTAGAGAAATAATAAGTTCACATTGTTTAAAGAGAGATTTCTGAATATGAAGAGAACTCAAATTTGAAAATGGTTTATAAGTGGAATTCATATTCCATGTGTTAGGAGTTAGCAAAAATAATGATGGCATCTTTACAAGTATTACCATTATTTTAGAGAAGCTAATATGAAAAAGCTAAAATCAGTTACTGGTCAAGCTTCCTTTGGAAACTAAAGTCATGGATCAATCGAATAACTTTAGAATCTATTTAGAATCATATGATTTAGCTAAAAAATGGTTGAAATGTATATTATGAATATGTGGGGCATGATTTAGATGACATGGATAAAAAACAAGGGATGGAAATTAAACAATGATTAGTCAATAAAAAATATGAAACCCTTGGTTACATAAAGAATGAACTATTGCATGGAATTTAGGATTAGGATTAATCTATATGGTGGTTTCTAATCTTGAATTCCATGTAATAATCCAATCTTTATATCACCAAGGGTTTCATATTTTTTATTAAATGATCATTATTCAATTGCATTATCTTAATTTTCATTATCCCTATCATCTAAATTGCACCCTACATATTCACAATAGACATTATTGACCATTTTTTTAGCTAGCTCATATGATTCTAGATGAATTTTGAATCTATTAAATGGATGGTTACCAGAGGCAATTTGACCAGTTCTTTATTTGATCTTTTTCATATTAGCTTATTTTTAAAGTAAAGGTAATATTTGTATAAGATGCACCATCATTTTTGCTAACTCCTGACACATAGAGTTTGAATTCCCCTTATAAACCACTAGTAAATTTGATTTCTCTTCATATTCAAAAATCTTCCCTTTAACAAAATATGAACTTCTTATTTCTATAAGATAACCAAGAAAATTTAAAGGTTTACATGCAATGTTCTATTTGTATTTTCCATTCAAAGTCACTTTAGTATCCTTCAATAGGTGAGGTACATTTAATGCTTTTATATATTTCAAGGTTTTAACCTTGGTTTCCTAATTATTTTACACCTTGTACTAGTAGGTTTTTCTATCTTCCCATGCCCTTAATTTTTAACTCCGGTCAATGTTATTGTAGTTCTATTTAGTACTATCATTTGGTTTGTCTTTTAGCACTGCTATTCAACTCTATCATTTTGAATTATTGTTTGACACTCTTGCTTGACAATATTGTAGGTATTGTCATTCAACACTATTTTTTGGCTTTGATCAACACTGTTGGTGTTCACTATTTAGTATCCCCATTTGGTTCCTTAGTTTGGGTTCAATTAGTTTCCTTGTTTGATATCAGGGGCTAGGTGTATATATATGTGGAATAGTAAAGGGTAATCTAAGATAATTCCATAAATGGTTGATGATCTAACACCAAAACTAATTTATATCCTTAAAATTTTGGTAATCTAGTCCCATCTGTCAACCCTAAAAAATTACCAAAACTAAAATCCAAAAATTGTAATATTCATAAATTAATGAATATTCACCACTAAAATTTGCCATGGTAATAAACTTAAATAAATTAAAACATTTCTCACCAATGTCGGTATCATTGACCATGGTCTTCCCATCTATTTGCTTATATATTAACTCCTCTATTGGTTTCCTTCATATAAGTGTAAAAGTTGGAGTTACCACCTAAGTGCATCATGATCCTCTCCTTAATGGCATATCTATTAACCAAATGTATCATAGATCCTCTATCACCTTTTATGATTGCCTGTGCATATGTCTCCTCTTATTGATGGTGCCTCCATATATGATGAGCTCAAGGTAACCATTATTTCCAATATTATGCTTTGCTCCTACATCCAAATCTATAGTATCCTTATCACCAATCATTACCATCCCCTACTACCACACCTACCCTATCCATGGTCTCATATGACAAGGATTAATCATAGGTATCTTGGTAGGCACCCCTATGCCTCCTCTCCCTCTTAACTCTCTAACATGCCATGATAAATACATAGGCATTACTAAAAGGATTGTGGAATGTGGTAGGCCCAAATTCATAAGGAAGTGAGATACTAAACACAAATCCAACCATGATATATAGTGGCTCATGATCTACACACATTCCAAACCTATTGCAATAATCACCCAAGATGACCATATGACAATAATGTTGGTGTACTACTACCACACTATTTTCCCTCATGTAATAGTTTGTAAAGTTGGAACATGGGGAATGCCATGTGATATATGGTTATACCTCCACTATAAAACCTAGGGTAACCTATCACAAAATGCATGGGGAAACATAGTTGGATGGTACATACTAAATATGATGGTACCCATCATCTTCTACACCTAGGTTAACATTTGATACATATTTTCATGAGTTGTACCCAAATAACATAACCAAGATCATATAAGGCACATTAATCTAGGATGGACTAACACAAAGATATCACATAAAATAGTACCTTCCCATCCAAATTTTGACATAACACTCATGTTATCATAAGCCCTATTAATGCCTTCTAGACATCCATAATGGTTGTGACATAAATATATAACAAGCTAACTCGTAAACTAGGATATATCCTATCCAAGACTATCACCCACTAGACTAGGGCTCATCTCTCATCCTCCACCTTTGGTATATCACATATCACTTAAGTCCCAATTAAATTACTTCTAAGTAATTCATGGACATCCTCAAAGTGATACCCACCTATTTAATGTCCCAATCCACCTCCCATTAGAAGGTGTTGGTTAATTTCTCCTATGATCCTAGGAACATGATAATGAGATCAACACTTAGTGGGATTTGCCTCATCTCCATGATTCCTAAAAACCCCAAGGAAACCAATTAAGCTTGAATCCATGTGTGAAAAATGGTCTAAAAAAATGTTAGGCAAGACACATCTATCATGACCCAAAATATTTGTCACTTATACAAAATATCAAACAAAAGAGAATATATTAGATCTCGATATCATAATAATAAAATATATCCTTAATTTTTTTTTCAAAACTACAAATTAACTACTTCATCAACTTGTTTGTATTATTTTTCCCTTTTCCTAAATAATTAACCTATTTGATACTAAACTAACCTTGACATTTGTTTACCATAGTACATCAACCTTCTACTACACAGTCCTCCTATTT
The DNA here is from genome assembly GCA_037957365.1 of Torreya grandis. Taxonomy (NCBI): domain Eukaryota; kingdom Viridiplantae; phylum Streptophyta; class Pinopsida; order Cupressales; family Taxaceae; genus Torreya; species Torreya grandis. The sequence continues at coordinate 2,237,296 of JARHVA010002786.1, read as the reverse complement.
CTATAGACACAATCAACATGTTTAGTACTAAATAATCCCTTTCTTAGTTTTATCATACTACAACAGCCCTCTACCTTGTATTCAACCTCATTAAATAGACTATATCAACCACATATTATGCACTACATTACCCAAAATGTACTATGTTGACCATTGGCACTTATTAAGATTATTATTCCCTATGCCACAACTTTCAACCAAAATAAACCTCTCTTATATACTTTCCTAAACTTTAAAACCTCTCTTACACATTCCTCTAAGAATTTCAACACCTTAAACAACCCCTAACTAAGCTAAAACTTATTTTTTAGTTTTACGAACCAAATTCAACTTGGGTTGACCCTATAATTAAAATATATGAGCACATTATGAGATTAGGTTGGCCCCAACCAACCTAGTTTAGGACCTAACCAATTTTATTAATTATAGATATAGGTTCAATTAGGATAAATATATTAGCTAAAACTTTGAAAGAGTTTAGGGTTATATCCAACTATATATAGGCATCTATTTCTACCATTTCAAAGAGAGAAAGGATTAAATCATTACTTACACATCTACTTATCGACCATTCTACTTGAGGACCATTGTTTAGGGTTTCAATACTACACTTGGATATATGAGTCTTTTCTTATGTACAAATATTTTGAATGCATAGGAGAAGTCATGTAGCCTAGATCTGACCTATATTTTTTATCCTTACAAACTAAAATAACCTCTTGTAAAGCACCTTAGCCAATGGAGAGATTGGATCTCGTTATGTTTGTCTTCAAAGGTAAATATTTCTAACTCTTGCTCCTTGTTAGAGTAGATATATTTACATTTATTAGTTTATATGATTCTCTCTCCATGAATTAGGATTTCATCTACATTAACTTGAGTAGATATTTTCTGCCCTAGGATTTGGTGAGCACTAGGTTTGATTTTCCTTTACTTTGTGCATAAGAAAACATAGGACCTATCTAGGTTTATCACATGGTGTTGATTGAATAGAGACTTTGGAACCCCCTCTAATGATATGATTATGGTAAGGGACCCCTTGGTTAGGTCTAGAGGATCCATTTTGGTCATGATCATGATTGTGTAAATGTACCAACAAGTGGAATGGTTAGTATGATTTATCTTCTCTGAGCTAGGATTGATTTGTAGACTAGCTTAACATTACCTTGTATATAGAGTGTGTTAAAGGGTTTATTTATGTTTCTCTCGCATTGAGTGATGAGATTTGAATGGGTCAAGATGTATTTTAGTAATCCATCCCAATTTCATTAGTTTTTGACTCTTGCCTTTTAATAAGTATGAAAAAGAGTTTGGCCATAGTCTCTCCTTAGGACAAAAAGATTATCTTAGTGAAAAATTAGTGTTATAGAGACCTTAGGGATATACTTCATCCATGTTAAGGACTATGTGCCTCATGGTGTTGCACATGTGTTCTTCACTTGAAACCATCTTCACATATATGAGAGTTGATATTTTATCTTCACCTTGTGTGATGGATTGGTGATAGCATATGGAGAGCATTATTAGGGATCCTCATGTGGGTCACTTTTTTTTCACCTATCCTTTTGGAAAATGAACCTTACCTCATTTATATATTTATTTATTCTTTTTTTATCCACATGATGTATAAAATATCCAATAAATTTAAATGTCAATGATGGTTAGAGAGGAACATGCAGTCGATTATGGCATATTATCACCAAGGTGGTGTGATCATCAACATAATCTATTGAGGAATACATTAGAGTGGTATTTTTATAGCTATTTTTTCATGTTTTACCAACACCCAAGGTATAAAAATCTAGTTTTGATGTTGATATCCAAATTTTTTGGTCAACAACTCCTTTACATTTTTGACCCCATTACTTAGAGTATTTATATAGAGAATACCATTATATTAAACTAATGGTGGTTCAAAGGTGAAATAATTTATATAAACCTCGAGAGGAATGTGTTTTTTTCCTCATTACTAGAAGGTTATAGGGTACCTTCCTACTTTTAGAGCATTTTGAATTGATTTTTGTATCCAAGATGATTGAATTCCTTGAAGATAGTGAGAGAATTTACTCATAGATAAGTTATGTTTCCCATGGTGGTGTCACCCATTTAATTGGGTTAGCTATGAGTGTTGACAATATTTATTTAAGATAAGTATATTTTATATCTAGAGGTATCATTAACCTTGAGTGGTTGTACCTTTTTTTTTGTTAAACATGTTCTTGATAAGAGTATGGATTTACTTTTGTATCTTGTATGCTAGTTTCCTAGATCATACAATTTAGCATGGATTGTGAAATCAAAAATTTTGTGGGTGTATGCCTTTTAAGCCAACCATTATATCCTCATGTTGATAATTGAATCATTTTTATAGTTTTTTTGTATCAACACATATTGAATATTATGGCATGTGGTACCATACTTGGTGCTTGTGTTTATTATTTATGTTTTATAGTGCCTTGTTTTATAAACCATGCCACACTATTATTTTTATTATGAAGTTTGTGCCATCCTTATGTATGGATTTATGAGTATTGCATGTGTTTCACATCCATCCTTGGTAAAATTTTGTTGAGCATGGTCATTGATGTCTTGGGTTTTCATTGATGTTAAAAAGAACATGTATTATTAATGAATTAATGACAAAGTGATTAAATTATTGGTTTAGAGAGATATGACACATTTTTATGTCTATAAAGACAAAGAAGTTGTGAGGCATTCATATATGTATTTATGATTTTCTAGTACTCAAAAAATTAACTAAGGTCAAAGGTTTTAATGGAGACATTGTCTATAGTGCCAAGAAGGTACCCTAAAGATTTGGACACTTGAAGTGTTTTCTAAATCAATTTATAAATCTTAAAAGTTGTTCTTGTCAACTATGATAAGACATAGACCATCAATTTTAACTATGTTGAAGTCTGAGGTCACTAGTCAATAGACCTAATGGTGAGCATTCATCATCAAGATTATGATCCAATGGTGCACATGAAGTCAAATTATCAAAGGTTCTTGAGATTAAACATTCTTGTGAGATGTGTCTTAGTCTCATTGAGTTGGTATTAGATTAATAACATGTAGATGTTTATATGGATAAATATTGATAGTGCAGGTCAAGTTAAAGATTCAAATGTGTAGAAGGCATGTAGAGATACCAAGTGACACAATCATAGGGGCTCTAATCTAAGATCGTTGATGAGAGTTGAAAGGTAAATACTAGGTTACTTAAAGGAGATCAACAATGTTTATTTATCCAAAATTGATAAATATCACAATATGATGTTATGTTTCTTAACACTTAGTGTCCAAACAATGATCATTGGAATTTAAATATTTAGATTAATGAGGGAAACCAATGCATAGTTTTTGAGCTATATCTTTTGATCCAGGATGAATTGCTTGATGTAATAAAAAGAAAAGTTGTAGAGGAATTTGAGACACATACAGAGAATCAATTTAGATGGTATGAATGTTCTTATAGTCAAAATATATGGAGCTTCAAAGTTGACTATTTGTTCATTTATGGTGTTACTATGTACATAATTCTATTTGAGTAAATTGTGCTTTAGTAGAAGAGTGTTTTGGCAGATGTATTCACATGAAGATGTCATAAGGGTCATATGGAGTGGACCCAAGTATTTTAAATTGATCTTATGTTCTTGATTTTCTTGATAAAGTGATAAATGGGTGAATAGGTCTCCATGAGACCTATAAGGGCTACAAAGGCCTATTTTAAGGGTGTAACTACTTAATTATGAGCCATAGATTTTATGGCCAACCTGTGAGGATGGTATTGAGATATTTATTAGCACGATAAATGTATTAAGTGTTAAGGTATGTCTTATGGCCACCCAAGATGTTTATATTCATTAAGAATCTATAAATAGTGGAGACCAAGGTAATGGTTTTTATACTTGTATGTGTATGAATTGAGAGAGTAGAAGATAGAGATGAAGGAAATAGATTAGGAGTATGATCAATGGATTTACTAAAGTTAATATCATATTGAAGATGAGTGAAGAAGACTACAGAGATCCAAAAGAGGTGTTTGGATTCATTACTCATATTAGCAAGTTTGAGTGTGTGTGATGAGTTGAAAGAGAGGTGTTAACCATTGTTTCTTCAATTAGATTGATCTACAATCATAGTTATAGAGATATTGATTTCATATATCTTGTGTGGGTTCTCAACATTTAGAACAAGTCAGTTCTTGTTCATACTTAGGGGTGGGTGCTCCTTATGAAGTGGGTGCTTCATTAAAAAGGTCTCATGTTTGTGATAATCTTATACGACAAGTAGTCCATGTTTTTATAGGCTTGAGAGTGGATTTTATTCCCTAAGAGGGTTTCGCACATAGATATTATTATGTGTGTGATCTTAAATCATCTTGTTTAGTCATTATCATCAACATATTGTAAGATTTATGAATGACTATGGTAATTGATTAAGAGTTTTAAAGGATTATAATTGAAGTTTAAAATATGTTGCATCATTGATTCACCCTCTCCCTCTAAATTATTGTACCTCCAATAATTGGTATCAGAGTGGGACCTTCATTACAATTTTAACCAATTGAAGGTGATCATAGATAAAATGAAAGATAAGGAGGCTGAGATTTTTCTTCAAGGTGAACTAATATGTGCTTTATCAAAACTCAAATGTTCAAGGGAAAAATATGAATGTATAAAAGAAAAGTTTTAAATATTGAATAACATGTTAGGGAGTAAAAATTCAAACCTAAATTCCTCTATATGTCATGAAATGCTTTCAATCATTGATAGTGTGAAGACACAAACAAGAATAATAAAAGCAATAGTCAAATTTTTAGGTTGTGGGTAGTATAATTTTGAATTAAATAATGGATAATTTGGAAGGTAAAGTTATGACTTATATTGATGAATTTTTATCTAAAGATAATTAGAAATCCAACTCTACAAAAGAATCTATGGATAAGATGTCTTGGGGTATTAATTATCAAACTAAAGGGGTGATTAACATGAATATATACCATTATGTTTTCAATGGACACTGTTATACTTGTAATGAATTTTGTCACATATATAATGACTATAATTACTCTCCAATGAGAATAAATGAGGCTCTCTACTATAACTACAATGAATAGGGATATATAGCCAAGTATTACAAAAGGGAATATTGGGAAAAGGACTTTTAAGTTATTTACACCTTCAAATGGTTCAAGAAAGACAAAACCAACATTAAAAAAAAGTAGTACTCAAAGGAAGAATCCATGTTTGTATAAATTGACTTACATACTCAAGAGGATGACAATAAGAAATGGTAAATAGATAGTGGATGATAAAGTTATATGATAGGAGATAAGAGTAAGTTTATTTCTCTCAAGAAATAAAATTTACGTTTAGAAAGGTTTGGTGACAACAACTTTGCTAACATAGTTAGGAAAGGCTCTATAAGTTTGGATAATAGTCATACTATAACTAAAAATGTTCTATATGTAAAAGGCTTAAAACACAATATTCTAAGTGTTAGCCAAATGCGTAAACAAATAAATGTTGTTACTTTTCATGACAAAAGATGTGAAGTGAAAAGTTTCAAGTCTAGAAAATTAGTTGTAAACATTTTCAAGGTATATAAAAACTTGTATGTATGAATGCTAGTTTACAAACTAGGAGGAGAAGGTTGATCAATCATAATCAATAAGACAACTTTTTTATCCAAAATTAAACCCCAAAATTTATTATAAGCTATCAAAGATGACAATTAGACATTTTCCATAAAGGAGGAACTTGATCAAATAGTAAAAAATGAAACATGGGATTTGGATCCTAAGCCAAAAGACAAAAATATGATAGTAACTAAGTGGCTTTTCACAAACAAGATGAATGATAAAGGAGAGGTCATAAGAAATAAGGATAGATTGGTGTGTAAAGGATATGCTCAAGTTGAAGGAACAAACTTTGATGAGACATTTACTCCTATAACAATAATGGAAAAAATTAGACTCTTTATATCTTATGCAAACTTCAAAGTTTTTAAAGTTTACCAAATGGATGTGAAATCTACATTTTTTAATGTCAAGTTAGATGAAGAAGTTTATATTGAGCAACTTGAAAGTTTTTTAATTAAAATTAATCAAGACCATGTTTAAAAACTAAAGAAGGATTTATATGTTCTTAAACAAGATCCTATAGCTTGGTATGATATATTAGACAAGTATCTATTAATCCAAGGCTTCAAAAGAGTGATAGTTTATAGTAATTTATATATCAAGATAGACGGAACTCATCAATTACTGGTAGTAGTCTATGTTTATGACATAATATTTGGTTCTAACAATGACAACATGAGTAGATATTTTGAAGATGCTATGAAGATTGAGTTTGAAATGTCAATGCTAGGATAACTTTCTTTCTTCTTAAGATTAAAAATTAACTAATTTAATGAAGGGATATTCATTTCCCAATAAAAATACATCAAATATTTTCTAAGAAAGTTTGACATGTTAGATTGTAAGAGAATGAGTACTCCAATGATCACTAGATGTAAGTTATGTAAACAAGATGACTCACAAAAATTTGACTAAACTTTATATAGATCCATGATTGGAAGTCTCTTATACTCTACTTCTCTTAGGCCTAATATAATGTAAGAAGTGGGCCTTTTAGGAAGGTTTTTAGTTGATCCTAGAGAATCTCACTTGAAATTAGTGAAAAATATCTTAAGATATATAAGGAGCATAATAGAGTATGGTTTTTGGTACCCCAGCAATAGAGAATTTACTCCAAAGATATACACTAATACAGATTGGGTAGGATGTGTATATGATAGGAAGAGTACCATTTCTAGTGTCTTTTCCATAGGTGAATTCTTGGTGTCTTGGATAAGCAAAAGTCAAGCCTCTATATCTCTATCAATCATAGAATTTGAGTATATATCTTCTACTTCATATTTTACTTAGGTAATGTGTATGAAACAAACTTTAGAAGATTATAAGGAAAGATAAAAAGGACATTGTCTGATCTATTGTGACAATATTAGTGCAATCAATGTCTTTAAGAATTTTATTATGCTTTCAAAAACCAAGAAAATTCCTATTAAATATCATTTCTTAAGATAAAAAGTAATTAATAAAATTATTAAAGTGGAATATGTGTCTAAAAAAGAACAACTTGAAGACATTATGACTAAACCATTGACAAAGGCCACATTTGAGTAGCTAAAATAAAGCTTGGGAGAAATATCCTTATCTATGAATCATTAAAAGGTCATTTGAGTAGGAGGATAATGTGTTGTCAAATTATTTTTATCATGAATAATGTCTTAGAGTTATGTATATGATAACTTGTGTATGTTATGGTCCCATGATAGTGTTTTTGAAAAGTTTCTAAGCCATGATGATATGTAGAAGATAAAGGGTAATTTTATTGTTGCTATGAGATCCATATTATTTGGAGTGTTGATAGAAAACCTAGTTAATTGAGAAGACTTATTGAAGATGATATTTTTTATATATTGCATGAAGTAAGGGGGAGCTAACTTAGTTAGCTTGAGTGGATTAAAGAAGATGTGCATGATGTAAGGGGTAACATATGTGAATATGGTTTAGTGTAGTCATATAAAATACAAAATTTGGTTACTTTAGTATGCCTAAAGATACATAATCCATAGGTCTTTGTGCTTGCTTACACAACCCTTTTAGGCTTTTCTTTCACTAATTCCCAATCATCCATAGGCTCCAAGACTTAATTATTATAAACCTAGGCAACTCTGTCATGCCCAAATCCATCCCCCCAAGTCTCATTCCCTCTAGGAAATAGTGCCCAACATGGATAGGAGTGTTGAAACCTAGGATGTCCTATTTCTGGTGCTATTGTCCAAGTGTACTTTTGGTCCTAAGAGTCATATTTTATTAAATCCTTATCCTAATTCATTTTATCCTAATGAAAATTCATTAAACCCATGATCATTAATTTCCATATAAAATGTCATTTAAATTCTAATTATAAGGGTTGGCACTCATTTACAAGAGATAAGAAAGAATAAAAGCAAGTACATTCAAGCACTTTTCCCTATTCTTTGCATACTACCTTCTAATATTATTCCAATCTTATTCAAATTCTTACACTAGCCCCTAGCCATTTGAAATACACATAATTTTGCATATAGTTGCATTTTTATACAAAATTTCACCAAGAACTTGAATAGGAGAACTACATTAGCTTGATCCCTCCTCAGAGTATTGGTATGTAGGTAGCATGCCCACACATAGGCTGTGAAGTTCATCCATATTATCCTTTACAAACTAACCCCTTCTCTCTCTTTCCAAATTTTCCATTCAAGTTCAAGTATAAATATTTATTAGGCCTTTTAATATTAAAATAAATTCACAATGATCTTCACAAACTTTCGAGCTCCGATATTTCATTGATAGGGTAACACAGACCTATTGATCAGAACCTAAAAAACACAGTTCACCTGGACAATAACACCAAAAAAGGACTATATCATCAAATAACAAGGTGTCCCATTTTAAATACTCCTATTAATCTAGAAATTAAATCTAGGATCCTATTTTTGGTAGTCTCCTAAGCCTGCACAAAAATTTTCAAACCTTGTAACATCTATCTTAGTCAGTTTCTAGCTAAGTTTTATTTTTCTCTATTATTAATACTTTTAGAAAAGGTAAAAATATAATCTATTTACACAAATAAATGGATTAATTATTTTGAATTATTTACTAATTTACCCTACTTAGACCCATTTATTTAATTAGGAATAAAACTCCATTATTTTGAAAAATAATAAAACATTTGGTGAACCTGACATTGAATTTTTGCACAAAAACCCCAAAAACTCTAGGGTAAATTATTTTTTTCCATAATTTCCTAATTTTTTATATATTTAAAAATTAAAAATATATAAATTAATTTCAAAATTATCATATGTTTTTTTTAAACCCTATTTTGCACATATTAGGTCCTTTTTTCCTAAAAACACATTCTAAACACTAGGAAAATTATTCTACTAATTTTAGAATTTTTTTTATTTTTCCTAAATTTTTAAAGAAAAATTAATTTTATTTTTTTATAAATTCATATCAAAATTTTTACCATACTAATTAAAAAAAAATCATTCAAAAATCCCTAGTTGCATATACTATTACCTATTTGCTTCTTGATATATCACCTTATATGTTTGGGAGCTTCGTATCCTTTTTGCACAAATTCTAATTTATTATTTATAGGAATTTTCATTTATTATCTTCAATACTTTCCTTTTCTATCACATTTACTATTAAAACTTATTTCAAAAAATTTAAACACATTATAAATCATTTTCATACTTTTACAATGTCCCAATATATCAGTTTTGATGAAACTAATAAAAAAGAACTTTAAGAACTATTAACAAAACATCCAAATATGAATGATGACATGCTTAAAATTATACAAGAGGAACAACAAAAAGTTAAAATGGTAAATTTTATCAAACCATAGATCCACCAGTTGCAAATGACACTGCAAGGTCAATTATGTCTAAACAACCCCCTATAATAACCCAACCTTCTTCTATGCCACTAGTTATAGAAAGTATATCCCTATCTCTTGATGTGGCAGCCCTTGTGCAACAGATAAGACTCTTCAATACAATGTACAACATCTTGATCAAAGTGTCTCTCAACCTACACATGCATTATATTATTTTGCTTTACTACATACACCATTGGCATGTCACATTGCTTCTACACCCTTTCCATTAGGTTTTGTTTAACCCAAGCTTACTCTCTATGCTGGCAAGGGTGATACAAAGAAACTATTGAGAGATTTTCATGTAGCAGGCTTGGACTATGTACTCAATGACTGACTATTTATCAATTTATTTCCATGGAGCCTAAATTATTATGCTTTACAATGGTTTTATAGTCTACTAAATTAGTTGGTTCATGAATTCAATTCCTTAGCTAACATGTTCTTAGCACACTTTATCATTAACATTGGTAATGAGGTTTCATATGCTCAAATTGATCAACAAAAATAATGACCAAATGAGCATCTCATGGACTTTATTTTTAGGTATAAGATCATCTTGGCTAAGATGACTAGTTCCATGGTAGATTAGGAGTTATAGGACCTTTTCAAATAGATTATTCTACCAACACTTCATAAATCAATTATGTTCAATTGATTCTCTTCCTTCACTAAATTGTGTCATACACTAAAGGGAAGAGAAGTGAAACTCATTTCAATGGGAAAACTTAAGTATACAAGCATTACAGACACAACCAATAAGAGTAATAGAAAAGTCCCATACAAGGTCAAGGTAAATGATACAAAAGGGTAAAATCAGCCTATAGTAAATGTATCTTTAGAACCTCCTTAGTGTATGGTTTTATCAACACCCACTCGGTGTACTTTCTCACATCTTCAAGTTCCTCCAACCAATGTTTTATAGTAACTTTTAGATTTTAATATCATATCTCTCCCTCCCATTCAATAAGTTTATCCAACCAAACCTCTTCCCAACGGATATGATCAATAGGAAATTTGTGATTACCAAAGGGAATTAGGCCACACTTCAAATAGATGCATCAATTTGAGACATAAGATACAAGACTTGATAGATGATAACCTACTTGATATTGACACTTCAATTGAATCCATATGCAAAACCAACATAGGATAAATCTTTGAAAATCTTCTCAAATCCATTTCCATAGTATTCAAAATAGGATATAGGGGACACATCAATGGTTCACCATGCATATCATGCACATCCACCACCACATACATACTAAGCACCTTCAATTGAGTCACATCATTTGAATGGTATTATTAGTGTGTATGAGTCTAGAGTTTTAGCTAAACCTTTGACATCCTTATAAAATCAAGAGATTGTGGAGGATAATTTAGATTATAATGCATTGTTTGTCAGAGCACATAGTCATAATTAACCCATTCATAGTGTTCTCATTGACAATGGTTATGGTGTCAACATGTGCACCATTACATTATTACACAATTTGGGTTATTCAAAGTAGGATATCACACTAACAGATATAATTATCAATGGATTCAATGGTCACATATAGACTTCATTATGTGAGATTATACTTCCTTTATAGATTGTTCTAACATATGTGACCACACATTTTACTATAGTTCCCAGTGTAAGAGTTTTTGATATGTTACTTAATCACCTATAGATTTCAAAAATTCAATTAGTACTACCTAAAATTCATAGATGCATGAAATTAATTCATAATAATTAGGTTGTTATATTTTTTTGAGTTCCATATGAGTTACCACTACCCACTTTAGATCCATCTACTTTGTAGTCACCAGTTCTAGCTTCTCCACTAGTTTTAGTTTCCCTACTAGTTACAGTTCTTCCTCTATTACATATTTAAACATAATTAACACATCCATTTATAGTAGAGAGGGTTCACACACCTCCATATCTTTGGAATTCTAGATAGCTTCTAGCTATATTTTTCACACCCAAAGCAATTTTATTGAGATCACATGGGTCTACATGTAAAGCAAATGTTCAGAGAGCTTCTCCTACTTCCAAATGGTCTCTAAGATACTTATAGTTACATCCAATTCTTAGAGTTATAGTGGGACCCCATAGCTAGTTTCTAATTTAGATATTTCAAAGCATCTATAACATATACAACTTTTAGAGCTATAGTCTCAACATTTTCATCTTGCTTCACATTCATCCATGATTCCACTCCTTGATACTAGACACCATGCTAGGGAGTCTTGCATGAGACTCATTAGTTAGTATCATCCTAATCTATCCTACTTGTACATAATATATTTTTCTTGATTGTATATATCTTATTTAAAAATACAAAAATAATACAAATTTTCAAAATACAAAAACATTCAAATAATTCAAAAACACTAAAAACATTTAGATTGTATGCATCATCCATGTTTTACATTTTTACTACTATGTTAGACTTACATTTGTTGTTATATGATATTATTTTTCAATTATCTACATTATCATGATTCACTTGATCTTCTTTGAGTGTGTGCAATCACTTCCAGTTCCTTGATTGCTTCATTCTACACATTGAGGGGGCATCCTACTTCTACATTCAAAATTCACATTGATACATCTTCCCAGTGGGGGCATCTTCTGCATGACTACACCGTCTAGGTTATTTCATTCTTATACCACACACTCTATTTATCATATTTACATACATTACTTACTATATTACATAGATTACCACATCGATACTCACTAGTATCTTTCACTTGTGTATTTCCTAGAATATACCTCATCTTATACTAAACATTTCTTTCATACTTTTACTCTTGATTTGATTATTTAGATGTGGGTATACCTTTATATTTTTTACATTCTTTCCTTCTTGCTTTACATATCTATATGTGATTGTATTTATAGTTCTAGTTTTGTTTCTTATGTGAGCCTTAGGACATTTTCTAATGTCCTTGATTTTATTTATGTGTGTGTACCTTTAGACATTTATAAATGTCCCTTGCTTGTACTCTTATATGTTCCTATGGTCCTCATCCAAATCTTTGCTTATTTCAAATTTTATTTGCATGTGGGATTTGAACATGCCTTGTATGATTAATTTATAATTTGAGTGATATGTTCCCATGCCCCTTATTTGCATGGCCCCTTGGCCAACCTTGTATGCTTCTTGCTTCTTGATTCTTGGTTTGTATGATTTTTGTTTGATTTATTTTCCATGTTTTAAATGTAATGATCCATATCATGCATTTAACTTGCTTTCTCAGATGCCATGACGGACATCATACTTCATCCCTCCAACTATAAACTAACATCTAACATTTCTAGTTCTAGTTTAGTACATCGCACATGCTTTTACATTGTTATATATATATATATCCCTCCAACTATAAACTAACATCTAACATTTCTAGTTCTAGTTTAGTACATCGCACATGCTTTTACATTGTTATATATATATATATAACAATGTAAAAGCATGTGCGATGTACTAAACTAGAACTAGAAATGTTAGATGTTAGTTTATAGTTGGAGGGATGAAGTATGATGTCCGTCATGGCATCTGAGAAAGCAAGTTAAATGCATGATATGGATCATTACATTTAAAACATGCATTTAACTTGCTTTCTCAGATGCCATGATGGACATCATACTTCATCCCTCTAACTATAAACTAACATCTAACATTTCTAGTTCTAGTTTAGTACATCGCACATGCTTTTACATTGTTATATATATATATATATATAGGCATACCCCTAATGATCTAACAATCTCTCAATACAAACATTACTATATCTATAGGTATCTTGTCAAATATCATTGCTATATCATGTATCTATGCAACATAACACTTTTGCAAGAATTTTTTCTTCTAACGATAGTCATTGTAGGTTCAATCATTCCTAGTCTCAAAAGAGGGGGGAAAAATAGGGGTTTTTCATAGAGATGAAATCTCCCAATATTCAAAACATCATCATTCAAATCACCCAGTTCAAAATCTAGAGGTCAAACTAATCAAAATAGAATAGAAAAATAATGACAATTCCAGATCAACAACTAGTTTTAGCACAAGACAATGACACCAAAAATGGATAGAAGTGTCAAGCATAAGGGTGTCCTCATTTTGGCACTCTTGTTCAAGTATAAAAACACCTAGTTTTTCTAGTAATAGGCAAAAAATTTAGCTCAACTACAATTTTTTCACATCCAAATCAGTCAAAATCAATATTTTTAGTGTAATTTTTTCATGGAATCCAAATATAGATGGTATCATGTATGGAATGATGGCTCTCACTTCTAGTTTTAGATTAGGCATTTGACATAACTTCCAAATCATAATCCATGTTTTAGACACTAGTGATTGGGGGAAATGTATGCAACACATTGGTTTTCTTTTATTTTCAAGCTTAGTTTATTACCCAAGCATTCTCAGTAGTTGTGTGCCTTACTCCATCTACAAGTGGTTGGCACCCTTTTCAAGTTTATTTTTCATACAAGTTTAACTTCTTGAGTACCAGAGTTCCTAAGTTAGCTTTCACATAAGCCTATTACATCAATTTTAGAGTGGATTTCATACATGCCTAATCTCCATCTTTCAAAATGGCCAAGAGTAGCCTAGTCTCTAGCATACATTTGACTATCCATGCTACATTTTCAAATTTTTAAAACATATAGGGGATTTTTGATCCATCTCATATGACATCTATTATATATCAATATAAATTCATAGCTTCACTTCATGGGGAAATGATGGATCTAAAGTGACAACATTTATATTCTTGAGCCACCTATTCAGAGGGATTGGATACATAGTCTAAACATCAATTGTCACATGCATGATCATCTAGATTCACTCAGTAGGCAGTGATGGAGCCAAAGGGCCAGCCTTTGTATTTTTGAGCCACTTTTTGAGGAATTGCACACTAAGCTCCATTTATGATTTAAATTTTGGTACAACATCATCCATCACAATCTAACATTACTCATCCCTACTTAGGATCACAATAGGTTTTATATTGATTTGCATACATGATGAGGTGTAGTCATTCTTTTCTCTTCCTTTTTATTTTACTCAATTTTTTTATGTTCTTGTTTTATATCACATATAATAAGAACTGATCTACTCTTTGTTTTATTTCATAGATTCACACTTGTACAATGTACTCTCCATGCACTATCCAATATTACTTAGCATCACACAAGTTTCATGGGCTTGACCTTTGTAGGTAAGTTTAGGTATGCTTTCTCTTTTTTTTTTTAATCCAAATATTTCACTAGAATAAGGGGGGGAAATGTAGTCATATAAAATGTGAATTTTGGTTACTTGAGTATGGATAAAGACACCTAATCCATAGGTCCTCCTACTTGATTACACAACCCTTTTAGGCTTTTATTTCACTGATTCCTAGTCATTTACAGTTTCCTAGACTTAACCCTTATAGACCCAAGAAGCTCTTTTAGGCCTAGATCCATCCCCTCAGGTCTCATTCCCTCTAGACAATAATTCCCAACTTGGATAGGAGAACTGAAACCTAGGGTATCTTATTTTTGGTGTTGTTATCCAAGTGTACTTTTAGTCTTAATGGTCATATTTTTCTCAATCTTTATCCTAATTCATGTTGGCCTAATGTGAATTAATTTAACTCACAATCATTAATTTCCATATAAAATTATATTCAAAGTTGATTTATAAGGGTTCTCACTCATTTATGAGAGGAGCAAGAATACAAGCAAGTACATTCAAACACTTTTCCCTATTATCTACACACTACCTTCCAATATTATTCTAGGCTTATTCAAACCTTTACATGAAACCCTAACCATCTAAAATACACCCAATTTTACATCTATTTGAATTTTCATACACAATTTCACCAATCACTTCAATGGGAGAACTACATTATCTTGATCCCTCCTTGGAGTATTGGTATGTAGGCAGTGTGCCCACACATGGGGTGTGAAGTGAATCTAGTGTATCCTTTACACACTAACCCCTTATCTCTCTTTTTTAAGTTGCCATTAAATTCCAAGAGTAAAGAGCTCCTCAAGATTTGAATATTAAAATAGACACATAATGAGCTTCATAGACTTCTAGGATTAGATATTTCACTAATAGGGTAACATAGACCTATTGAGCAAAACCTAGAAAACTTAGATCACCTAGGAAACAACACCAAAAAATGACTATAAAACTAAATAGTATGGTGTCCCACTTTTAACACTCCTATCCAATACATAAATGAACTCTAAGATCTTATTTCTAATAGTCTCCCAGGCCTGCACAAAAATTTCTAAACCCTACAACATCTATCTTAGTTATTTTCTAGCTAAGTTTGATTTTCTCTCTATTATTACTATTTTTAGAAAAGGTAAAAATGCAATCTATTTACATAAATCAGTGGCTTAATTACTGCACATTATTTATTTATTTACCCTGCTCAGTCCCATTTTTTAATTAGGAATAAAACTCCATTTTCTAAAGTAAGGGGGACCTAACTCAGTTAGCTTGAGTGGCTTGAATAATATTTCATGATGTAAGGGGGAACATATGTTAATATGCTTCAATCATTTTATAGGTGTGAATATGTCTACTACAGTTGTGAATGGCTTGATCAAACCAAGTCATGTATTTTTACAAAGTATTGAACCTTCATGCATGAGAAAAAATTGCTTGTGATTTTTATAAGTAGACAGGTCTAAGGAAAATCCAAGGTTTAGATTACTGTATGGCAAAGAACATATTACATAAGATGGAGCTTGATTTTAGGGATAAATTTCTAAGCTTTGTGAGAAGTTTGTTAGGTCCAAGGATTAAAGAAGTATATGTTCAGATTGGTGCATGTCAAAGGGGGAGTAATTTATTAATATGCTTGAAAGTTTGTAAGTATCATGAGCATCTTAAATAATAATTGAATTCATACATATTTTTGAGGAATTATTGTTGGAATGTTGATGAAGAAACCCTTTATCATTAATGTCAAAGGGGTAGAAAGATTAAAATGAATGAGTTTAAATGAGTATGAAGTCATTTTGAGGGTCTTTTGACATCAATGACAAAGGGGGAGATTGTTCAGCATGGTCATTGATGTCTTAGGTTTTCATTGATGTCATAGAGAGCATGTAGTATTAATGCATTAATGTTAAAGTGATCATATTGTTGGTTTTGATTGATATAGCACATTTGAATGTCTATAAGGACAAATAATAAGTTATGGGGCATCCATATATGTCTTAGTGATGTTATAGTACTCATAAAGTCAATTGAGGTTAAAGGTTTTCATAGAGATGTTGTCTATAGTGCCAAGAAGGTACCCTAAATATTTAGAATCTTGAAGTGTTTCCTAACTCAAGTTATAAACCTCAAAATTTGTTCTTGCAGACTATGATAGGATAGAGAATATCAAGTTTAACTACTTTTAAGTCTAAGTTTATTAGTTAGTAGATCTAATAGTGAGTATTAATCATCTAGATTGTGATCCAACAGTGCGCATGAAGCCAAATTATCAAAGGTTCCTAAGATAAAATGTGCTTATTACATATGTCTCAATCTTTTTGAGTTGAAAGTAGATTAATGACACATGGGTGTTCATACAAGTATAGATCGATGGTGTGAGTTGAGTCAAATAGTTAAATGTGAAGAAGGCATGCAGAGCTACCAAGTGGAATAATCATGGGAGCTCTGATCTAAGATCAATAATGAGATTTAAAAGATAAAGACTAGGATACTTTGAGGAGATCGATGGTGCATATTTTTCCATAGTTTTCAAGGATCATGAGAGAAGGTTAAAGTGCTTGATGTTTAGTGTCTGAATAGTGACCGTTGGAATTCAAATATGTAAATTAATGAGGGAAAATAAGTGCTTAGTTTTTTAGCTATATCTTTTGATCTAGGACAAATTTTTTGATGCAATAAAAATCAAAGTTGTAGAGGACTTAAAGGTACATATATAGAGTATATTTAGAAGTTTTTAATGCTTATATAGTTAAATTTTATGAATCTTAAAATTTTACTATTTATTCATTCATGGTGTTACTCTATATAAAATTCTATTTGATCAAATTATGCTTTAGTAGAAGAGTGTTTTGGTAGATGTATTCACATGAAGATGTCATAAGGGTCATATTTAGTTGACCCAGGTATTTGAAAGTAATCCTATGTTGTTAATTTGGCTGATAAAGTATTAAATGGGTGAATAGGTCTCTATGAGACCTATAAAGGCTACTAAGACCTATTTGAAAGGCATATCTACTTAAGTATGACACATAGATGTTATTTTCAACATATGAGGATGGTATTGAGCTATTTATTAGCATGATATATGTCTTAAGGGTTAAGGTAAGTCTTATGGCTGACCAAGATGTTGATATTCATAAAAAATCTATAAGTAGTGGAGACCATGGCAATGGTTTCTAGACTTATATGTGTGTGAATTGAGAGAGCAAAAGATAGAGATGAAGGAAAGAGATTAGAGGGAGTGTGCTCAATGGATGGAATGAAGTATAGAGTATATTGAGGATGAGAAAATAAGACTAGAGAGATCCAAAAGATCTATTTGGATGTATTTCATATATGAGCAAGTTTAAGTGTATGTGATGAGTTGAAAGAAAGGTATTTAACATTATTTCTCCAATCAGATTGATCTATAATTAGACTTATAGAGATATTGATTTCATATGTGTTGTGTGGGTGCTCAACATCTAGAAAAAGTGGGTTATTGTTCATACTTAGTAGTGGGTGATCCTTGTGAAGTGGGTGCTTCACTAAAAATGTATCATTTTTGTAATCATATTATAGGATAAGTAGTCCATGTGTTTTCAAGCTTGAGAGTGGGTTTTATTCCCCAAGAGTATTTCCCATGTAGATATTATGTTATATGTGTGGTCTTACATCATCTTGTTTATTCATTGTCATGAACATCTTGTTGCTTTATGAATAGTTGTGGTCATTGATTAAGAGTTTGAAAGTATTACAATTGAAGTTTGATAAATCTTGCATCACTAATTAAATCCCCTTAGTGATTGTACCTCCACAATAATTTTACCAGTAGGATGTATTATATACTAGTTTTATTTCTTTAATCATCTAAGAATGTCACTTGTACTTTGAATCCTTACATGATTTCCTTTTTCCCCTTCTTCACAAGGTTGTCTTAAATTATTATACAAGATGCCTAGAATGTTAGTGAGGGTGTGATTTTAAATTGGACATAGAGGGGTTAAGTTCCAAGGAATTATAATAGATATGTTTAATAATCCCCAAATGTCATGTTTCTTAAAACCATGATTTTTATAATTTATTCTTATAGATTCTAACACTAGAGACATTCAATAGATGAATTGCATTGTATAGTTTACTTTTAATATACACATTCCATAATAAGTTAGTGTGAATCTTGTTAAAAGAGTGGTATATAATAAACCATATAAGGGTAAGAATCCATGATTCATTATAATTAAGAATAAAGTCCATAATAATCAAATAAGACAACAAATTTATAATAGAATACAAGACATCTACCCAATCACATTTGACAAAAGAGGTAATTATTATTAAATTTTAAAATCCATGTTAGTGTTCTAAATTTAAATTTCCATCAAACTTATGTGAGGTTATTTATGGCATATTCAGTCATAACCATAGACTATACCACTTAGCTCATTAGTTCAACACAATTTGGAACTCATGTATGTCCATATTATTACATCAAGGAATCCATTATAAAATTACATTGACTTAAATTATTCAAACATTTAGTCACTAAGTAGTTTAAAATTGTAGGTTTAAAAATCATAATAATTATTTCCATTCATAACTTCTCAAATTTCATAAATATTAAAAACACTTTAATACAATATTTATTGAAACATCTAGAAGCACAATGCTCATTTGAATCATATTTATGATGATTAATTGATTTATTCATCCTGAATATCATCATTGAGTACTTTTTAGGGTTTATAAACACATATAGATCCTTAAGAATTAATAATTTTTTAAAATAATCAAATACATGAGGCAAAAGTATTATGATCTGACCTATCCATTCATAAGTAAACATTATGACTAAAATTATAGGTAAAGTTAGACTAATCAACTTGTTGGATCACTCCATAATTTATGAACTTTATAGATTTCGTGAAAACCTTAGGAATAGATGATTGAAATGCAAATAAAAAGTGGGATTCATAATTTTTCATTAAATGACTCATGAGCCAAAAATTACAAAGGAAGTACATTATATATTGAGAGATTAGGTCATAAAAAAGGTAACAACTCAACTCGTTATTAAAAAACACATTAAATGTATTTCCCCTAATGATAATAAAATCACTAATAACAATAAATAAAACCCATGTAGGTAAAACAAAAAGTGGGAAATATACTACAATAACACCTACCTGAAGTGTAGCTTAGGTGGATAGAATAATTGGGTCCCAATAACTATGCTTGATGAGGTGCCCAAGCACAGTGTAACTCCCATAAAATGAAGAAAAAGAGAAAACCCATAGCATAGAAATACTCTACAAAAATAGATAAAATAAGATAAGAGGGTTAAAAATCCCCACTAGAGTATATAACTATCATAGCCATGATGTATCCTACAATAGAGTTCTTGTAAGTGATTATAGATCAGATGTGAATGTGGTGAAGAGTGGATCACCCTAGAATAATGAATGTGTCTAGAAAGTGCTCGATGGATATTCAACTAAGATCTAATTCCTATATAAGAAATTATTCTCCTAATGTAATTTATGAGCACCAATTTCTCTAAGAAATGAAGGTGTAATGGGGGCAGAGGCTAAAAAGGACTACATAATACCCTAAAACTATAGAATAGACTTCTCGATACTTGATGTGTCTTAGATCACTATACTCATTCCTTATAATATATGAATTTTACTAGAGGTAGTATAATCAATAAATAATGCCCAAATATTTTGAAGGTGATAAGGAGATGGTGGAGGTGTGTCCCCATAATTATAATAGCCATCTATACTAGAATAAGAGTAATCAATCTCAAAGATGTGATTAGGCTCAAAAGTGTCATCAAGTATAGGTGAGTCTGATGAATAAAAAATGTAATAGAATGTGTACTAAAAGAATGCCCATGTGAAGTGGAGAACACGGATATATATGAAGCACATAGATGCACAAACTAATTATTTACAAGAAGAGATGAGTTGTCAAATCTCTCAATAGGTGTGATTTTACTAAAAATAATAGATTCCTCTCAAGTACCAAACTATTATGAATATAGAATAATAATAAAATTTATAGGAATGTAATTAGAATCTATAATGAGACAATAAAAGTCTAGTATAATCTCATCCTTTAGTGGTGGCTTGATAAAAGGAAGAGCATTATCCACCATGGATGTGTCATCACAAGAAACATGAGTAGGAGGATAGAGTATAGTATTATTAAAAGATATTATAGAAAGAATAGGATTAGGTGTGATATAAATCTCTATATGATCTCTTAAAATATTTTTTAAGATTATTCAAATACTATTGGAACACATGCTAATATAGATCCCATGAAATGTGTGACAATAGGGTACCATGAACCTTATCACAAGTATTATCCCGCTTAATGTATTTATCATAATTAATGGTATTATAAATCTATCTATATAGGAATGGAATATGATTCTTTCCATTTTTCATGAATAGGTGTTCCATATAAGCATGCCAATAAGTATAGTTTCTCTTTCCAAGAAGAACCACTAGTGTAAAATCAACATCCCTATGTAGGTATCTCTCAAGTGAAGTTAAAATGACTTAGATAAGACACAAAAAAAGTGATCAATAACATAAAACAAATATAATGACCCCTAGTTACATTACTAATACACTCTCATGAATAAGACATTAGGAATAACTGAGAATACATTCAAATGAGTAGTAAGTGTATGAATCAACACAATGTAGAAAATGAGAATGTGTAGAAGAGACATTGGAAAATGTACAACACCACACAATATCCCCTCAACATTATTAGTAGTGACCCCCCCCAATTTTAAAATACCAGCACATTTGTATAAATGTCATGTATATCCAAGAATGCATGTTGAGTAATATGTGCATAAATATAAAATAACTAGAGGGATTTCAGGATCAACCTATAATGTATCCAAGAGTGTAAAATAGATGGTTTGAAGGTAGTTATAGTGGATACAAGATGACAACTAATGCATAGATAATAGAAAAAATCACTTTTGAAGATGATACTCAATTTGAGATACTAATCAAAATTTAAGCATGTTTAAAAAATTTCTCGCATGGAAAATTTTGGGAAAAAATATTGGTAGAAGCTTTTGAATCAACTTTGTGAAAAGAAATTTTTATGCATCAACTTTCCAAAGAAAACTTAAGCCTCTTTTAAGTAAAAATTAAGTAATTTTGGTTAGAAGTGACCAGGGATTATATCACATATTACCAAGGGTATAATAAAAAAATTATTGATCCCCCTCCCTATTTTATTTATGTGATTGATGCATGAGTGCCATCATCCAAAAAATGCCTCCAAATTTCAATTGAATAGTTGCACTTTTCACTTGGTTAAATTTGACAGCCTCTTGGAATTAATAATTTGCAAAGAGGGTGGCCAATATTCATAGGGGTTTTCCATACTATATTCAAGTTATAATAGGTATTATGGAAGAGTTTTTTGGTTTGAAATAATATGTTGGTAGGTTCATTGAGGTCTATGGTGTCTACAAGCATGATCATTAGTATCTATAAGGTATGCAAACAAAGGTGTCTATATCTACAAAATTTATGAGCATGGTTGTCAAATTTGATAGGGTATATTATTAGGAATATTAGGATATACTAGGCATGAAATTATAGTCATGAATTTTTTCCTATGCTAAAATGTCTACCTAAGTTCTTTTTTATGTGAAAATTTTGACCAAGACTAGAAAACTGCCAAAATTACCATAAGGGTTGGAAACCTTGTTGATACTATAATACCTAAAATTATATATATATATATATATATATATATATATATATAATTTTAGTTATTATAGTATCAACAAGGTTTCCAATATATATATATATATATATATATATATATGGTATTAATTCTTAAAAAAATAAAAGAGACCCATTTTATAACTCATAAAACCCAAAAAATATTTCTTAATTTGACAATTGCATTGTACATATATGCATGAATAACTAAAAAAGCCTTAAAACCCTAAAAAAATGGCCAACATTTTTTGTCATGAATTTAGGTCATGTTTTATATTCAATTTTAGTTATTTAATACCCTATTAATCTAATGGAATTATTATTTTTGTGATTATATACATTATATGTATGCATGGATTTTCATGAAATCACACCAAACCTATGAAACTATCAAAAATCAAGAAAACCAACAAGAATGCTAGTAGGGAAGATCTCACTGAGGATTTAATAAATGAAAAAAAAACCATTATATTAGAGCTTTTATTATATGTCATATCAATCCAAAATATCTTAAAATAAAAAATTACATAAAAACCCTAGGAGTAGGTGAGAGTAATGTAAATATAAAGTGGGCCTCATAATAGTTAACTAAGTGATTCATTATCCAAAATTTTAAAAATATTTACATTATATATTTATAGATTATGTCACCAAAAATTTAAAAACTAAACTCACTATTATATAACACATTAAGTATATTTACTCTAATGACCTTAACAACCCTAAGCAAGTTGACTAAAAATTGTGTAGGTAAAATGGAAAGTAGGAAAAATCTTACACTAACACAACTACCTAATAAATATGAGTGGAACCCAATAGTACACATAAATATATTACCATTCTTAGTTGGTTTCCATATATATCTCTAGTGTAGTTTATCAATAACCTATTATATAATCACATCAAAATCATATCATTTTTTATGTTTATTAATGAACCCATATTGTCAAGAAATGTTTGAGGATAACCTTTCAATTTTTAAGGTAACCATGCAATGACATTTTGATACCAACATAACAAAATCCAAATAAAAAATTTCTATACTTCATTTATTCCAACTAAATCATAATTTAAGCATTTAAGAATCAATCATACAACCTAGATGCCTAACAGGGTTATCATGTTCATTTAAAATAATATCAACACCAGTTCAAAGACACAAAATCATTACAGTTCTATGATACCAAATAATATATTTGAATTTATCATTATTTCAATTCATATAATTAGTGTTTAGAATTTCAATAAAAAAACCAAAAATGAATCTCTATAATGAATCATAACCTATTTGAGAGTTCTATCACCAAAAAGGGGCAATGCCATCATTTACCCCATATATATATATATATATATATATATATATATATATATATATATATATATATATGTATGTATATATATATATGTATATATATATGTATATATATCTATATATATATGTATATATATATATATGTATATATATATATGTATGTATATATATATGTATGTATATATATATATATGTATGTATATATATATATATATATATGTATATATATATATATATTGTATGTATATATATATATGTATATATGTATGTATGTATATATATATATATATATACATACATACATATATATATATACATATATATGTATGTATGTATGTATATATATATATGTATATATATATATGTATATATATATGTATATATATATATGTATATATATATATATATATTATATATGTATATATATGTATGTATATATATATATATATATACACAAAGACACAATCATTATAGTTCTATGATACCAAATAATATATTTGAATTTATCATTATTTCAATTTATATAATTAGTGTTTAGAGTTTCAATAAAAAAACCAAAAATGAATCTCTATAATGAATCATAACCTATTTGAGAGTTCTATCACCAAAAAGGGGCAATGCCATCATTTACCCCATATATATATATATATATATATATATATATATATATACCTTTCCCAACTATATTAACTCCAATATCAAATACAAATTCATGCTTGGAGAAAAACCCCAATAATGAAATGCAATCACATATTTTCAAAATGGTTCCAACCAAATGGATTGACTAACCTACCTTAAATCAACCTTCCACTTAAATCAACGAGACCCATGTTTGTATTAGAATTTTTTAATGAAATCTACAATAGTTATTAAAAACATAAATCCAAACAAATTTCTTAATATTAATCCTTATTACTATTTATAACCATGATCCATCATACTTTAATAATGATAATAGTAAGCCAAGATAAATTTTCATTTTAGTCATAGTTATTAATACCAATAATGTATTCATAAAATAAACAATAAACATAAATATTTATTTATACTTGAGTATAATCTTAATACACATGTTAACACAAGATTCAACCATAATTCAATCTCAAGGAAAACCACTCAAAATTGTATTATCTATTCATTCCTGACTATTGTAATTACTTAATAGGAAATAATCAAAAAAATGTATGTCCTTGAAAACCATTTAACAATTTTGACTGAGGATAAAAATATAAAGACTAGTTTTATCTTCATTGTTAAATCAATACAACAATGCTTTAGTTATTGCACATAAACTTAGTTACTATGAAACAATAAAGACACATGAATGTTACTTTGCATTTCCCTTGATATATTACTCATATTAAAAGATTTATTACAAAATATACACACATAAACAATATGACCTAGCTAGTCTTCATCTATATACAACATGTTCATACAACTAATCCATCCACATGCACATAATGAGCCCATCCATTGGTGTGTTTTCATTACCCACCCAAACTATTTTTTGGTAGGGGAAATAGGAACTAAATGATTAACATAGAACATTTAATAAAAACTATTGTCCTATTGTAATGATGTCAGGGGCCCCATAATATTTTTAAACTGATAACCATGCTTAATATAACATAAGTCTAAAATCCTAAATAATCAAGAAGACAATTCAAAAATAGGTGTATAATGACCAAAACCATAGAAAAAAATTATTAATTTCATCTAAAAACCAAAGTTTAATAAAATCATATAAATATATAAAATGGAAACACTCAAATGACATTTAATGAAAAATAAACAACTATCAATACCAAAACAACCAATAGATCCATAAATCTTTATAGTTCACTTATACATTGTCCAAGGGTGAGGAAAACCCATAGTATCACGATCATGGTTATCATAACATATGTTTTAAAAGACAAAATAATGGTTTATTTAAGAGTTTATTAGTTACTTCCAAACCATAAACATGTTTTCCTCTAAATTATCTAAAACCGAAAAAACCTTCATTTTTAAATGAGAACTTAAAACTTAATTGTTTACAACTTAGTGTAGACTAGGTGATGCATGATAAATTAATTGTGCTCTAAAATATTTTTACCTAGTTTTTCTACCCATCATCCTTCATTTATTTTTTCCATATTTTCTTTGTATGAATTTTTAAGCAATGCCTAGTGGTAGTTCTAACTGGTAAAACTTTAGATTCTAGCAATAAAAACTCCCATTTGAACCTTATGTTCATTGCATGCACATTTGAAACAATCATGGTAATGAGCTACAAACCCTATATCCCATGTATGAATTCAAACTCTCCATGTAGGGTCAACTAAAACCATCAAGTTCCTTTGACACAATGAAATCCTAATAGGAGTTTCCTTCCAAGTTAAACACTTGTATCAACCAAAACATAATCATTTCAATATGCCATCAACCTAAGTAAATAACAATTATGGTTAAATTTTTTTTTTAAAATTTTGTGGACCTATTTGGACCTATGCCTTTCATGTCTTATGAGAAATATCACGCACATAGACCTTATTAATTTACATGGACTTATAAAAGTCTTACAATGCATTCATACCTTAACTAGTCTTATACACGAAGCAATATAGAAATATATCAAGGGTATAATGACCTTCAAAATCCATTTTCAATGTTTATAGATCCCTAATACACCTAATTAAATTTAAATCTTTTCTCAAGTTTTTTTAATGTTCATTCTCTTGACTTAGTGTTAGTTTCTTATTAAAATAATGAACAAAGTAAAACTTAAATCAATGAAAGTAAATAATCATCTAATGACTATAATTCACAAGGCAAAACAATAAAACTCAAGACCATACATTGAAAAACAAAAGGCTTGGGTATAACCATCATTACATCATGCTACTATTTTTACCTACATACTCCATTTTTTACATTACCTACTAGCTTAGAATACCAACCTAACTCATGAGGATAAAAAATGCAAACATATCCACAAAGACATCAACAATATCTAAAATCAAACGGTAATTATGCTAATAATAAAAACTATAGTGTGAATCAAATTAATTAATGTAAATACATCAATAAAAATGATACTAATGTTTTTAAATAATCACAATGTCCATAGTAATATAGATATAACATCTGAAATCAAACTAATAATCATGATCAAAAGTCTAGGTAGGTTTGGTCATGACATCCACCCTCCTTTCAGAATGGAACCATAATGAAGGAATTAAAATTAATGAGGATAATAAGATATAAAAATAATTTCATCTTCTAAAATAACACTCACTTTCCCCATTTCATCCCATTGGACCAATATGTGTTACATGTTTCTTTTTGTAAATTAATGTTGCGCTAAGCTAGAATCTTAATGGGCTCCAAATGAATTGTTTTTTCATCCTCAATCAAAATATTATTATAATTTAAAATATGTGATGGATCTAAAACATATTTCCTTAATAGTTCAATGTTGAAATCATCATGGATTCTAGATAAAGGAGGAAGAACTAGATGATAATCCACTAGCCTAATTTTTTTAACTATGTCAAACGGCTAAACATAGCATGGTGCTAACTTAGAAGCTTTACCAAATTTTATTAAGATTCTAAGATGTATCAAACCTATAAATAAATCATAAATAATCTCAACTTATTTATATGATATTTTCATATTTTCATAACTTTTTGACCAATCAAATGAAACTTTTAATCTTTGAAGTATGACAACCATTTGCTCATCATACTCTTTCAAAGTTGCAGGACCTAAAAACATGTGATATTAAAAATAATATATCCCAATGAATTTATACACTTATATCCATAAAAAGATTCAAAAGGTGTCATCTTTATTACTGAATGGTAGGTGTATGCAACGGGAAATGTAGCAGATTCTACAAATCAATCCTAGCTTAGAGAAGATAGATCCGATTTACACTTTTGATTGGTGATACATTAGATAATTAGGTTCATGACCAATATGGATCCAATATAACTAATCAAGGTATATATTACCATAATAATATCTCTAGGGAGGGTTTCAAAGCCTCTAGTCAAGAAAAACTATGCAATAATGGTAAGTATGTCCTATATTTTCATATTCACTATACTAATAACAAATAAAGCAAAATTCTAATCTAGTTCTCACCAAATATTGTGGAAAAAAGTTCGGGTTAGTCAACATAAAATTAATCATGCATAAGATCATCATAATTAAGCTATGTATAGGTAAAACCCTAATTCATGGAAAGAGAGAATATTATTCAAAAGTTGTTAATTATGCTACTTATATCTACAAAAGAGAGGAACAAAGTTAGATATACTTACTTGGAAGATAAATCTATCAAGACTCAATCTCTCCCTAAGACAAAGGTGATTCTTAAGAGGTTTTTATGGTTTTTAAGGATCAATAAGAAATTCCAAAGCATCCAAGAATATTCCACAAGACTAGATTATTCTCCAAATATAAACCCTAAGCTAAGACTCCTCAAGTAGAATGGTCAAAGAGTAGATTATAAAGAAGCACAAATGAATAATAAATCTTACCTACTCTCTAAGAATGGAAAAATGGATGTGTTTAAGTAGGAAAATATAACCTTAAATCCTTCTAAAAATTATAGCCAACAAGGTCAACCTAGTTGACTTAGTATTGTAATTGACAAAAACTAACAAAGTCATAGACTAGGTTGGCCAACGGTTAACCTAGTCCTTAATAAGTTTTTTCAACAAGGATACAAGGTTGATATGGCTGATATAGTCATGAAAACCATCAAAAATAGATTTAGGTTAGGGAAAGGGATAACAAAGGTGGTAAATGATTAGATGAGAGTGGCAAAGAGGAGGCAAAGCTTAGTGGAATATTTTTAGGATCTAGTTAGATTGGTAATAATTAGAAATAAGGGACAATAATCTTATGAGGCACCAGTGGTCTTCCCAACCCTTTCTTGGTGCACCCCTTAAGATGTGCACTTAGAGATATTGAGACTCAATGGGTTCTTGAAAGATATAAACCATTAGTAATTGATAAAGTTTAAAAATATTGTGTATACATATGCCCCACTCAAATTTCATCACATGTCACTCAGGTACAACAAGGGATGGTGCTTCAATAAAGAGCATAATAATGCACAATGTTGAGGAAAAAAAGTTGCAGTATTTGAAATCATCAAATAAGTGAAAGTAAATGACTAAAAGGGAAAGAACTTAAAAGTAAATGTAATGCATACCTTGACTTACCTTTATTTTTAGATGGTTATATATTGTGTTTGTAGTTTTGATTATGGAGGGCACAAAGACTACTCTAGAAAAACCCAAGTATAAAACTAAAGACCAATAAAAAATAAATTTAGGAAAGCCAAGATAACTAGTGATATGTGGATGGGATATACTTGGAACTTTGCCAAGCTAGGGTGAAAATTACTATGTTCGACCAAATGACCAGGTCAACATTTAGAGTAAATTGGGTAACTAAAAATCCAAGGCTATTAATGATTGAATAACTCAAACAAGTAAACCTCAAGTAAGAAAGGAAAACTCATCAAGTCAAACCAAGGATACATATCAAATTAATGGTAATTAAACATCAATGTAAAAGTAGTGATACTCCTTCATTAAAAAAAGGGGGGGCGATTTAAAAAAAACATTGATGATGGAGTAATAGCAATCCTCACTCAATCATCAATGGAAAAAGGTGACATAAAAGGGAAAATAACATTGATGAGTGAGAAGTAATAAGACAACCTCACTCAACAATGGAAAAACTACATGAAATTAGAAAATAATATAGGTGTCCACAAAAACGGGTAGTATTAAAACAATAATAAATGGTAAAATAAATCAAATAAATTATATAAATATAGAGTTGTGGTGTAAATAAAGTAATCCTAGTCACTCAAACATATTATTTTTTCTAAACATAGATAAAACTTAAACAAAGTTGTGCTAGCATGTTTTTAACATGAGAAGAAGAAGAAAGTATAAAAGAGGTAAAATAGATTTAGAATCATATATGCCTATCAAGGGTGGAGATGAAATGGGTTGAGGATAGAATGAAGGAAAAACCAAGGTATAGGAACTCTTTATCAAAGTCAAGACACTTGAATTATGTTTGTCAAAACAAGATGACTTTTGACCTTAAGAACTCTGAAGAACTTTTCCTAGCCACACAAGTCTTAGGTTAGAAAATGAAGTATGTAGATCATGGCATGAGGGATATACGCATAAAAATTAAAATGGGCCTACCTTCCCACAATGTGTTTCCAATTCCTCATGACCCCTTATAGATCCATCAATATATTGTGAATATTGGGTACTTGTGTGATAAAGTAGGTATCACCATAGAGTTTGTTGAATTTTCCTATTCCAATGTACGAGCCTACCATACCCCAATGGAATTTGGATCTATTGTGAGGCTAACTGTGGAGTTTGATATTTGATTAAAAATAGGAGATGTACTTGTAATCACTTCTTTTGGTTTGTTTTTTACTATTGAAATTTTTGTGTTACCTTTTATATTTCATTTCCTTTTATTTCAAATGATTTGGATTTCAAAAAAATTTATGGATTTTTTCTATTCCTCCTCCATATGGATTTGGAAAACCAAACATGGGTGCTAAATATGGATTGCATTTGAATACTTGGGATGTGGTCGCTAAGAGATAAATCAAAGAGCATGATGTCTAAGAGTCTCATTAAGTTAGGTGAAATAACAAATTTATCTTGACTACAAACTTATTTTATCCAATGTGGAGTGAAAGGAAAGGAAATCAAGAGGAATGAAACATGAAATAATTTGAATTAATTCAAATAAAAAAATGTGACAAAGGGTGAGTAAGGGATAAAATGATAGAAAAGTGTGATTATTTTTTATAAGAATGAGGGAAATGTAGTGAAACATGCTAACATAGTTTGTTTGTGCAGATTTATCTACAAAAGAAGAAAAATCTGAAGTTGAGAACAAGGATTAAAAATTGTAACCATTCCAAAACACATTCTAGAAAAGGAATGAAAAAGATGGTGATTTTATGAGGAAGGCTAGGTCTTATCCATAGTCTTACACTAAAACTCATAAAATATAAACCTAAGGGATGTCAAAAAGTATTAGAAAAATAAATTGGATAATAAAAAGATGGAATTTGTGAGGAAGACTAGGTCTTATCCATGGTCTTACACTCCAACTCACAAATGAGAAACCCAAGGGGTGCCAAAAGTGTGTAAAAAGTATGAAAACAAAGAAGATAAAAGTACACCATGAGAAATATTGGGTTCTATATATAGTTTTAAAATGAAACTCATAAAAAAGAAACCTAAGGGGTGCCAAAAAGTATTGGAAAAATAAATGGGATAAGAAAAAGATGGGATTAGTGAGGAAGGCTAGGTCTTATCCATGGTCTTACACTAAAACTCAAAAAAAATAAATCCAAAATGTGCCAAAAAGTGTGTAAAAAGTATGAAAACAAAGAGGATAAAAGTACATCATGACGAAGTCAAGGTCCTATCCATGATTTTACAATGTAACTTATGAGAAAAAGGGGAATGAAAAGACTAAAAGGAAGGACTAAGGTTTGTGAAAAGAGATAATTATTTTAGAGGGTGAGACCCATGTGAGTATCTTAAAAAAAGTGTGATATAGATAAAATATAACAAACATGAAAATAAGGGTAGTAATTAAGTAAAGTACCTCTTGAGAAATTATGCATTGGTGGGTTCTTTAAAGATATGGCCTTCATTGGTTTGAAGTTGATAGGTATTTCAACCAAGTATATCTTTTATTAAATAAGGGCCCCACCATTTTTATGCATATTTACCTTCTTTGTCATGAGTGTAGTATAATTTACAAATAAGGTCACCAATATTAAATGTATGAACTTTAACTCATTTGTTATGTTATTTAGAAATATGGTCCTTATATTTGTGATTGTGTTTTGAAGTAATAAGATGGTGATCATCAACGAGCTCAAGAGAATGAAGATGAGCTTCATGTAATTCTTCATTATGTATGATACCATGAAGAGATATATAGAGATAAGGAATCTCAAATTCTAGTAGAAGGACTGATTTAAAACTATATAGAATAACATTACCCCAATGGTGATGCATATGTTAGTGTGATAGGCCCAAAGAGAAGGATAGAGATGAAGGTGCCAATCCGTGCTGATTTCATGAATTATATTTTGGATAATTTTATTAAAAACATTACTTTTCACCTTAGCTTGGTCATTACATTATGTATGATAGGGTGTGGAAAATTTGGGATTGATTTTAAATTTAGCACATATCTGTTTGACATCTTTATTTTTGAAATCACCATAATTGTCTAAAATGATACTACGAGGGAGACCAAAGTGGAAAATATTTTTATTAAGGATGAATTTTTAGATGGTGGTATCAGCAAAATTAATAAAGGGTATAGCCTCAACCCATTTCATAAAATATTTATTGGTTATGATTGTAAATACATAACCATCTTGGGATCAGGTTAATTTTCCTTTTGTGATCTAATCCCCACATGGAAAATGGTAAATTTGATTCTACAACTTTAAGCTTGGGTAGAGGTGAATGAATTAAATCATCATGAAGATAGCATGAAGTACATTTTTTTATCAAATTTGATGGCATATTTTTCAAGAGTGGGCTAACAGTATTCCATATGTAATCATTTGTAGGTTGTAGCATGTCTGCTATAGTGGTAACCATAAATTCCCCCATGTGCTTATTTAAGAAGAGGAAGAACCTCATATTGCATAACACAATGAAGCAAGGTACCTTCAAAATTGAGATAATAGAGGATGTTATATATAAATACATACCTAAAATGTTTTTTGTGAATGTGATTCTTTTCATATGAATCTATATTGGGAGAATACGTTTGATGTTCCAAAAATTGAATGATGTCTTTGTACCATGAGCTATGTCAAATGTTAATGCCCTCAATGTGGTAGATTAGAAAATTGTGTGGTTGAGTAGAAGATAGAGATTTTATTATTTGAATAATAAAAGTGGGATCAATAAGAACATGGTGTGGATAAAAAAGAGATGTTAAAGAAGTGAAGGAATAAATAATAGAATTTTGATCTCAAGGGATAGGCTCAATGTTGAAGGAAATAAAATATTTAGTGAGAGTAGTATTTTGATGATCAGAATTGAGATTATCACTTTCATATTTGTAATCACCATTGACTTGGAATCAAATGAGTTGGGAATCACCTAAAGTATGCAAGTATTAGATATATAAATCAAGTGTAGCTCTCATACCTAAGATTAAATCTTCATACTCTGCCATGTTGTTAGTGACATCAAATATTAATATAAAAGCTAAAGGGATGGTTTTTCTAAGAGGGATCATAAGAATACAACCTTGCCTAGCTCCTTGAAGGAGCTTATCACCATGAAAATTAAGGGCCCAAATATCCTCATGTAAATTAACTTTAATATTAGGAAGTTATTCAATAACTACTATTGGTTTAGTAGTATCAAGGAGGATAGTAGATTCATCAAGATTACTTGATTTAATATCAATAATGAAGTTATGGAAGTAATGTTTAAAGGATATAACTTTTTTGAGACCTTGAATATAGATAATATTGTCATTAAGAAGATTATCTTAAAGGTGGTTGATAGTGAGCACAGGAGCTACAACAAGTTGATCAGTGATAATTTGTCCTTTGATAACTTTTTGAGTAATAATTTAGAGATCAAATTCCATAAGAAACACCATATACTTGCTAATTCTATCTCCAAGAAGAAAGTATTTGGAAAAGAATTGATGAATGGGATGGATGATAACATAAGTGGTCTGATAGAGCATATAATGTCAAAGTTTTTCAACTATAAAATATATGGTGAGGCAATCACTTTCAAATTTTATGTAATGTTTTTATTGATAAATGAGGCCTCAATTGATATAATATATGACATATTATCTTCTAATATCATCTTGTTGGGTAAGAATTACCATAATTGATATAGGTGTGAGGAAGTATATAGGTTCAAAGGTCAATCTTGTAAAGGAGGACAAAGAGTAAGTGGGAGAAGTAATGATTCTTTCATGTTATCAAATGATTATTGATAGGGATCTATCCATTTTATATCATTACCTTTCTTAAGAAGAGAATTAATGGATTGGATACGATAAGCCATTTTGGGGATGAATCTTCTAATTGCCCTTAGTTTATCAAGATAAGTGTGAATGTTTGGAATGAATACAAGGATGGGCATGTTAGTGATAGAATTAATCTTGGTGGGGTCAACATTGATGTCATGGAGAGAAAATAAGAATCCTAATAGTTTACTAGATGTGACACTAAACACACATTTGTAAGGATTTAGTCTAACTTTATATTTAAGAAGCTGATCAAAGATGATGGAAAGATCAGAAAGATGAGTCTTTCAATATTTAGACTTAGCAATGAGGTCATCCACATAGGTTTCTATTTTTTTTTGAATAATATCATGAAATATATGGGTCATTGATCATTGATAAGTAATTCTAGCATTTTTTAGTCTGAAGGGCATTTTAACATAGCAATAGTTGCCCTATTCTATGATGAAAGTGGTCTTATGTTGATTTATCCTTTGAAAACATTTTGAGTAATAATTCAAAGATAAATTTACATAAGGACCATTCACTTTCCAAATCTATCTCTAGGAAGAAATGCTTTGGATAAGAAGCGATGAAGGAGATTAGAATGGATAATAACATAAGTGGTATGATAAAGCATATAATGTCAAGTTTTTTTAGCTACAAAATATATGGTAAGGAAATCATGTTCAAATTTTGTGTAAAATTTTTCATAATCAAAGAGGCCTCAGCTTATATAGTAGATGACATATTCTCTTCCAATATCATCTTGTTTTGAAATCATTGACCCTATTGATATGGGTGTGGAATAAGTATATAGGCTCAAATATTAATCATTTAAAGGAGGATGAAGAGTAGGTGGGTGAATTAATAGTTCTTTCATGTTATCAAATGATTTTTTATAGGGATCTATCCATTTTAGAGCATTGCCTTTCTTAATAAGATAATTGATGAAGTGGCTATGGTAAACCATTTTGGGGATGAATCTTCTAATTACTTAGAGTTTACCAAGATAAATCCAAATGTCTATAATGGATCAAGTGTCGAGCATGTTGAAAATAGAGTTAATCTTGGGTCAACATCGATGCCATGTAGAGCAAATAAGAATCATAATAGTTTACCAGTTGTGACACCAAAGACACATTTGTAAGGATTTATTCTAACTTTTTATTTAAGAAGGTACTCAAAGATGATGGTGACGTTAGAAAGATGAGTCTTATAAAATTTAGACTTAGTAATGAAGTCATCCACATAGGTTTCTACAATTTTGTGAATAATATCATAAAATATATGGGTCATTACTCGTTGATAAGTATATCTAACATTTTTGAGTTTGAAGGGAATTTTAACATATAAATAGGTTCCCCATTCTATTTTTAAAGTGGTCTTATGTTGATATTTAAGGCCAATGTGAACTTGATTATAACCTGAGAAACCATACATAAGAGACAGCATTTCATAGCAAGCTATGGAATCGATAATGGAATTTATTGAAGGTAGAGGGAAATTATCCTTAGGACAAGAAATATTAAGATTATGGAAATTTATGTAGATGTGAATTATCATGGTAAAATTTTTTTGCATAGGGACTATGCTAGAAACCCATTCAAAGTAGTCCACAGGTTTGATAAACTTAGCATGAAGAAGTTTGATAATTTATTTGTGACATAATGTGGAAACCTTAGGTGGAATTTTCCATTATTTTTGGTGCACAAGTTTGATTTTGGGATCAGTGATGATATTGTGCACCAAAATGCTAGGGTCAATACCAAGCATGTCTTTATAGGAACATATAGAGATCTCATGATATTTATCGAAAAATAAGCTAAAGTTATCATGTTTAGTGGGTGTGATTTTGAAAAAAATTGTAATAGGTCAAAGGCATCATGGAGTACCTGATGTCTCCATAATAACACCTAAATACTACTCTTACCATCACTAAATTCACTTGGATGCTTTATAATATCCCACTAAGGTGATCTATACACAAGGTATGGACATTTGGATTTGGGTTCAACACATGAAACTGTGAATAAGGACTTACATAATCTAACATAAACCAAGTCACCTTTTACTCAACCTATCTATACTATTTATACCTATACATGCCCCTTTGGTTGATCAAAAGAAGTACAATATGTCATAAGACCTTCCTTGTCTTTCACCTAGGCTTAAGGGCTTTTAACCCTATCTGCCCTATTTTTGTGACATAAATTTCCTTAGAAAAATAATGACATATAACTTAATGGTGATTTGGATACCCACTATGGACTTAAAAAACATATTTAAAGATCTCCCTAAGTTCCTTTGTATGAAATAGGTGCTCTAAGCTCTGTTTCATGCCTAATTAGGCCTCTAAAATCTATATTTGAGTGTTGGTATGGATAATTAGGTGGATATAAGAGTTAATATTGATATGGGGTGTCTAAAATAACAAATTAATACCATTAATCATAATACTTTGATTAGTCATTACCTCAAACCATATATAAACACCACTATTTCAGTCTAAATAGGCCTATAAGGTTAAATCAAGGTCAAGGTTTAGAAAGTGATTTTCACCAATTAACTAGGATCTGAAATTTGAGACAAAGAAATCATTTGGGGAGGACTCACATATTTAAAATAATCAAAAAATTTCATTGTATAGATTCCCTATACTAGGAAGCCCTAGTTTAGGATAGTTTGTAAATAATTTACTCTACATGATAAACCATGGACTTTCAAGACTTCAAAAAAATTGAATTTACCTTATTTTACTCTGATCAAGAGTCTTGAGCAATCACAGTAGGTGAAATAATACTTTAAATTTGACTATCATAATAGAGCTTGTTGCCCTATTAGAGTAACATGCATAGTATACAACAAAGTCATCATAAAACACACTAAAAGGCTATATTTTTTATTCCAAACTTCTTTCTCATGTCCAAATACATTATAATATAATTATTGGGTCAAAGGAATCACTCTACAAATAAATAATCCATACTTACCCAAAAAACCTCCTATTCTAGCCTCATGCAAACAAACTCCAAGTTTGGAGTTAACAACTTTTTCTAACTAAAAGAGATTCTCCTAGTCTATATCATGTTAAACCAAATTAAGATGACATATTACATGGTTTCTAAAAAAAAAATTGATACCAAAACATACAAACTTGGCCTTTATACAATACATAGGCCTTATTACAAACCAAAAGAGCATATTTACAAATTTGAACAATTGAACACCCTAATTTTGGAGGGAAATTTAACTAAACATGTCTAAAAAATCTAAACCTCACTAAAGACAATGAAAACATTCCTATGCCATGAATACACTGTTGCATCAGTACCATATTCAATATGAGTAGTTTATTTGATAAAAATAATATTTCCATCTTGGAAATGATATGGTTCATTTGGTAAATAATAAATTGGATTAGTTTTTTGGTCGATGCTAGTAATGAAGTTGTTAAAATAAGGGGATTTGGTTTTTAAATTCCTAAGTTTGTGATGTTTTTGAGTAATTTGAGGTTCTCGGGTATGAATTAATTCAATCATATATTCATCACTAGGTAGAGTGGGAAGAGAACCATATAATCAACATTTACTTCAATATTGAGAATTTGATTACCATGGTTATCATATTCAGATTGTATCTGATGGACATCTATATCCTTGGCATCTAATGTAATCTCTAGAGTAGGAGAAGTAGATTGATAATATGGGAATGGTGTGTCATTAGTTTCTTTTATGGGGTAAGAATTAGATGTAATGATGGGATATATAGGTGGTAAAGAAGATGCAATAACCTCAGGAGGTTTCGAAGGGAGGATTTATTTAGCCACCCAAGGGGTATCAAGAAGTGGAGTATTAATAAGAGGTACATGACCTTAGGGAGATAATTTAAAATCCATGGAAATGGTGTGAACATCTTGGTTGAAATCATGTATTTAAGTTAAGGTTTTCTAACAATGTTGGACATCCAAGCCTAAAGATTGAGCTTGGGCTATGATGTCGTTATCATCATAAGTTAGAAAATTGGTACATGCTTGAGATTCAGGGGGAGTTTTAGAAGGTGAAATTATGATATTACTAAACTTACGTGGATACATGATTAGAGGATATTGGAATAATTTGGCCACTCTATAGTCATTGTATGTGGAGTTATATTATAGGTTAGAAGGTTCTTGAGCATTACATGGAGGGGTAAAATCCGTGATCTCATTAATGAGAGGATTAGTGTGATCATGATGTAATAAAGAGGGAGGAAGACACTTTGATATATAAGGAGGTAACTTAATAATGTTGTAAGTATGTTGTAAGTCATTAGTTTTATCATCATCAGAATCAACAAGAGTGACCTATATGTCTAGATTGATGTTGATAAATTTTGGTAAGGGAGCACTATGGATGGTAGGAATGGTAGGAATGCAATATTAAGATTTTAGATGGGGAAGGAAAATACTCCAATGGTTAGGATAAAACTCATGCTTAAACTATTTATTATTATATATGAATTTAATGCATTGTCTAACATAAGAGGTGATGGCCCTCATTAAATGAGTCCTAGGGTGACCAAGGAGTATGTTATAAGAGAGGAAAATCAAGGACCATAAGTTTAGTTTGAATGATATTAGGTTTGATTGTTAGAGGAAGATAAACTAAACCAAGTGGATTTTTATTATTTTTATCAAATCCATGATAGGCAGGGTAGGTTTTCTTGAGATGATCCTTAGTATCTCCAATTTGTTGGATGATCCACAAAGATGTCACATTAATATTAGACAATCAACTAAGATTTTATGAATAAGGTTAGTATTAATGGATATTTTAATGAATAGTGCTAGATCATCAGCATGAAAAAGGATCTCATTGTAATCATGTCCTCTTCAATAAATTTAATATAAGGCTTGGAAGAAGGACAGATGGACTCAATGGTATGTATGTTGGTAGGTTGAGGCTCAATAGAGGATGGTTCTTCATATATAGAAGATAGATCTTCAATTTCTTTTAATTGTTACATGAGGAACTTGTGATGATAAGGGTAAGTAAAAAGTAACTCCATGAGTGATATATTTCAAGGCATGGAGTTACATTCTTTGGGAAAGTTATAATGGGATTTAGAAGAACAATTACTGTGAGTTTTGGAATGTATGGTAGATTTAGAAGGAATGGAAGTTGTTGGGGGTTCATAAGAAGGAGGTGGTTCCTCAGGGGATTTTGAATATAAATTAGTGGTTATAATATCTTTGAGAATATTTTCTTACAAATATGGTTTCTTAAGTTTTGTCATAGAAACATTTTGAATTGTCTTGTGATGATAGTTAACCCTAAAAGCATTAACATGTTGAGAAAATTTGTAATATCGGTCATAGTCAATGTTAATAGCATAAATATCCTTGGTATTTTGTTGATGATTATATGTGGAAAAATATTTTTTATTATTAGAATAATTAGCTTTTGAAGTTTGTTGTTTTTGGAAAGTAGTGTTGTACTCTTCATGACAAAGTTGGATCATGTCTTTGTGATTGAAAGAATCACCAAGCATGTAGGATTTAACAAATTTAATAAGCTATCAGAAAGTTTCATGAGAATGACCAATGTTAGCATGGAACTAATATAATTGATTAAGGTCAAACCATTTAGGAGGATTACTAAGATAAGTAAAGGGTTTAGAGGGTGGTAAGAATTGTTAAATTTTTTATAAAGTTAGTGGTATATGAGAATATAGGGAAGTTTCAGCTTTGAAAACTCCTTGTTTGGTTTGAGGATTATTTTTAGTAATGTCATTAGTGGAATTTTGAAAATATACTTTAAGTAATTTGGTATTAGGTTTGAATTTCTTCATGAAGATGTCTTGATGTTTGGCTTGGTCAAAAAATTTCTTAAGCATTTGAGGAGAAAAAGTTCAAACCTTATATTTAAGTAAATGAGCTAAAGTATTTATCAAGAGTTTAAATAAATAATAATCAATCATGTAATGGTCATTATTATGGGATATATATTTCCATCATTTGATAAAATCATGAGTTGATTCAGTAGGAGATTGTTTATCATTGATGAAATGGCTAAGGCAATTTTTGGGAAGGTCATTATATTGAAAATCTTTAACTAGAGGATTGAATAAATCCTCAAGTTCACAAGTGGAATGCTGGGTAATTTGGTTGTATCATTATAATACATTGATAATGAAGGTTTTAATTATAATTTTATTTATGGAAAAAGTATTAGTTTATATCCACTCCTTATAGAGATTTCCAAATGCTTTGAAAAATGATGTAGGGTCTTTAGTCCCATCATAATTGATAGTTGGAGATATATTACCAATATTAATGGACATGATGAAATGAGTTAAAGGTTCATTTTTTATATTTTTAATCATTTTGTTGTTTATAATAGGTCAAGGAATAACATTTCCTAAGGCACCTTTAAGAGGTGGAGGAATAAAATTTGGATTGGCTTAAGGATTGAGAATTGGAGGTTGATTATCCATCTTGATCAAATGATATTATAATTACATCATTTTATAGGTTTTATAAGTTTGAATTATGTTCATTTGTCATGTGAATTGTGCAATAATTTGACACATATCAATTGGTGGGTTGGTATTTGTAGGAGAACTCCATGAATTGGTATTATGGGGAGCTTTATTAGAAGGCAGATTACTATTGGGATTGTTGGATAGACTTGTATCAATTACTCCCACATTATGTTGAAAATATTAAAAATTAAAATTGTCTTGATAGGTATAAAAAGGATTAGATTCACCTACTTCATCTTGAGGTGTGATTTGAACCATGTTATAATCTATAAATGAAGGAGGGGAAGTTGTGCTCCAAGAGTGAGGGTTCTCTTGGGAGGTAAATAAAGGGAGAAATGAATACCCCATATAGTGTCTAAATGGTTTTAAGTTATCCAATAAGATTCTAATAGGTTAGTTCATGATGTTTTAAGGAAATGGAGAGAATGCTAGGGAAAGAGAAATAAAGAACTAAGTTGTTTAGACAGGAGAATAGGCTCAACAATAAGAGTATAGAGTTTATCATGTTGATTGAGTACTATTAGATGGAAGGCTAAAGAGTATGATGTCAATTGGGTTGATTAAGTACTACTAGAAATGAAATAAAGACAATGTCATAAGGATATAGAGTTGGCTAGGTCAACATAGTACTATAACCTAATTGATAGAAAGGAATACTAGGTCAACCAAGTTGACTTAGTACTATAAACTAAGATAAAGGTAGTCTATAAAATACTCTATCAAATATAATGAGAGTGTGCTAAAAATAGGAAATGATTTTGCAATATATTTGAAGTAATAAGTGGAAACAAACACATAAACAATTGAATCAACGAAAATTATCTAATTGGTACATAACACAAAATCATACACTAATGCTAGCCAACATATGTTTTTGTAACACAACATACACTGAGAAGAGAGAAAGAAGTCAACTAAAAAGTAAATGTTAACTAAATAATCATCTTGAGTGTTATCAGATTATTATAAAGTATTATTTTAAGTGTGATAGGGAAGTTGGATAAAATAGGGAACTAAAAAGCAATCTATGGATGGTTTTAGGATGTTTAGGCTAAAAGGGATTTGTGCTGGCAAGGGTATTGGCTTGGTATTGAGGCTTACCCAATCACTTCACAATCCCACAGTGATAATGTTGTCAGGTACTTTTCAAATATATACCATTAACCATGTGTTTATACTTAGCTATAAAACCAAGTCAACTTCTCCCTTGGTGATGAAATACAAGTAGGTAGGCCTTGGGATGACAAATGTTAAATGTGATTCAAAATTTGTGTGATTTAGTAGTGTGTGCAAAAAGATAAAAATAGTGAAACTAAATGGTATTTTTAAAAACCACCTAATTAGACTATGTGAGCTAATCTAAGCATGTAAATAACCAAAAAATGAAAGTGTGAATTTATTACTAGGATATAGTTATTAATTCACAAATTAAGAATGGTATAGAGTGAGTTCAGATGACACTATATACAAATGTTATAAAATAGAGTCAATAGGGTCACTACTATTATATAGAAATAAGAGTCTTTTTATATAGAAACAAGAATCCTTAAGAACTTAGTCATTGAGGTTGACTTAGTCTTATAGACAAAATATAAACTACATAACTAAGTCGACCATGTCAACATAGTTTTCTATAGGATTGTAGTTTTAAAGACTACAAAATTGTATAAAATATAACTGTAATGAATTTCTAAATTAAAAGAGAGAGAAAGAGGGGAACCTTGGTGGGTTGGAAGATGATTAGGATTGTTATTTTTTGTTGAAGTGCCTTCAATG
The DNA here is from genome assembly GCA_037957365.1 of Torreya grandis. Lineage (NCBI taxonomy): Eukaryota > Viridiplantae > Streptophyta > Pinopsida > Cupressales > Taxaceae > Torreya > Torreya grandis. Next base: position 2,195,139 of record JARHVA010002786.1, on the reverse strand, counting down.
TTGCTTTCAAGTTCTACCAACTATGTCACCTAAGTATACCTAGTTATCTAAAAACCCTATTTGTTAAAGCTTATTAAGATGACTGAGTGAACCTGGTCAACTTAGTTTATTATCTAGAAGCTGAATATAAGATTAATTTAACATGTATGACTTAATTTTCTATTTTAGGTGCTATCGAAGAGACTAAGTCAACCTATTCAACGTAGTCTATTATCTAGAATTGAATAATAGTACTATTTTGACCTATTTGATGTAGTAACCTATATCTGATAAAGACTTGCACAAAAAAGAGTTATTTTGATGTAACTATGTTAAACTTGTGCACAAAACTTAGAACTATCCCAGCTTGGTCAACCTAATTTCACAAATATATAAAAATAATAAAATAATAGAAATCAAAATAATAAAAGAAAAATTTTAAGGGTTAGATTCACATCAAGTTCACCAGAATACATGTAATTTAAAATGCAACAAATTTTAAAAATCAATCCTAGCTCAAAGAACATAGATACTACTTACACTTTTGATTAGGGATACATTAGATAATTGAGGTCATGATTAATATGGATCCACTAGACCTAATCAAGGGATCTCTTACCATAATAATATTACTAGGTAGGTTTCCAAAGCCTCTAGCTAAGAAAAAATATGCAATAACTTTAAGTAGGGCCTATATTTTCATATTCACTATACTAATAACAAATAAAGTAAAAGTCTAATATAGTGCTCACCAGATCTTATGTTACAAAGTGGGGGTTAGTAAACATAAAATTAAAAATGCATAAGAGAATCCTAATTAAGCTATGTATAGGTAAAACCCTAATGCATGGAGAGAGATAGAATACTATTCAAAAGTAATTATTTATGTTGCTTCTATCTACTAAAGAGAGGAACAAACTTAGATATACTTACCTAGAAGATGAACCCATCTAGACTCAATCTCTCCCTCAGTAAAAGTTGCTTAGAAAGAGGTTTTTGTTGTTTGTAAGGATCACTAAGAATGGCCAAAACATCTAACACTTCTACACAAGACTAGATTCTTCTCTAATTAAAAAACCTAAGCTAAGACTCCTCAAGTATAATGGTGGAGGAACAAATTATAAATAAGAAAAAATGAATAATAAATCTTGCCTACTCTTTAATAATGGTGAAATGGATGTGTTTATATAAGGAAATCTAATCGTAAACCCTTATAAAAATTTTGGCTGATAAGGTTGACCCGGTCAACCTAGTATCATAATTAACAAAATCTAACTAGGTCATCCAAGGGCCTACCTAGTCCCTAGTAAGTTTTGACAATAAGGATATAAGGTTGATGTGGCCTAAATAGTCATAAAAACTATTAAAAAGAGATTTAGGTTAGGGAAAGGGCTAATAAAGGTGGTAAATGATTAGAGGAGGGTGTAAAAGAGGAGGCAAAGCTTAGGGGAACATTTTTAGGATCTAGTTGGATTGGTAACAAATGAAAATAATGGACACAAATACTACGAAGCACCAATGGTCTTCCCACCCCTTTCTTAGTTAACCTTTTAAGGTGTGCACTAGAGAGATTGAGACTTGATGGGTTATTGCAAGATAAAAAGCATCAATAATTGATAAATTTTTCAAATATTATGTGTATATAATATGTATTGGTATATGTAAATTATACCAAGTGAATAAAATATTCCCACTTGTATTAATACTCCATGATGTATGTTCTCAACATGTATTCAATAATCATGTTCAACATTTCAATTTATCCATCCATTTTTAGATGATAGGTTAAACTTAAATTTAAATTTTTACCAAAGGCAACCATCATGTTTTTCCAAAATTGAGAAGTGAAAAATTTATCGCTATCTGAAATAATCACTTCTAATATGCCATGAAGACAAACTACTTAACAATTTTTTTGGTGAGGATGGGAACATCATCTATGATGTTGCCTACTATAAAGTGAGCCACTTTATTAAGTTTATTAATCACAACAAGGATGTAGTCATGCATATTTATATATTTGGGTAATCCCATGATGAAATCCATGGATATTACTACCCATTTCCCATCCAGTATATAATCGCAATAAAATAATCCTTTAAGATGACCATTCTCATATTTAAAATGCTATAATTCTAAACATTTGGCTACATATGCATCCACATATTTATTTAAATTGGGATATAATAACAAAAAATTAAACTTGTGTCATTTTATTGACACTGGGATGAGCATAGTGAAGTGAAACATGAACTTCACTAAACACTTGATCCCTTAGCTTCCTAAAGTTTAAAACTATAATTCTACCTTTATATCTAAACAAAACATCTAGGTCAACTAAAAAATTACAATCATAACTTTCTAATCCCATTTCATCATATATTTTTAGGCATTTCATGTTTGATTTTTATTATTCGATCACATCATCCTTGAAATCATGCCTCACAATAAAGAGAAAAACAATGTAGGCTTGCCTACTTAATACATCGACTACTCTATTCTCATTTCCCTTTATGTAATCAACATTATTATAAAAATTATTGATAAATTCTAACCACCTTATCTATCTTTCAATAAACTCATATTGAGATAATAGATACACCAAGATTTGATGGTTTGATTTAATCTTGAAATGTTTTCCTAATAGGAAATGTTTCCACTATTTCAGTGGATGAATTATAATAGCTACTTATAGATCATGAATGGGGTAATTATGATCATTATTATTAATATTTATAGACTCATAGGAAATCACATTAGTATATTAAGTCAAAATAACACCAATTCCCACTTTATTGGCATTAGCCCAAACTTCAAAGTTGTCATTTGGATATGGTATGGTTGAAATAGGAGATGAGTTATGTAAGCATTTCAACTCTTGGAAAGCTAATTCACACTTATAATACCAATCAGATTTATTACCCTTATTTTACTAAGAGGTTATAGGATTATTAATTATTTAAAAATATTGTACAAACCTTATGTAGTATCCTATAAGCCCCATGAATCTTCTTGTATACACATAATATTTTTTAATATCATCAATTAGTGATGTTTTCTCTCTTACAAGAAGACATTGAGTCTCAATCTCTTTGAGTGATTTCCTTAAATTGTGTATTGGGAAAGGGGCGGATAAACCATTAGTGATTTTTAAGATTTTTGTTCCCTATACCACCACTTAAAACCAACAAAAAATTATCCTATATATTTCCCTAAGATTTGACACTTCCCTTACATGCTCCTCAAAATAATTCACCACCTTATACATCCCCTACCTAAGCCAACACCTTATTTTTTCCATCATTAAAACATAGGTTAATGATTATACCCTATTAAAGGAATTGATCATATTATGGGAGTAATTCAACCCATTCAACTTAGTTTAGGACCTAACTACTTTATTTCCTAAACAAATGGGTTAATTGGGATGAATGTGTTAACTGAAAGTTTTGAAGGGTCTAGGGTTATATCTAGATATTTAAACACATCTTTCACCCCATTTTCATGATATATAAATAGATATAATCATTAATTTGTGCTTATTAATAGTCTGATCTTCCACCATTTTACTTGAGGAGTTATTACTTAGGGATTACACTTGGAAAGAACAATCTTGTCTTATGTAAATGACTTGGATGGATAGGAGAAGTATTATATATTAGAGATGACATATCTTTGTGATCTTTATGAACCAAAAAAACACTTGCAAAGCACCATTGGCCAAGGTAGATAGTGATCCTCGATAGGTTTGTCTTCAAGGTAAGTATTCCTAACTCTTATTCCTCTATTTTGGTAGATAAAAGTAGCATAAGTAATGGATTTTTAATGTATTTATCTCTCCATGAATAAATATTACCTCTACATTTAATTGAGTAGAGTAATTATTTTCATGTTTACTTTTATGTTTATTATCCCTCATTTGTGCCATAAGATTTGGTGAGCACTAGGTTAGATTTACTTTACTTTGTTATTCATGTTATTAGAAAACATAAGAACTAACTAGGGTTATTATATGGTATTAATTGAATAGAGGATTTGTAACCCTCTCTAATGATATTTTATGGTAATATACCCCTTGGTTATGTTTATCAGATCCATATTTGTCATGACTTTGATTGTCTAAATGTACCAACAAGCAAAAGGAATAGTTTGATTTATCTTTTGTGAACTAATATTTATTTGTAGATCAACTTCACTTTCCTTTGTATCATTCTAGTGAACCTAACATGAAATAAGCATTACATATTTTATTTATTTCATTTTTACATCACTAGATCAAATCTATCAACTCACTCTAACTTTCTATTTATAGGTTTAACACATAGTTTATTCGATCAACTCTATTTTAATTTCTGTAAGTCATTTTAAACCTTAGGTATCTAGATGTATTCGATTGACATAGTTCATTTCTTTACATATAGGTTTTCAAACTTAGTCAACCCAATAAATTATGTTATCAGGGTAAAAATATTCATTTGGATGACATAATATAAAAATATAACAATATAACATCATTAAAATCTTCGTGTTCATTCTCACCATTGTAGTAATTTACTTTCCTTCATTTTAGTCCTATTTTTCATAGTTTTTATTCTATAAAATTGTAACCCTATAGTCAACTAATTCAATTGGATTAACTTAGTTTTGTAGTTGATTCTTTCCTACGAAACTTAGTTGATCATTTAAATATGTTTATTTAGCCTTTTATTCAATAAATAGAATCAACCCAGTCAATTTTGTTCTATATTTTTTGCATACTCAATTGAATTGATCAATGTTTGACTCTTCAAGAAAAGGAATTAACTCATATTTCTATTAATTAACCAATCTTTCATTTTATTTCTTTCTTTATTAGAGTATCACACATAGAATAAATAGGAAGATTCAATTTATCAATTTAGTCGCACTACTTTTTATTTTATTCACACACTTACAAACCACATAATATCAAAAATAATTAAAAAAATTCTACCCACTTTTATTTCATCACCAAGGGATAAGATGACTTGCTTTTTTAACTAAATATAAATATGTGGTTTATAATATATATTGGTAAAGCACCCAACACCCTTATCTCTATAGGATTATGAAATGAGGGGGTAAGCCCCAATACCAAGCTAGTACCATCACCATTATAGATCCCTTTTACCCTTACCAACCTAACACCATATTTATCTTACCTTTCTAGTTCCTTTCTAAAGCCAACACCCTATCACATTTATTTCAAAATGTATAATTTAAAACATTTAGGAAATACCGTATAGATTAGAATTTCTATTTTTATTGATTGCTCTTTGTCAATTGTATGTTTTATTTCAAAACTTGTATTGGCCAACATTGGTATGAGGTTTATGTCATGTGATTTAATTACATTTACTAGTTTGATCTAGTTACCTATGTGTTTATTTTAATTTTTGTACTCAATAACACTAGATCATCTAAAGTCATACATGTTAAAACCTATCTTTACCCTCAAAACATAATCAACCCAATTTATTGTGTTTGCCACAATTTCCCTTCTACATAACATTTTTCATGGACATTGACAGTCTTGATGATTAGCCTATTATACGACCTTCGTAGGCTAATAGGATGGATAGAGGGTCATATTGGAGCTTGGCTTGACTTTGATTAACAGAATTTCTACATTTGGTTTTCATTCAAGTTATTTCAGACATTGGGCATGAGCTCCTACTTTTTAGGGATATTTGATATGCAGTGGAGCGCCTTTATTTTGATATGGTTATGTGCGGAATCACTCCCTGATTCACTAGCTTCTATCGGTCCGAGGATCCAACATGTATTGAGGGAGATATTAATATTTGATTGATTTAATTAAATATTAATTATTTAGCCTATTTTTAATTAGAAACCCTAATTCTAATTTAAGAAAACCCTAATTAGGGCAAGCATATCTTTTTGAGGGTATAAGGGTTTCTCATGGAGGCCATTATTCATTATGCATAGATTATTGATATTGATTTTGAAGAAATTCTTCTGTGAAGACTGAGCCAAGGGTTCCAGGATTCTATTGCAGTGGAGAACGTTCCCTCTTCATTGTGTGTGATTTAGAGGCTGTGAGATATCAGTTGATTTATTGCCAAATTGAGAGATAGCTTCATCCAGAAGTTATCACAGAGATACAGATCTGAGAGATAGCTTCATCCAGAAGTTATCACAGAATTCTAGGGTTGAGAGATAACTTCACACAGAAGTTTATCACAGAGCTTTCTAGGTATTTTCTTTATTTAGTTTTGATCTAATAAGTTATACAGAGATAGATCTTGTGTTAGAATCTATACTTGTGAGATCAGGCTGTTCAGCAATCAGGGGTTAAGAAGAGACAGGTTGGCAGCTGTACCACATCCATACAGGTCTGTTTAGAGCTGCTCAAGAACTGACCTCGACAGACAGAGGGATCCCAGTGACCGACATCGGTCGACTGAAGACCGACGTCGGCAGAAAGCCAACTGACAGAGACTGACGTTGGTGAGATATCGACAGACAACGGTGCCTGTGTGTCGACACAGAAAGGCTGAGACACTTCCAGATCCAGTTTTCATTGCCAAATTAGCACAAGCTAGGGTTTTAAGACTAGATTTTCATATTCTTTTATTTGTATAACAGATACTCAATTGTGTAATCGTCCAGAAGAACAAGTGATGAGATCTTTGATTTGCTATTGAGATATTATATTGTGATTTGTTTATGCATATGTGAATCTATTCTGCAAGTTTGTATCTTGTTCAGAGCTTTATGTGTTTATATATTCCCTGTTTGAAAGGGGATATCACAGTTGTTCAGAGCTTTTGTAGGAGAAAAAGAGCCCCTAAGTAAGGGACACAGTGGTATGTCCCTTACTTAGGGGCTCTTTTTCTCCTACAAAATCTCTGAACAACTGTGATATCCCCTTTCAAACAGGGAATATATAAACACATAAAGCTCTGAACAAGATACAAACTTGCAGAATAGATTCACATATGCATAAACAAATCACAATATAATATCTCAATAGCAAATCAAAGATCTCATCACTTGTTCTTCTAGATGATTACACAATTGAGTCTCTGTTATACAAATAAAAGAATATGAAAATCTGGTCTTAAAACCCTAGCTTGTGCTAATCTGGCAATGAAAACTGGATTTGGAAGTGTCTTGGCCTTTCTATGTCGACACACAAGCACCGTCATTGGTCGATATCTCACCGACGTCGATCTCTGTCGGTCAGCTTTCTATCGATGTCGGTCTTCAGTCGACCGATGTCGGTCACTGGGATCCCTCTGTCTACCGAGGTTAGTTCCTGAGTAGCTCTGAACGGACCTATACAAACGTGGTACGGCCGTCAACCTGTCTCTTCTTAAACCCTGATTGCTGAACAGCCTGATCTCATGAGTATAGATTCTAACACAAGATCTATCTCTGTATAACTTATTGGATCAAAACTAAATAAAGAAAATACCTGGAAAGCTCTGTGATAAACTTTTGTGTGAAGTTATCTCTCAACCCTAGAATTCTATGATAACTTCTGGATGAAGCTATCTCTCAGATCTGTATCTCTGTGATAACTTCTGGATGAAGCTATCTCTCAATTTGGCAATAAATCAACTGATATCTCACAGCCTCTAAATCACACACAATGAAGAGGGAATGTTCTCCACTGCAATAGAATCCTGGAACCCTTAGCTCAGTCTTCACAGAAGAATTTCTTCAAAATCAATATCAATAATCTATGCATAATGAATAATGGCCTCCATGAGAAACCCTTATACCCTCAAAAAGATATGCTTACCCTAATTAGGGTTTTTTTAAATTAGAATTAGGGTTTCTAATTAAAAATAGGCTAAATAATTAATATTTGATTAAATCAATCAAATATTAATATCTCCCTCAATACATGTCGGATCCTCGAACCGATCAAAGCTAGTGAATCAGGGAGTGATTCCGCACATAACCATATCAAAATAAAGGTGTTCTGCTGCATATCAAATATCCCTAAAAAGTAGGAGCTCATGCCCAATGTTTGAAATAACCTGAATGAAAACCAAATGTAGAAATTCTGTGAATCAAAGTCAAGCCAAGCTCCAATATGACCCTCTATCCATCCTATTAGCCTACGAAGGTCGTATAATAGGCTAATCATCAAGACTGTCAATGTCCATGAAAAAGGGGACATGACAATCCACCCCTCCAAAAATTGCTTGTCCCCAAGCAATCTCAGAACAATGAACTACTCGATCCACCTGGATCCCAAATGTAGTTATGCTCTGCACTGCTGTGAATCAATACAAGTACCTGCAACATCAGTAGAAGTAGAACAAAGAAAGACTCATAATCAAACTGGCACATGAAACTCCAACCTCCAAAATTACAAATACCATAGTCAAGAGCACATGAGAAACAAATTCTCAAAACATCATAATCCAAGTAGAATGGACAATTCCAACTGCCAATTCCATTTGCAAGAGATGGTGCCAATCCATCCCATAACTGATCTCTCTGTAAAGGCGGCACAACCAACTGTACCACACTATCATCTGTATGAGAATAATCAATATGGAGATTCAACTCCACTGGTATCCCAAACTCCTCAGAATCAGGTACTCCCAAGTCCTGAATATGTGTGTGAGCCTCAACCACATGGTCCTCATCAGTAGCTACAAAAACCTACTCATCAGCAATACTCAATATACTAACCTCTGAGTATACCTCCATACTCTAAATGCAAACATCAGGCTCATCCTCACTGACTACCACCTGAGCTGAACTCACCTGAAGACAAAGCTCATCCACAACATCCTCAACTACCCCTACTTGTGAAGATAATGCAGATAAATCATTACCTGAAGATGTGTTAATATCTCCCTGTACTGGATCAGCTTGACTATCTAACTCATCATGCAAGTTACTGCATGTCATAGGGAAAGCACTACGATCCTTAGGCCTATTAATTAAAATCTTTAACCACTTACAAGCTCTAGGTGAGGCATTTTTCCCTTTTGTCCAGACATACCATAAATCTTCTGCCAAAAGTTTAGAGATTTTATCCTCCTCCTCAAACAAGATTGTGAACATGATAGAGTGCATGGATGCTAATACATCACTGGAATGAAACTCATCTAAAATATTCCAAAATATTTTAAACATAGTGCGAATGCCACCAATACATCCTACTAACATCATAATGTTTTCAAATCCATACCTTGCAAAAGTGTCAAGTAATCTCGCCCTCTTTGAGAAATGAGAGTCTCTAATGTCACCCAACTTTTCGAAGCTTTTCACCATGGCATGAAGTACCTCTCTCATAATCCGATCATCATAAAAATTAAAGCCAGCTATTATTCTCATGATTTCACTAATACAAGAGAGAGTTGCAAGTCTTACCACCTCATCATGATGTCTCAATAATCAGTGCTTCACCAAAGAATCAAACGCTGGAGATAACACTGTTTGTATCTCATAAGAATTTGACTACTAAACCTTGCTTAAATAAATTTCTAACTCCTCCAGATTTTGTAGAAGGTCATCTGCTTGCTGTAATGGATTTTCTAACTTCTCCTTTGCATTGTGCACTCTTTCTTCCAAATCTTTGACACCTGTTAGCGCCATGCTGATACCCAAACTACCCAACAGGATGGCAAGACATTAGCTCTGATACCACTGTAATGTCCCTTACTTAGGGGCTCTTTTTCTCCTACAAAAGCTCTGAACAACTGTGATATCCCCTTTCAAATAGGGAATATATAAACACATAAAGCTCTGAACAAGATACAAACTTGCAGAATAGATTCACATATGCATAAACAAATCACAATATAATATCTCAATAGCAAATCAAAGATCTCATCACTTGTTCTTCTAGATGATTACACAATTGAGTCTCTATTATACAAATAAAAGAATATGAAAATCTGGTCTTAAAACCCTAGCTTGTGCTAATCTGGCAATGAAAATTGGATTTGGAAGTGTCTCGGCCTTTCTGTGTCGACACATAGGCACTGTCGTCGATCGATATCTCGTCGACATCGGTCTCTGTCGGTCGGCTTTCTACCGATGTCGATCTTCAGTCGATCGATGTCGGTCACTGGGATCCCTCTATCTACTAAGGTCAGTTCCTGAGCAGCTTTGAATGGACCTGTACGGACATGGTACGGCCGCCAACCTGTCTCTTCTTAACCTCAAATTGCTAAACAGCCTGATCTCACAAGTATAAATTCTAACACAAGATCTATCTCTGTATAACTTATTGGATCAAAACTAAATAAAGAAAATACCTGGAAAGCTCTGTGATAAACTTCTGTGTGAAGTTATCTCTCAACCCTGGAATTCTGTGATAACTTTTGGATGAAGCTATCGCTCAGATCTGTATCTCTATGATAACTTTTGGATGAAGCTATCTCTCAATTTGGCAATAAATCAGCTGATATCTCACAGCCTCTAAATCACACACAATGAAGAGGGAATGTTCTCCACTGCAATAAAATCCTAGAACCCTTGGCTTAGTCTTCACAAAAGAATTTCTTCAAAATCAATATCAATAATCTATGCATAATGAATAATGGCCTCCATGAGAAACCCTTATACCCTCAAAAAGATATGCTTGCCCTAATTAGGGTTTTCTTAAATTAGAATTAGGGTTTCTAATTAAAAATAGGCTAAATAATTAATATTTGATTAAATCAATCAAATATTAATATCTCCCTCAATACATGTCGGATCCTCAAACCGATCGAAGCTAGTGAATCAGGGAGTGATTCTGCACATAACCATATCAAAATAAAGGCGCTCCGCTACATATCAAATATCCCTAAAAAGTAGGAGCTCATGCCCAATGTTTGAAATAACCTGAATGAAAACCAAATGTAGAAATTTTGCGAATCAAAGTCAAGCCAAGCTCCAATATGACCCTCTATCCATCCTATTAGCCTACGAAGGTCATATAATAGGCTAATCATCAAGACTGTCAATTTCCATGAAAAAGGGGACATGACAGTCTCTCATAGGTTGGTAATTTTTCCCTTATATAGGACACATGCATTCTATCTAACCCAGTATCTTATAAGCTATTTTCTAGTGATTTACTATAAAGCATAATAGACTCCCTTGAATATGTCCTTTACTATATCATTTTGTTGGTTTTTCTTTCAAATTCAGTCAACCTAGTTAACCTTGTACCACTTGGGTAATTCATTTCTTTATTTTGAAATCCTACTTAGCCAATCTAGTTCTGTATCTAGCTAACTTTGTTCCTATTTTCACCTTTCCTCTTTAGTCTTAGATACTCATTCCAAGCATCATGAAATCCCCATTATTATAATATTTTTGGATAATATTCATTTATTTAGATGATACATGGGGTATTATTTCCTTCCTACCTTTGTTACCCAAGAGAATACTCACTCTTGGTGCACCTTATCTCACCTTTCATCTTTAGAATACAATATGGTTCAAATTAGCCCAATTGTTTGCATTGATGGATTAGATCCATTTCACACTTATTAAGACAATTATCTCTAAAAATCACCTTACTAAACTATAGGGGCAACTAAAACAAGCTTAACTAATGACCCTATAGGAAATATTTTAAACACTAATAACCCACCTCCTAACAATCCTCCACCCATCAACACATTTCCTAATACCAACTTATGGAATGATCCTCCTACCAATCCTAATAATCCACATTTAAATACTAATAATCCAAACCCACTAATTGACAGGACTCAAATTATTGCACAAATAGTTGAACAAATGCATATTATGCAAACATGTTATACTTATCAAATGATGCATATGCAACATCATTTATTAAACAAGGATAATCAACCTCCTTTTTTCTTACCCCAAAATAACCAAAATTTTATCCCTCCACCCTTTAGAGATTTCATATTAAATATCATTCCCCAACCCCTTATCCACAATAAGATATTCCAAAATATTCAAAATGAACCTTTAACTCCGTTCATTATTTCTATTTATATTATAAATATCTCTCCAACTATTAACTATGATGGGAATAAATACCCTACATCTTTTGTTAAATCATTTGGTAATCTTTACAAAGAGTAAATTCAAATAAATACCTATGTTACCCCCAAAATTCTAGTCAAAACATTCATAGGAGATGTATTAGAATGGTATAATAAACTACCTCAACATTCCATATGGTAACTCAATAATTTAGTAAATCCTCTAGTAAAATAATTTAAACATAATGATCTTCCTAAAAATTGTCTTGGTCATTTTATCAATGCTAAATAATTCCCTTTGAATCAACTCATGATTTCATTAACTAATAGAGTTGATCATAACATGACTGATGACAAATTATTTAAACTATTTATAACTATCTTAACACCTTTCCTTTAATATGACTTCTCCTCAAACCCTAAATGATGTAATTGATTAAGCTAAAAGACAAGACTTTATTATGAAACAATTTTAGCCCAACCTAAAACTTTAAATCTATCAAATCATATTTCTAAAATTACCCTAATGTGATCTCTAACAATCCTCTTAAAAAATACATGAGTAGTCAAAGTGGATAACCACAATGCTTCCCATACACCATTAAGAGTTCAATAAATTAAGCAATTATTAGATCTTTCTAAACCTTTTACCTATACTAATAATCCTTATACATGGTATGATTCTAATAACAAACTTTGTTCATTTCACACCAATGTGGGTCATCCTCATGAAACATGTCATGGGTTCCCCAAATTTGTTGTTTCTCTTATGTTAGGAGATACACTTAAATATAATGCTATGATCAAAATATGTGATGATTATTATGCCAAAGCCTCTAAAAAGAAAAAAGTTACCAAGCCTTCATTATCTAAACCTCAAAAATATTTTTCTACTTCCAACCCACAACATTAAAATGAATATATATGTGTAATTGACACTGATTATGACCAATACTATACCAATTCTCAATATGTGAATGCATCCAAAGTTAATTATAAAGGCAAAGTCACCCACAAAGATCCTATCATTAATCCTAAAAACCCATTAACTAAATAACAAATTCTTAAGAACACCACCACTACCACTTCCATACCTTTTAACATAAATGAGGAAACACTCCCACAACTAAAACCTCAATCTACTTCTCTTATTCTTACAAAAACCATTGTACCTCCCACACCTCATTTTGGATTTTCATTTTCTAAATCTCATTAGAATTTCTTAGAAGAACTCAATTCCATGCCTTGTAAAATACCCCTCATGGAGATAGTTCATACTCATTGATATCACCCTAAATTATGAATGCAACAATTACAAGACATTAAAGAACGACCATCCCTTAAGGTTGAAAAACTTGCTCAATACCCTTCACCAATAGTGGTACACACTATTGAAATTATTTTTAACTCTACTAAACCTTCCATAAAATTTATTGAATAAGACATGGTTAATGATGAAAATTTGTTTTTTATCCAATGATCCACCTCTTTTCATTAATCTTAAAATTAATACCACTATTATTCTCAAAGTCTTAGTAGATTAAGGGTCATAAATTAATGTCTCCACCCTTTGGATAATTTAATAACTTAGATTTACCATATATCAACTTAGAAAAGCTCATCTCACATATTTCATATTTGATAGGACAAATAAAAAACCACTTGTTTATATTTTTGAACCCTTCACTATTGGACCCAAGACTATATGCACTCAGAACATGGTCGTTGATTTACCACTATCTTACAACATACTCCTAATATTCCCATGTACACATCATATGAGGGATATTGCCTCATTAGGTAGTAAATGTATTAAATTCATCCATAATGGAAAACACTATAAACATGAGGCCAATCCTAATCCATGGATTTCCTTTTATGATTTTTAGTGTAAGACCATGGATAGGACTAGGATCTCATCATAAAATCTACATATTCTTTTAAATCATTTTACCAAACAAAGCATCATTTTTTAGAATTATCATAAATGGTTAGAAGTTTTATATTCCATATTCTTAGCCTTGGTTTTTATTTCTTTTATATGTAAAAATTGCACAATAAACTATGTTAGCATGTTTCCCTATACTTACATACATTATTATGATAAGGAATCAAACTTACCTATCATTATATCCCCTTTTACATTTTAACATTTCTTGAAAGTTGAAGTAATTCAAATCATTTTATGTTCATTTTCCCTTTATTTCCCTTCCTTTCATTACACTTTTGATATAATAAGGTCAAATTCAGGATAACACTTTTATTAACCTTGAATAAATAAGACTCTTAGACACCATGCTCTCTAAGTCATCTTTCTTAGAAATCAAGTTCAAAGTTTTCAAATTATAGTCATTTTTAGCACCCATGTTTGGTTCTCCAAATTTGTATGAAAGAGGAATAGAAAAATCCATCAAAAGTTAAAATCCAAATAATTTATAAAAGGAAATGATCAAAAGGATATATATAATTCAAAAAGTCAACATCACACCAAAATAAGTGATTCATATCACATCTCTTATCTCCAATCAAAGATTAAAATCCATAATTAGACTCATAATAGAGCCGAAATCTATTGGGGTGTAGTAGGATAGTAGATTATGATATGATAATTCAAAATATATAGTGCTACCTATTTTCTCACACATGTACCCAATCTTTCCATTATACTGATAGCTCTATAAGGGGTCCTAAGAAATGGGGAACATGTTATGGGAATATAGGTCTATTTTCTATTTCATGTATGTAACCTTCATGGGATGATATTCATACTTCATTTGATAACCCAATATTTTTGTGGTTAGGAAAAGTTCTTTAGAGTCCTTAATTTTGAAATTCCTCTTATTTTGACAAACTTAATTTTAGTGTCTTGACTTTGATAAAGAGTTTATATATCTTGATTTTTCCTACATTTAACCCCAGCACCCATTTCATTCCCCCCTTGATAGGAAAGTTTGATTCTAAATATATTTCCCCACTTTTATATCTCTCTTATTCACATCTTAAAATATGCTAGCACAATGTTGTTTTAGTTTTATCTATCTTTAAAAAAATTAGTTTTCTTGAGTGACCATGGATTATTTTATTTATACCATTGATTTACATTTTTATAATTACCATGGTTTCATTCAAATTTTATTTGGTATCCATCCTTTTTTTTGACAACTACATATATTTATATATTTCCATACTTTTTCCATTGTTGAGTGAGTTTAGATTGTTACTTCTCACTCACTAATGTTTTTTCCCTTTCATTCCCTTTTTCCATTGATGATTGAGTTTAGATTATTAATCCTCACTCATCAATTTTGTTTTACCTTTTCTCACCCAACTTCATTTAAGTAAGGATTGTTACTACTTTCAAATATATGTTAGATTTTCATTTTTCATGTATCCTTAGTTTGATTTGGTTTGTTATCCTTCATACTTAAGGTATATTTCTTTGGGTTTTTCAATCATTTAATAGCCTTGGATTTTCAATTACCTAATTTAATATTTTTTTTGGCTTGGTTATTTGGTCATAACTTAGTAGTTATCAGCCTAGCATACCAATTTTTTAAGTACATCATGCCTACACATTTTAGTTATCTTGACTTTCCTGCATTTTTTTAATTTTTTATCTCTAAGATTTGTATCCTTAGGGTTTGTCCAAAATAGTCTTTTCAGCCTCCATAATCAAAACTAAAAACATAATAGATAACCAATCAATGATAAAGGTAAGTTAAGGTAAACATACGTTACTTGTTTATTTTACTTATTTCTTTTTAGTCATTTACTTTTAGTTATTTTATGCTTTAAAATGCTATAATTTACTTATCTTAGCATGATGTGTTTCTATGTTATTTTCCCAAAACACCATCCCATATTGAAACTATGTGACATGTAATGAGCTTCGATTGGGTCATATGTATACACACAATATTTTTCAACTTTATAAATTATTAATGCTTTATATCTTGTATTAACTCATTAAGCCTCACCTTCTCTGAGTGTATGCCTTAAAGGGTGAAATAGGAAATGGATGGACATACAATTGGTTATTTGAAAGATTTTTGTCCCCTATATTACCATTTAAAACCAACATAAGTCCCTCATATACATTTTAATAAGATTTAACACTTCCATTACATGATATTATAAGTAATTCATCATCTCAAATATCCCATACCTAAGATAAAAATTATTTTTTTCCATACTTCAAACACAATTGATTGGGCTGACCCTATTCTATGAAATTATCACATTAAAAGATTAATTTGACCTAGCCAACTTAGTCTAGGATCTAACTACTTTATTTCCTAAACAACTAGGTTGACTAGGCTAATTATTGTTGATGCAGGAAATTACACCCAGTGGTAAGGAGTTAAACTCCTGCCTTCTCCTTGCAACATGAAAACTCTCCTCTTACTTGTGGGACTCGTGAAGCTGGAGGAGAGAGACTCTAGATAAGGGCTAGCTCCCTTTGATGCATTGTGTTTTTTTTAGCAAGTGCAAAACACACACACACACACACACACACACACACACACATAAAAGGGGGGTGAAAAGGGAGAAAGATTTAGGAAAAAGACCTACTATAAAGAGGTGATGCACCAAAATAGGTCAGCCTTCACACATCCACTCTTGAAATCAAACAAATGCATACATACTTTACACATTTGGCAGAAGGACTAGGCTACAAAAGACTGGCAGGGAGGTTTTCATGAAAACACAAGAGACAAACAATCACTGAGGTGCTATGAAATGCACACTATAATTAACTCCTATTTTTGTCTTTTCAAATGTCAGCTCTTCTCCTTTTACCTGTAGAAATGGTGCCTTGTAGATAACAAGTCTGCTGGTGTTGAACCTGTGAGAGCATCGAGAAACAATGATTGGACACAGACAAACACTCAAAACATACTCTGAAAATATCTATCCATATGGAGGTAAAAACTGCATTTTATTTGATTTAGGTGAAATTTTGCCAGGGTTGCACCTTTGCAAAAGTGGAAGAACTAATTCTTCTCCAAAATGAGAAGTTACAATATATTAAAGAAAGGAGAAAGAAACTTGGTGCTTCTTTGACAAGTTGGCCTATCGCATCCCATTGGAAAGAGGAAAACACTATTGTGTTATCATCATTCTAGAAGAAGCCTGATGGAACCATGTTATATATAATCACCAAATTTGACTTTGGCATTTGAGATTTAATATGGAATCATGGGTCATGCCTCTTTCTTGCCAATAGATTGAAATTTGTCCCCTTTTTTAAATGCATGGACCCTACTGCTTGTTGTTTGTGCCATTTGGGGATTAATAGGCAATAAATTACCTTCCACTTGCCACTCGGACTGCCTTGTCACTTCTACACCATGTCATTCTCCTTGCTTTGTCATCTATGATTTGTCCCTTGTCTTTCTTGTCTCTTCTAGCTTAGTTGCCCCCCCAAGGGCAAACTTTCAGCAGGTTGCTGCATTTTGGGTTCCTTGGCAATATTTTCTTAGCTTGAAACAAAGGCCATTTTATTCTGCTAAATTTGATGCTCAATCAGCTGTTAAGCTTTGAAAATCAATGGATATTACATCCTTTTGAAATTGATATCCTCTCGAGCATCATCACTTGAGAACCAATGCCTAAACTATTTTTCTAAACTTGATGTCCACCAGGACATCATCAGGTCCAGCTAAAATGTCATCAGGTCCATTGCCACATTAGTCAGGTCCACGTGGCATCCTCCCAAGCACTTCTCTGTCTTGAAAATTTCCCAGCACCTGTCCCTTTGAAAAGTCCTTGGACTCAGCTAGAAGTCCCCCACAAGGGCACCTACCCTTTGGGGTCCTTTGGTGGGTCCCTTTATTGCTTTAAACTACCCTCCTGGGCTCTCACAGGCAAATTATCTGCAGACAATTTCCCAAAGTAAAAACCCTAGGTCGCTTTACTATGTATTTCCATGGACAAAAAGTCCACAAAAAATTTATCTAATGATTTTGTTGACTAATTGACTATGCCTGAAACCTTTGAAAAGTCTCTAGTGTCTGCCCACCCTCCAAAAGGGCACTTTGACTATTTGAACTACCCTTCGGCCAAGGGTAGACCCTTGAATCGAACCCGTTGAACCAAAATTTGGTTCAATGGTTAAAGGTTCAAAGGAGTGTGCCAGTGAACCAAGGCCAAGCCCGATGAACTCTTTACATTGAACCAAACATTGAACTTAAGCCGTTGAACCAAGTACGTTGAACCAAGTCCATTGAACCAAAAAATTTGGTTCAACAGTTCAATGGTACGAAGGTTCAACGTGTTTACATTGAGATGCTTGAATCAAAAAATGAACCCTTTGAACTTGAACCAAGCTCATTGAACCAAAAATTGGTTGAATGGATTGGTTCAACCATTATTAAACCAAAAAACCAAACTCAAAATTGAACCTTTGAACCAAGAAATTGAACTCAAAATTGAAGCAGGCCATGAAACAGAGAATGCTAAACTTGAACAACCTGAAATATAATTGGCATGAATAGCAAGGGAGGAAGGGGACCAAAATTTTACTTGTGGGAAAAATTTGGTCAACAATTATGTCGATACAAAAATTATAAGGGTTTAGGTTTAGATCTGGATATTTAAACACATCCCTCACCCTATTTTAGAGAGAGAGAGAGAGAGAGAGAGAGAGAGAGAGAGAGAGAGAGAGAGAGAGAGAGAGAGAGAGAGAGAGAGAGAGAGAGAGAGAGAGAGAGAGAGAGAGAATCATTTATTTATGATTATTTACATTCTTCTCTTCCACCAATCTACTTGAGGAGTCATTGTTTAGGGTTTACATTTGTTGAAAAGAATGGTGTCTTATGAAAAAGGCTTAGATGGATAGGAATAATATTATATCCCAGAGCTGACCTATCTTTGTGATCCTTATGAATAATAACCTCTTAAAATACACCATTAGAAAAGGGAGAGCTCTATGAGTTCATCTTCAAGGTAAGTATTCCTAAATATTATTCCTATATTTTATTAGATAAAAGTAGCATAAGTAATGGATTTTGAATCTATTTATTTCTCCATGCATTAGTATTACCTTGCTTTTATGTTTGTTATACTCCATTTGTGCCACAATATTTGATGATCACTAGGTTAGATTTACTATACTTTGTTATTTGCATTGTTAGAAAATATAGGACCTATCTAGGGTTATTGTGTGGTATTACTTAACTAGAGGATTTGCAACCCTCTCTAGTGATATTGTGTGGTAAGAGACGCATTAGTTAGGTCTACTAGATCCATATTGGTCATGATCTCAATTGTCTAAATGTATCAACAATTAGAAGGGATAATTTTATTTATTTTCTCTGAGCTAAGATTTATGTGCATATCAACTTTAATTTCCATTTTATACACTTCTCACTTCTTGTACATTATTTAGATTTGTCAATTCATTAATAGATGAAATATTTGTAGGGTCTATTGCAAGTCCATATTTATAAATCACATTTCCCAAGTAATGGATTTCTATTTGAAAGAAAGAGCAATTGGACAACTTTAGGAAAAACTTCTACTACCTCAAAAATGTAACACCAGCCTTAAGTGGTTTTCATGCTCTTGTTCATTCTAAGAATAGATTAATATCTTGTTCTAAAATTAGTTTAATTAACATCTTCATGTTTGATATGAAGTTGATGGTACACTGATCAAAGATATATCTTCAAAAACATAGCTTATAATTTAGTTTGGTCAAAGAGATCATAAATTCTAAGAATGGGATACTTATTCTTAATTATGACCTTATTGATAATTCTATAAATAATGCAAAGTATGAGTTTCCTATCCTTATTCACAAAAACCATTGTATCTCTCCATAGTGATACATTAGGACTTAGCATTCCTTTATCAAATAGTTATTGTAGATAAACTTTAAGTTATCCTAAATTTTCCACCTTCATCTGATAGGGTGACTTAGAAGTTGCTGCTTCCCTAGGTGTTAAATATATTCTAAATCTAAATACTATATGAGGAGGAAACCAATGTAGTTATTTCAAAAAACATTCATAAATTCCTCCAAAAAAGGTATTCTTTAAGAACAGTGATTGTTTCTTTTAAATCCTCATTCAATTTAATGGCATACACTTGACATCCTTTTATAAATACATTATCAAGTTATAAAACTGAGAGTATTCTTTGAGTTAAGGTTTCATGATCCCTTGAATAACTAAAATACTACATTCATCATCTATACATTGGAATGTCTTATTTTAATAATCAACATTAGGTTGATGTGATTTTAACCAATCCATGCCTAGGATGATTCTATATTATCCTAAAGGGGCAAGGAATAATTTCACACAAGTATTGAAATTACCCAAGATTATTTAATCTTTCTTTAGACATTCATTTACATCCATTTCCTTCCCAGTGACAAACTCTACTTTCCATCGTTCTCTAAGTCAAGTTAGTTTTACACTCTAAACCATTAACAAGATAGAATAATATTTTTTTATCTCTTAAATCAATCAAAATAGAGAAATAAAAACTAGAAATTATACCTCTAGTCTTAATAGTTGTTGATTAAAATTCAACATTTTTGTTGTATACAACTACATAGACCTTGTGCTTACCTTTCAGTTTAGGGAAATCCTTGTAGTAATGGTTATCACCACATTATCAACATGTCACAATAGTATTAGTTGTAATAATAAATATATTAACTCCATGGTAGGTCAATAAAATCTATGTTGATGACTAGTTTCATCATTCTTCTTTATGGAGTGTGATTTGGGATACATGCTATTCTAAAACTTATTTCTAGAATTTTACTTCTTCCCAATAGTTGATTTTTTGTCATTTTTATTAAAATTCATATTTATTGGAGGAACTTATGACTTAGACTTTACTTGTTTCAAACTATTCCAAAATTCTTGTCTTTCCTTTTGGTAAGACTTCTCGTTTTCTTTAGCTTGGTATGATAATTCCAAACTATCAACTGAGGTTTTTAGATTTGTCATGTTTACATCTTGCATGGGTATCTCATTTAAACCCATCTTGAGATTTGTGACTTTATTTTATTCATCCTAGATGTAATTCACATGTTGTAGGAGTCCCATTAATTTTTTTCCCATATTTAGAAACCAATATAGTTCCTTGATTAATAGCTAAACCTCAATGATTTTTTACTCTTTATACATTTTATTTAGATACCTTGTTTTGAATTATTTTTCAAATGTTTAACATGAAATATTAATGTAATTATACCCTTTAAAATAACACAAATGATTCTAACATGAAACTACATTATCTGCCAACTGTTAACCTCTGATTCATGCTTTGATGTTATAACCCATGTTATGCAGAGTGAAATAATTTTACAAATTAATCAACCATGCCTAAGTGGTATCATTGGTATCTTCACTATAGAATTTGGGAGGAGAAATATTTTTTACATCATTAATTATGGGATCCACATCCTTAGGTTGTCATGGATGTTCATTATTAAGGTCTTCTTCCTACCCACCTTATTTAAATTTTCCAAGTGATTCAACCTTTAACCATAACCTTCCATTTGTCCATGAATGTTATGTAATTCACCTAAGATGTCATTAATTATAAAATAATTTATGATATAACTATTTGTGTGGGTTTATTATAATTCCCAACATGGATGCCACCATGGCTAACATTAGTGTTAGCATGTTCATTCTCATACATATCATGATTTTCAACTAGAACACTTTTAGCATTTTGTTAAACTCAGTTTTTCTAGTTCTTACCATATTGACACATTAACATACATATTTAGATTAAATATTTGAAAATAGGATCTAATACCATAATAATCCCTAAATTTAGAGTTTATTAAAACCCTAATTTCCAAAAGTTATGCTCCTAGATTCCATCACTTGAGCCATTCAATCATTGAATTGTGTTGTGCATCTGACTCTTAGTACACATATTCCATAATAATTTAGTTTTAACATTGTTAAAATAGTGGTAGATAATAAAAAAAAATATTATAATCATCCAATATTTACTATAATTAAGAAAAAAGTCTGTAATGATCAACTAAGAAAACATAGTTATAGTAGAATACAAGACATCATCTGCTTAATCACATTTTTTAGAAGAAATGATCATTATTAAATTTTAAACTCCATGTTATTGTTCCAAATTATAATTTCCATTAAACTTATGTGAGGTCATTGATGGCATTTATGGACATAACCATAGACTTTACCGCCTAACTCACTTATTCAACACAATATGGCAATCATGTAAGTCCGTCTTATTACATCAAGGAATCTATTATAAAAATATGTTCACTTATATTATTAAAAAAAAATCACTAAGTGTTTTAAAACATTAGGGTTTTAAATCATAATAATTATTACCATTCATAACTTCTTGAAGTTCATAAATATTCCAAACAATTTAATATAAGACTTCTTGAATCATCCATAAAACTAATGCTCATTTAAATCATATTCAGGATGAGTAATTTATTTATTTCTCATAAATGTCATCCATGAGTAATTTTGAGGGATTATAACCACCTATTTATCTTCTATAATTAATTATTTCTCAAAAAAATCAAGTACGTGAGGAAAAATTATTATGAGTTGACCTATCAATTTACAAGTAACCATTATGACTAAAACTATAGTTAAGTATGATTAGTAAACTACATTATAAATATGAGTGGAACCCAATGATCCAAATAAATTAATTAATGTGATTCTATGGTTTCCTTATATATATCTAGTTTAGTTTACTAATAACTGATTATATAATGCAACCAAAATAATATCATTTTTAATGTGTATTAATGAACCCATATTGTCAACAAATAGACAACCTTTCATATTTTAATATAACCATGAAATGAATTTTTAATCCCAACATAATTATGTCTAAATAAAAAGGTTCTATAATTATTTGATTCTAACTAAAGGATAATTTAAACATTTAACAATCAATCATACAACATAGCTACCTAATAGGGTTATCATGTTCATTTAAAATTATATGAAAACTAGTTCATAGCCATATAAGTGTTAGAGTTATATGTTAATAAATAATATATTTTCATTTATCATTACTATAATTTATATCATTCATGTTTATAAATTTCATAAAATATCAAACATTGAAACTCTATAACAAATAAAAACCTCTTTGAAAGTTCTTCCACAAAAAAGGGGGAATGCCAAAAGTTACCTAATAACACACACACACACACACACACACACACACACACACACACACACACACACACACACACACACACACACACACACACACACACACACACACACACACACACACACACACACACACACACACACACACACACACACACACACACACACACACACACACACACACACACACACACACACTCACACACACACACACACACACACACACACACACACACACACACACACACACACACACACACACACACACACACACACACACACACACACACACACACACACACACACATCCAATAATCCTCATTTTAATTGAAACATATAACAACATATATAATATTTATATTCTCTTCCCAACTATATTAACTCCAACATTAAATTCAAATTCATGCTAGGAGAATAATGCCTATAATGAAATACAATTACATATATACAAAATGATTCCAACTAAACAAATCAACAAACCTAACTTTAAATCAACCTTCCATTTTAAATAAACCAACTCCATGTCTCTATATGAATTTTTAAATGAAAGATAAAACACTTATTAAAGTTATAAATTGAAATATTTTCCTTAAAATGAACCATTATTACTATTCACAAATTATAATCCATTTTACCTTAATAATGATAATAGTAAGCCAAGATAAGATTCCATTTTATTCATAGTATTTAATACTAGTAATTTATTCATGCAAGAAACTATCAATAAATATCTATATTGATACTTGATCAGAATATCAATATGCATGTTAATACCAGAATCAACCATAATTTAGTCTCCATTAAAAAACTCATAACAATATTATCTATGCATGCCTCACTATTAAAATTGATTAATAAGAATGAATAACAAATAAAAAATTGATTAAATGTATGTATCATCCATGAAAACCATTTAATAGTATCTATTGATGATACACATATAAAGATTAATTTTCTATTCATAGTTCAACAAATACTACATTGCTTTAGTTATTGCATATACACTTAGTTACTATGAAACAATAAGATACATGCAAGTTAATTATAATTTACCTTAACATATTACTCATTTTACAAGATTTATTATAGAATGTACATAGATAATAAATATGAGAGATCTATTATTCATCCATATACATCATGTCCACATAATCAATCCACCCAAGTGAGCAAAATGATTTTATCCATCAGTGTGTTTTCCCTACCCACCCCAACCATTGGTTAATAGGGAATAAGGAACCCATCAATGAACATGGAACATCCAAGAAATACCAGTAGCATGATGCAACAAGGTTAGGGGTCCCATAAGGTTTTAAAAATAATAACCATGCTTATTACAACATAAACCACAAACCCTAAATAATCAATAAGACCATTTTAAAACTAGGTTTTCAATGACCATGACCATACAAAATTCCATTAGTAATGTCTTTAACAAACTAGATTAGAATCACACCATAAAAACCAATAAAATGATAAATCTCAAACAACATGGAATGTAAAATGAACATCCATCAACAACAAAACAACCAATAAAGTGATGAATATTTATATTTCACCTATATGTTATCCAAGGGTGAGGATAACCCACATTCTCACCATCACAATGTTCATTGAATGTGTCCTAAAATTTAAAATAATGATATATTAAAGAGTTTATTAATTACCTCCAAACCATAAACATGTGTTCCTTCATATTATCCAAAACCCCAAAAAACATTCAATTTTAAATAAGAGATTTGAACTTACTCATTTATAACTTAATGTAGACTAGGCAAAGTGTGATAACTTCCTTATGCTCTATAATACTTTTTCCCAATATGGCTATTCACTATTCACTTTTTCCTTGTTCCATAGTTTCTTTTTATGCAATTTTTACAAAATTCTAATGGCATTTATAATTGGTAAAACTCATGCTTCTAAGAAGTGGAACTCCCACTTGAACCTTATTTAAATTTAATTCATTATTATAATAGTCATGGTGGTGAGTTAAAACCCCTTGACCTCGTGAATTACTTAAAACTCTCCATGTACAGTCCATGGAAACCATCGAGTGCCTTCCACAAAATGAAACCCTTATAAGAGTTTCCTTCCAACTCAACCATCCATATGACTACATGGTTTGGTTTATCAAATAAAACATAATAATTTCAATATGACATAGACTTAAGTCCTTGAAATTTATGGTTAAATAAAAATTTAATAAATGTCATAGCCCTACTAGGCCCTAGTCCCTTCATGTACTATATAAAATGTTAATATCATAGACCTTAGTATTTTACATGGACTTATCAAAGTTGTTTCAATGCATTCAAACATAAAATAGTTTTATACATGAAGAAATATAGAAAATTATCAATGATATCATGAACTTAAAAATCTATTTTCAATGATTGTAGATGCCAACTACATCTGATTCCATTTGAATATCAACTCAATTTTTTAGATTGATTATGTTATCAACTTAATGCTAGTATTTTTTAATTGACACATAAATCAAAACTTAAATCAATAAAAGTAAATAACTAACCAATGACTATACTTCATAAGGTATAAAAATACAACTCAAAACCACACATTAAAAAATAAAAGGTTTTGTTATTGACATCATTTCATCATGCCACTATTGTTTGATGCATAATCCATTTTGGCTACTACCCAATAGTTTCCAGTACCAACCTAGCTTATTGAGATAAAAACTTCAAGAATGTACAAAAAGACTCAGCATTATATGACATCATATGATAATTATGTCAATAATAAATAATTATAATGCTAAACTAAAATAATTAAATTAAATCCATCAATAAAAATGATAATAATGTTTTGAAATATTCACAATGTCCATAATAATTTTAATACAATATCTGAAATCAAATTAATAAACATTATTAAAATTATAGGTCAGTGTTGTCATGACAATATGACACAATATTATTGAATGTTATGAATTTATTTTTATCTCCCTTTTTGAGATGGGACTCTTGTTATGAGTATGTGTCCATAGGATAAATCTATACCTTTATTAGAGTTAGTAGTCATTACTTCAAATGAGATTTGTGAGTGTTGGTTGTGTACCATGTTGAGTAGGTGATTACCTAGCATAGTTCATGAGTTTCATGAACAATGGTTCATATAACCTTATCGATCAACTTAGATCATTAATACTTTATGATCATTAGGTATTTTTTATTTATAATAAAAATCATTAGGGGCCACTTGTGCTATGTGTAGTAGGTGTTGTGTGAGCATGATATGTTCCTTATCAAATAAAGTGTGCACTTATTTGATTTATTTTTGTGCCTTGAGAATGTCAATTCTAGGGGAGAAGATATCTAAAGACTACTTAGATTTTAACACCATCCTTGAGTGGTGGGTATCCTCCTCACATATATGAGTGTATTTTTCTATGTAGGGGATTCATATGTGTTATAATTTTGTTTATGAATTGATATTCCATACATTCCCTTAGTTTTGGAAGATGATTTGTTTATTTAACAATCATATAGACTATAGATGAGTTGATACTCTCTCACCATCAATTAACATCATCATAATTCCATTGAGTGAATTTAAATATTACATGATGTTAAATTAGTGTTCATTTTTATTAGAGAATTATATATTTAGTGTTGATTTTCCTAAATTCCTAAACCTTCATAAAATGAGGCTTTTTCTTTGTTAGTTAGATAAGTTGTATAGATGGATTGGTTAATGCCTCAAAGTTTAAAATTTTCTCTTATTTTTGGAAACATGTTGTGAACCTTTAAACTTACATTTTGGTAAGTGTGTGTTGATCTATGCAACTTGGATTTTTAAATCATAATTATTATTATGTGAGGGTATTGAATAATTTTGTTCTAGTTGTTCATATGGTATCTCCCTACTCCCCACTTGTGGCCTTTGAGAGAGATCCTACATAGTATTATTGTATTTGAAATTGTGAAATTTTACCATGTTGTGGTGAGCCTTGAAATCATTTTGGTTCTTGATTGGTATTTATAAGTTGAGTGGAATAATTGGTTTTCCTTATCATGTATTTCAAGGCTGTTTATCAATTTATAGTTTTGAAAATTTATTTCATGTTGGAGCTTCTGCTTTTCTTTATTGGCTTCAATTTTGGATTAAATTGGGCCATTTATCCATTTCATCTTAATTATTATTTGGATTGTATTGGGTTATTTAAAATTTTAATTTATTATCTTTTTAGGATTTATCTAAGATTCTAATCCCTTTTTAATTTACTCCTTTATTGGGTTGGTAAAATTCCATCTTTTTAAATTATGTTGTTTAGATGAGCCTTATTGTATAACTTTTTTTTTATGATATTTTGGGAGTAGTATGTGAGAAGTATATTGTTGGCATTAGTGTATGAGATCATTAACTTAGAAAAACTACTTAGTTGAGTCCACAAGATTGTTTAAACATCCTTAAAAATAGATTTTTGACTCTCAGTGACTTCCAAGAAAAAGTTTGAATAAGGGGAGGGGGATGTGAGGCCCTAGTTTTTAGAGTGCTAACTTTTGGGAATTTTGTATTTTACACATCTCCTGATATCACATGATATATATGTATATATACATGAGATGGTATTATTACCTTATGTTTAAAACAATGTATTTTGTATGTTTGATGATGATTAGTTTATTTACATCATTTTAGTTGTAAATTATGATGTTTATTATAGCTGAATACTATTAGAGATACTATTTATTAAGAATATGATTTATTATTCATATATTCCAATGATTGGCATAAATATATTACCATTGAGATGTTTTTCCTTGGATATTTTCATATGCATTTTGTATGGTTAGAGATTACTTGCATTGTTTACATTTTATTCTTTTGACTATCTAGGGTAGCATATTTTATGTGAAAATTTATCTGTAGGTTAAAAGGGATGCCAAAAAATGAAATGGAAACACATTGATAAAGAGTTCATCATTGGTATAGTGGTTGAATTAATACTTCATTTTCAAAAATCCAAACCTAATTCTAGTGTGATATATGGACCTGGTTTTAATGTGTGAACCTCCTTTCCCCTCCAAACACTATTTAGTCCTTACCACCATTATTTCCATCTTTACCCACACCACATATATTTTTTGGAATGTATATAATCTAACAAGGTTGAAAATAAAACCAAATTATTATCTTCATTTGTAAAACTCGGATGGGAACTTTCAACCAAGCTTGAAGTAGAAATAAATTGATTTAGAGGTAGATATTTATGTATTTAAGACCCCAATTGATTATAAGATGGATTATGACTTGTTTGGAGTGTGGATCAATCCATACGAAATCCCATGTGACAATTTATGTCATGGAATAATGAAATCATTGAAGAGGCATGTACTTAGTTTGCTTTCACACATGGTCTTATAAGAGGAGTTAATGATTATGTAGACTTTTCAACAAAAAACCAAGGAAAGAGAAGGGTTAGATTTCACCTTACTATTATAAAATGTATGTGAGTGATTTTCCTATACTAGGAAGGAAAAACTTCCTTATAATGACATTTTTTCCATTTTCAATTTGATAAGTGAGAAGAGATCTAGGGTTAAGGATAAGCTAAGGAAATAAGGAAGAGATATTGTCTTGTGATGAGGTGGATCAACCCAACCATTTGAAGAGTAATTATATATTTTTAGACCATTTAAATAACCTAAATTAGTATTCCATATAACTTTCTATTATTTTCTGTGTAATTACTTTAAAAGAAAAACTTTACCCTTTTATTTGTTTGTTTTCTAGAGGTATAGGGCCACTCATCCTACCCTATTTTAACCTTTTATTGCCATGGTTGTGCCTATGGAAATAATGTGGATTTTATTACCCACTTGGGAATTGGATATGTACCATCCCTTCTATTTTCATTTTATGTTTCTAAAATCCATTTATTGATTCATTTTGACATCATTAGACTATTTGTTTGGGTATGACATTTACACAATGGTCGATATCCTGTAATTTAATTTTTGTTTGTGGTTTTATGATATATATCATGTAAATTACATGTAGTATTTGCTTAATTTAAGGAAGTTCATTTATATTTTTCCTATTCACTACCTTTATCATTATTACATCTATTGTGTCATGACTATTTTATTTCTTACTCTTTGTTTCATACATACTAAGATGATTTTTTTAATTATTATTATTGTTATTATTATTATTATTATTATTATTATTATTATTATTATTATTATTATTATTATTATTATTATTATTATTATGCATTGAGAAATAAGAAAGTGCAAGCTAGTTAACACTAAAAGGTGCATATTTTGAGTTTTATTAAATGAAATATCTTGAAATTTGACATGGAAGTATTATTTTATGTAATTTAATGTTTTAAATAGTTTCATGTCTATAATATACCTAAATAGATATAAAATGGAAAAACATAGGTCTATTTATGGGGTAAATTAGGGTTTCTCACTAATTTGCTCACAAATTGAGTTAGAAATGAGTGTTTTAGATCCTTAAAACATAAAAATATAATTTAAAAAGATTATAATTAATATACATGTATTAATAAATTATTATATAATTAAAAACTATTTAAAATAGGCTTATATAAAATAAACACATCTACATGTCACCCTATAGGCAATAAGCAGGCACTTTTTTGTGAATTTTGGTTTGATAATTTAGTGAAGAGTTTTTAATATTTTAAAAATGTTGTAGGTATTATACATTTATACCTATCCAATGAGAATATTATTAGTTTTTATTAATCTTATAACTCATTTTATACCCCCAAATCCAAAATAGAGTTTGTTGAGGCCTAGAGAGCACAAAATGGCATTTTAAAAAGTTTTATGTAGAATTTGGAGCTAAAAAATTGTTTAAAGGTATGTGCCACCATGGTTATGATTTTAAAATAATATTTAAAATAATAAAATATTAAAATAATATATATTAATCAAGTTATACATTCCCATGGTATATTTAAGAAGCTTATGAAAACACATAATATGAGCATATCCAAGAGGGAATAGTATGGAGAGTTGTGATTGTCAATCAGATAATAAACTTTAATAAAGGATATTTCATGGATATTTTAAAAAAATAAGCATAATATATCTCTCTCCTTATATTCCACCTTTGAGGAATAAAATAATTCCAAATCTTAATCAATGCATTGTGCATTCAACAACCTTGCCTAGTGAAACATGTGCTCATAGCTATCTAAAGATCAAGAAAGGGTTATGTGTTTTATCTAAAAATGAAATAAGAGGTTAATAATGATTATAAAATAATTTAATAATGACTTATATCTCATTATACACCCCATTTGAGATAATTTTATAAAAAATTCAAGTCAAACTATAAAAAACCTTCAAGGATCCCTAGAAAGGTGGAGATCAAAACATGCAAGAACGGAGGAGTTAAGTCAAATCATTGGTTAATAATTTATGTAATATTTTCATGGAGGAGACTCTTTAAAAAATAAACATGAAATATATCTCCTACTACACCCCTTATAATAATTTGTGAAAGTCAAGAAAAAGAATCATGCATTCAAGATTCAAGCATGATAACTAAAGTCAAACTTTAAGATGCAATGAATATAAGTCAAGTCAAAATCCAAGATGAAATTAAGATAAAAAAATTAAAAATTAAATAATTAATGAAATATAAAAACTATTTCAATACAAGATCAAAAGGAGTTAACTAAATATCATCAAGATCCCTTCACGACTGAAGACCATCAAAATGTACATGATGACTTTTAACTTTTCAAAGCAATCAAACAAGATGATGTATCACACCTATACACCATATTAAAATAAGATAAGGTTAAAATAAAGATATTATAAATAATAATTTGTGATATTGGTTTTTGAGTGGAAGGTTGAGTTGTATTTGAGTTGAATTAGGAGTGAAATTGAGTTAGACTGATGACTCATTTCTAGATTAAAGATGCTTGTCTCCTTTCTCCTTATTTCCTTTCCTATGTGTATTTTATATATTTATAAAATATGATCATATTATTATTTTTATATAGATAAAATATTTCAAAAAATTTAATACATCACTTGTGAAGCAATAAAAATATGATTTATCCTCCATTTTTAAGTTGTTCATGAAGTGTGTGTCTTGTGTTCATTGATGTAACTTAGTGAATGATTATTTTTCCTTTGTTTATGTTTAAAATTTTCACCTTTATGAAGAAAATGAGAATTGTTTCAGGTAAAATAAAGTGTATAGGTCTGATTTTCACCTAATTTAGAAATTAATTCAACCAATGTTCATTCCTCCCAGGCTAGTGTGAGTGTTTGTCATGACTTGTATATGAAATACTAATGCAAGAGCCATTGTATTAATATGAAGTGAATGTGTAAGATTTAATTATATTATAAAGTGTGTAAATTATATGAATAATTTACCTTTACAATGGTGTATTGCCCCAAATTTTTAGTTTTCATGTTCGTTCTAGTTTGAGTATTGTTCCTTTTCCCCTTTTCCCAGTCAAGAAATCATAGAATTGGAGAGATTAGAGAGAATTAGGTGAGTGTAAAAAATGGTATCATACCTTAATATAGATATTATATCAAATATAAATTCACCCATACCTTATATATTTTACATTATGTAAATAAGAGTGAGAACAAGAACACATTCTTTTAAGGGTGCACTTCTGAGTGATAATAATTACTTGCATACCTAGTGGGACCAATATTCAATATAATTCATTTATTGATATTTTTTTGGTATTTTTATTCATCATATAAGCCTTTTTAGGTATTTATATAAGCATTAATGATGAATCTAAGTGAATATTAGATGATATAAGCACCCTAATTATCTAAAATCATAAAATTGGTATGTACCCTAATCATTCTTTTCATCAAGATGAGTATTCTATGACTTCATATTATCCATATTAGGTTGATGTTATTCATGGATTTACATCAAGTTTCTCTAAAAAATTGGAATATAAACCTTACCAAGGCTATCATTATCCCATGCGTCCCCTCCCAATCTAAGTCAACCTCTTTATTAGCTAACTTATCCTTCTGACCACCCTCGTCAAAGCTATGTTTCCCTCAGTCCATACAATCACACTTCTACTTCATCACTATTAGATATCAAACTATAAATGATAAATAATGAAATGGTCATGAAATATATCAATAGATAATTAGATCTTAATCAATTTGTCCCTATCCACCTCATTAAGAAATTAAGGGACACACTACCACTTATAAGGAATAAGTGGGTAGCTTTTGAGAAAGAAAACTAACACATAATAAAAAATGAAAATTTATACATAATATACTTGATTCAATGCATGGATAATAGCTTAGAAATATGGGAAAGGATAATAAAGCAATATATTCAGTCTTGAATACCTTGTTTTACTCCACATCAACCTTATTTTACTCCAAACCCATCCCAAGTAGAAATATGCCATCAAGAGAGGTATATACATATGCATTATTTAATAAATATTCCCCAAGAAAATAAGACCATTCCATATTAGAAACCTTATTTTACCAAGGCCCCTGATAATGTCATGCCTACTCTTTAGAAAGAGCCTTTTCATATGCTTATCCAAAATTAAAGAAGGGAGAAGTGCATGGAGGTCAAGTCAAAAGATATTTTAAGTCATTAAATCCTTATATCTATCCTTAAATTTAGAGCCATAAATTAATTCCAAGACATCTTAAAGTTTGAAAAATAAATTGAAGAGTGGAAAGAGAAGAATACAATATCTTCAATTTAATTCTCTTCTCCATTCCTTCAAAAACATCATAATCAGATTAGTGCTCCCAAATTCCAAAGTTGAAAGGATACTCTAAGAGATTTTAATCAATAAAATTAAGTCTCTTGGCCCCCCACCCTCTCCTTTTTTGAAATATAATCAATTACATTAAGGGCAGAAGATGGACATTCAAATGTGAAGGACAGCTTGTTAAGGCTAGGTGATGAAGTGGTAGTTCTTAAAATTAAAAATCAATTAGCTAAAAGTGAGCCTCAAGAAGGATATTAAGATAGTGTTTATATTTTATATGATGAGTAAATATTTCTTGGTCATCTTATTTGTTAATAGGGAGGAAATATAGACTTCAAGGGTGATGGGAAATATGGTATTGATGAAGGAGTGCAAGATCATATGACAACAACCTCTTATCAAAGTGTTTTCATTAAAAAGAGTGAAGAAGATACTGATTAGGCATGACATCCAATGTACCATAGATTCATAAAATAATTATAATTTATTGGAAAGCATATGACCCCTCTAGATCATGAAGATGAACTCCTAAATGAAGTTGTAATAGTTGAAAATCAAAATGACATCTCTCTAGATGTCATATAAGGACAATAACAATGTTATAGTGATCCACTAGAGGCTGAAGTCATAGTTGTTCCTATGGATTATAATGTGTTAATATTGGAAATATTTCTTAGTATTCATGAGAAACATGAGGTTATAAGTGAAATACAAGAAGAGTTTGTTTATATTAGAGATATGTTTGTTTTAGTTGATTCACTTGGAGACAAGCTAAATAGGTTGATAAGAAGGAAAAGAGATGATCCAACAGGAATAAAACTTAAATAACATCTTATTCATCATATTTTTAAACCATATATAGAGGAATTGAGAAGGTTTTTCTTTGATCCAGGTGGATTTTGAGTGTTGTACATATTAGTTCTATTTTTCACTTTGCTCTAAGAGTTATCTTGCACATTTTTTTAGTTGGTAGTTATATAAGTTTTCAATTTCCTAAGTGCTTATGCATGGTTATTTTATTTACTTGATGGAATTTTTAGTTTTTTAATTTGTGATGTTTTCCTAATTCCATAGCTCAATGAATTAAGCTACTGGTCTTGAGTGTTTATCTAGCAAACACCCCAACAAGGTTGCAAAGAATGTTGACAAATTTTGCCATCATTGGTCAAGGTTGCTTATGTGTAGGTTTTCAATAAGATTCCATTCATGGTGGATATTTAAAGAGGTGTCTAAAAAATAATACATCCTTCATCAAGCCAAAACCATGCTTAGGAACCAATCATAGGTTCAAATTTTGGTAGAAGTTTCTTTTGTTCAAGAGTTGTCATGATGATGTCATAGCAGTGTCATGGAGGTTCCCTAATGAGTGGATGAAGTACATTTATATTCTATGTGACAATGACAAAGTGTGAAATATTATTGTTCTTGTATGAAAAAGTGTGAAATATGCATGTTCTTGTATGTTTGAAGGTAGCTATTGACAATTTTGATCTTGTAGGTCAAATTTGTCACCCCTACCATTTGAAACCTTGCATATTATGCCAGTTTGTCTTGTGAGTCAGTTATTGGTCCTAAAAATTCCTTGAAATAATCCAAGACTAACAAACATTTTTGAGGCATTCACTTTGGTTTTCAAAATATTTTTGTGAGAAAAGAATTATAGAGTCTTCTTTGGGTAAAAAAGGGGTCATTTTAAAAAAGTTTGAAAGGTTAATTCTTTCAGGAAGGTCCATCTTTAAGAAAACTCGAAGAATTTTTTTTCACAATTTTGGAGGGACCATTTGTAAAATTATTTTGGAAAGAGGAATTTTCAAAAATATCAAAAGAAATCTTTTAGAAAAAGGACTTTTCAAAAAAGTTTGAGAAAAACACAAACTCAAAGGGTCTTTCATAATGTCTGAAGGATCCATTTTAAAATTTCCAAAGGGTTCTTTCGAAAATTCTAAAGGTTTCTTTTCAAAAATTCCAAAGGGTCCATTTTAAAATTTTTGAAGGGTTCTTTCAAAATTTATGAAGGGTTCTTTTTAGAAATTATGAAAGGTACTTTCCTTTCAGAAAAGGTATTTTCAGGGCTTTTGAAAGACCATTTCAAGAAAGCTGAAGGGTCCATTGCAAAAATTTTGAGGGGTACTTCTCAGAAAAAAGGGTCATATTCAAGAAAGTTTAAGGGTAATTTCCTTTCATAAAGGGCATTTAAAGTGGAAAATAGGGCACTTTTAAAAAATCTAAGGATCTTTTTTTGAAGAAAAGTCCAAAGGAATTGTTTAAGTCTGAAAGGCTTGAAAGGTTAATTATTTCAAAAGAATTGTCTACGAGGAAAAAGCCTGAAGACATGATTTCCTTCAAAAAAATTTATGCATGGAAATTTTTCAAGGCAAAAATTCCAATAATGAATTATTTTGGGCAGAAAGTCTGAATGAATTCTTTCGAGGGAAAAATCCTAAAGAAAATGGTTGAAGAGAAAGAAAAGCCTAAAACAAAAAGCATGAAGGAATTATTGCCAAAACAAATGGTCTAAAGAAATAGGTTCAAGAAAATAGCCTAAGGAAAACCTTATAAAGGAATTATTCATGTGAAAGTGGCTAAAGAAAATAAGCCAATAAAATTAATGATAATTATGTGAACATCAACTTCAGGCTCTATAAATAGCCATTGAGATTCAAATATCAAATGATGGGCCAACAAATGTCAAGTTTGAGCCCCTATAAATAGTCATTTGAATTTGGTTAGTTTTCAAAGGGTTCATAAATATTATCATGAGCTTGACACTTTTCAAGATCTCATGATCAAATATCGATGGTTCATGGGAGTCCAAGCTTAAGCAGATCAATGGACAAGAAAAGGATAGGTTTCAAAAGGGTCCTAGTGGGATTTTGATAGCCAATCAGTGGAAAAGGATGAGGATTTATCTTTTAAAATTTAATGACATGACCTATATCTCACACACAAAACATGAAAAATCAAATAATGATATTGTTTTTTTATCTCTAAAAGATCTATAGTCTAAGACTACAGTAAGGAGCATGCCAAGTTTTAAATGTAAGGATCAAATCATTCACACTTGCCAAGTACATGCATCTACCTTTGACATGGCTCTATCAATTCTAGAAAAATGATTTGAATGCATGAGAGGCTCAAGGAGATTTACAGTGATTTTGGATGGTTAATCTCAAGATCAATGTAATTTCATGGTTTTAATGTTGAGGAGCTTGAGAACAACAAGGAGGGATACATAGTTATTGGTAACTTCTCTTAGTTCCTCAATCTAACATGCAAGTACCTCTTCTCTCTTATCCTTTCCTCTATATATACAAACTTTTGAGCCATCTCAAGATCAATTTTTCCATGTTTATAGAACATCTATATTTTTCCTCTTTTGGTGAATAAGATAGAGTTCAAATCTCCTCAAAATCTTGTGTTTTAGTGTATTTTCATGATTTTTTGGGAGATGAAAGTGATAGCTAAGGATTCATATCATATTATCCTTTACATTATAACTATTTATATGTGTTAATCTCATCTTTTTAAGTCACATAGTGTGCTCTATCATCTTTTTTGTATGGCAAGTGCAAGCTCTCTCTAGTGTCTTTGACAAACCTATTGAATAATTGCCTTAGGTCATGCAACAAGCCTAAGCCCCTATCCAAAATATTAATGCTCAAAGGATTATATTTGAGTATTGTGATTAGACTTACATATTTTTTCATCTTCTTAGTGTATGTCAAGTAGATGAAGGTCATATTTTTAGTGTATCACCATCATAAATAGGATTTCCCTTCAATTTTCTTTCTTACCTTTTCCCTCTTCCATTTTCCTCAGTAATTTGTAGCATAAAATAGGGATACTAAGTAATACACCAATGGGAGATAGCCCTTAGAATCTAGAGATTCAATCCATTGATTAGGTCACCCATAACCTAGGATTGTTTCCACATTTCAACAAACTATGAAGTCCTGAGACCACCTTCACAAGGGTGTGACTATGATTGACTATAGTTTTTGGCATGCTCGGTGAGACCCTCTTGATCCTTGGCATAACTAAAGTTTGGAGCTGAAGAGAAGTATTTGTAGTAGAGGAGAATATCCATCTTCATCATAATCTAAAGATTCTTCAAGTTGTAATATTCATAGCATCATTTAGGCAATTCTTTCATGCCAAAGATTATCATAAGGTTAGCTAGTAAATGTATTCCTTTCAAATTTATTTCATTCTTTCTACATCATATAAGAGATAAAGGTTTATTAGGACAAATCCATATCCTCAAAAGCAATATTTGTCTCCTAGTTATCCTACTATTCTAAATACTCCAATCCCCACTATCCAAATGGCTATTAGAAACTAGGTGTTTATTCCATTTAATAGAGGTAACCCATTGAATTTAGCCTAGTTTGATGAAATTATTGTGTCTACCATCAAGAGTATCCCATTCATCTCAAAATAAAATCTAACAACCCCTATCTAGCACATTCAGGATGTAGTTAATCTTTGTTTAGTCCATAATGTTTTTAGGATAATATTACTACTAGATTACTTGCTCCTTCCTTCAAAGAAAAATCATTGTAGTGGTGTAGATACCTACCACTAAATTCCATTTATACTTGAGATGAATTTGGTGTAGCCTTAGTTAAGTAATTTGAGGACAAATCTGATCACCTCTCTTTGGTTGAGCAGTTAACTACAATAAAGAGAGCTCCTCATGAGTTCATGCCTAATTTTAACCTTATATTCCAAGAAACATGGACTAAGATAATTGTTTTTATTAGACCATCCCTTTAATATGCATTCTTATATTATTTAAAATCCCTTAACTCTAACATTAGTGTGATGATATAGTCAATGGGTGGTAGTACCTTACTAGATGCTTATGAGGTTATAATAAAGGTAGAGAATAGTTTTATAAAAGACCTCCAATGTCTATATTCATATAAGTGAGGTGTATTCTATCCCCTAAAATTACATCCTTAGCTCTTATTCCATCACCTCAAGATCAAATTATAGCCCCTACTAGTCAAGCTAGTGAGATAGGAGAGTTGAAAAACTTGTTAAATTCCTTTGGGAATGAAATAGTATAACTCAAGAGGAAAAAATTTCAATATAATAAGCCTTATAAACAACAAAACTAGACTACCTACTAGCCCTTTAGAAATCAAAGGCCTCTTTATCAAGGTTTTAGAGAGAATAAACCACCTTATCAAACACAAGGAACCATATCTCTAGCTAAGCCATATGCTTCCCTTTATCCTAATGATCCTTCCACTTTAAAGGCCATTTTTTCCAAACCACCTCAAAACAACTTGATTTCATATTTAGGTTGGTAGTCCTCAAATCTCAATGATGCTCAAAACCAAGCTTTGGTATCACAAAACATCATTATGCCACAAATGATACAAGAGGAGTTTTCTTTTCAAGGAGGTCAGTACCAAGATATAGGTTTGGAATCACAAGGATAAAATAAAAAAAATTAAATGACATCCTAATGCCATTAATGTGAATTTTCAAATGGATGATCATGCTGGTTTTACTCAAGGTGTTAAATCTAACAATGCAAGTGGTCAAGTTGTAGCTATAAATAGAGCTAAAAGAAGAGCCATTGATGAATCTCAAGAGGTTAAAAATTATTCAAGTACTCCTAATGTTGTGTCTAAGAGTATAAAACAATAAATTTATGCCCCTACAACTAAAAAAGTTTAGAATATAGAGGTTAGTAAAGTTTATTAGATACCTCTAGTTCATGAATAACTAGTGCTTTAGAAAGTACAACCAAAGGTTGGTGGGTCTCTTTTCAATATATTGGATAAGATAAATAATTTTAATATCAGAATTATGATTTTGGTTTGTCTTTCCATCCCATGATAAAAATATATGCTCATATAAGAGCTTTTAGCTCTCAAATAATCTCCAAAACCAGCTGAGAAAGAAGGTGTTATCTTAACTAATTCAGATCAGCCAACTAAGAAGAAAGTACATAAAGTAAATAATATGGTAAAGGTGGAAAAAACTAAGGTAAAATAAAATAATAATCATCCTTTCTACATTTATTTTATAGTGGGTGATACTTTGGATCATAAGTGTATGGTGGATAGTGGAGCTAGTAACACAACTATGCCTAAGCAGATTACAGACAAACTTGGTCTTGTTTATGATCCAAATACTAAGGGGGTATTGAAATTGGATGGGTCACCAAAAAATATTGTATAAATCATCAATTATTTGAAATTTACATTACATGATTGTCCCAATGTTACTATTCACCAACATGTTATCATGGTAGAATTGCTTCCTTACTTTGCTATGTGCCTTTCAAGGGACTTTACCTCAAATATTGAGGGATATTTATTAGTTGATTTGAATTATTTTATGTTTATAAATAGGTATGGTACCAAGGTGACCATTAATTATTTACCTATTTCATGTTTCCATTTGGAGTCATATAATTATCATCTCAAATTATGTACGCGAAACTATTGGAGTAGAAAATGGATCACCCTTGGATGGAGTTCCAAATTTGTTTCTTGATGATTTGGATTCCATTTTGAATGATCATTATCCTTATAATCTTATTTAAGAAGGACTTGGCATGTATTTCATTCATGATAATGATGCACTAATTTTGGCCATAGTTAAGGATGATGAATCTAGTGAAGGTTTATGGAAATTGTAGTTTTATGGATCAAGGAATAAACATGGTACCAGAGCTATAATGATGTTTGTTTCTCCATAAAATTAGAGATATTTATCTTCTATTATGTTTTATTTTTGGTTTTTAAAATAGTGTTGTAGAGTATGAGGCACTAGTTCATGGTTTGCAGTGGGCTAGGAAGATGAAAGTTTACACCTTGCAAGTTTTTGGTGATAGTGAACTTATAGTTCACCAAGTAAGAGGTTTAAATTCATGTAAGAATTTATTTCTTAAATCTTACAGGTATATAATATGGGACTTACTTGAATATTTACAAGATTTTAACATTCAAGCAATACCAAGATGTGAAAATAAACATGTAGATAGGTTAGCTATTGTTGGGGCACAATTTAGTATCGTAGTTGATATAAAAAATGAAAAACAATTAGTCACATATAAAGGTGGTTATAAGGCCTTGTATTCCATATAATCATGATAATTGGCAAGTGTTTGAATATGAAAATCAAATTGTGAGATTATTGAAAGAGGAGGTTGAGTTTTCTTTAATAAACCAATCAATGTATTTGTAGTAGTATGGTGATCAGTTTGTGAAACTAAAAACAAACAAGTTTCCCAAGGAATTTGTCACACTTGATAACATTTTTAGTGGTGATGATGAGTTAAGGAAGGAGAAGTCATCTTTCTCAACAAAAGAAGAGCACTATGCCAATGTAGAGATTATAGTTGGTAAGAATTTGAAGTTGGGCAAGGTATGCACTCCTTCACAAAAAGAAGCTTTCATTGAGTTATGAAAAAGTTTTAATAATGTATTTTCATGGAAATATAGTGATCTCAAGGGATTTGACCCAAGTCTAGCTCAACACACCATTAATTTAGAGGATGAAACTAAACTAGTGAGATAAAGACAAAGGCCCATCAATCCTAAGATTGAGCCTTAGATGAGAGTTAAGCTTCACAAGTTCATAGAGTCAGCTATTATATTTCCAATCAAACACTCAACTTAGGTGTAAAATCTTGTTTTGGTATGGAAAAAGAATGGTGAGATTAAATTATGTG
Source organism: Torreya grandis (assembly GCA_037957365.1). Taxonomy (NCBI): domain Eukaryota; kingdom Viridiplantae; phylum Streptophyta; class Pinopsida; order Cupressales; family Taxaceae; genus Torreya; species Torreya grandis. Next base: position 2,154,594 of record JARHVA010002786.1, on the reverse strand, counting down.
TTGACTTTCATGATTTGAATTAAGCTTCACTTAAAGATCATTATCCATTGCCATCAATGGAACAAATTTTATAGTTGGTTGTAGGTTCAAAGACGTTTTCTTTATTGGATGGATATAATAGCTAAAATAAAAAAAATCTCAAGGAAGAGGACCAATTTAAGACAACCTTTATAGCCAAGTGACAAACATTTGCATATAGAAAGATGCCATTCGGTTTATCCAATGCTAGAGTGACCTTTCAAAGAGCCATGGATATGGAATTTCAAGGCCATCTTAAAAAAATTGTACATGTTTATCTAGATGATATAATTTTTTTTCCAAAGAGTGTAAGTGATCACATGGTTCATCTCAAGCAAGTGTTTAAAAGGTGTAGGTAATTTGGGGTATCTCTAAATCCCAAAAGGTCTATCTTCTTAGTTCATGAAGGTAAACTTCATGGACATGTCATTTCAAAGTATGGTTTAAGCATAGATGATAAAAGGGTAGACTCTATTCTTTCACTCTCCTTGCCTAAGCAGAAAAAGGCTTTGTGAAGCTTCTTAGGGAAAATCAATTTCATAAGGAGATATATTTCAGATTTTATCATTTTAGCTAAGCCACTTATATCCATGCTTAAGAAAAATAAGAGTTTTAGCTGGTCCAAAGAAGGAGTAAAGAGTTTTGAGGAAATTAAGAAGGCCATAGCTAGTGATCCTACATTTATAAATCTATATTTCAAAAAGGATTTCATTTTATACACATATGCTAACATGGACACCATTTCAATCATTCTTATGCAACAAAATCATGAATCTTTGGAGTAGCCAATAACCTTCTTTAGTTAAGGCTTGAAAGAGTATGAAAAAAGGTACTCTTTTGTTGAAAATTATGTACTTTATGTTATAAGGTCTCTCAAAAATATTAGATACTTGTTATCTAGAAATAAGATATAACTAATGTTTTCCCATCCAAAAATCAAGGAGTTCCTTTTGAACAAAGATATAAATGAGAAGAGAGCTAGTTGGATAACCAGAGTAATGGAGTATGATGTGGAAATTAAGGTCACAAATATGATTAGAGGCAAAGGAATTTGTGAACATCTAGCTCAAGACTTGAAATAGACTAATGAGGTTGTTTTCGTGTCAAATGATGAAGAGGTTGCATCTGGTCATACCTCACCTTCCAACTGGATTCATGACTTGATAAGCTATCTACAAGATGGTATTTATCCCTCTAATCTAAGTGCTTAAAAAGTAAGATATTTTATGTTGCAATTAATTCCATTTTTGCTTATTGATGGTGTTTTTTTCAAGAAATATACCAATGGTATGTTTCTAAGGTGTATTGAGCCAAGCTAAAATCAAAGATTGCTTGAATAATTCCATGATGGACATGGTGGAGGACATTTTTCCACAAGAACTATAGCCCTTAAGATCATTAGAGGTGGGTACTATTGGCCTAGTATTTTTGGTGATTGTCATGCATGGGTTAGGAAGTGTAAATAGTGTGCTATGTTTGTAGGAAAAGTGAAACTTATAGCATTACCTCTTCAACCAATCATGGTGGATCATCTCTTTATCCAATGGGGATTGGACTTTATTGGTCTCATAAATAATCCTTCAAGTTTAGGATATAAATGGATTATAACCTCTATAGATTACTTCACACATTGGATAGAAGTAGTGGCATTGAAAGAAGCAAATGAAACCAATGTTCTAGATTTTTATGAAGGTTTTCATACTAGATTTGGAGTTCCTTAAACTATTATTTTTTATAATACAATGTTTTTTGTGGGAACTAAGATCAGACAATAGGTTATCCAATATGGGATTTATCTTAGCACTTCATCAAACTATTATCTACAAGGCAATGGCCTTGTTAAATATATTAATAAGAAATCATTAAATATTATAATAAGGATTATTAAGGAAAATTAGAGGTCATGACATATCAAATTTAAGTTAGCTCTTTGGGTTGATAGGATCACCTATAGAAGATCAATAGCCAACTCTCCATACAAGCTATTATATGGTAAGGAAGCAAGGTTACCCATTTCTCTTGAGTTTCCTATTTTAGAACTAATGCATCAACTTTAGTTATTGGAGAATGAGCCTATGGAGATCAAGTATGCTAAGCTTATGGAGTTGGAAGAGGTAAGAAATCAGTCCATGATAGCAATGGAAATTCATCAAGCCCAAGTGAAGAGATCTTTTGACAAAGGAGCTTCTTTACAAAATTTCAAAGAAGGATATTTAGTCCTCAAGCAAGATGAGGATAAAGATAAACTAGGTAAGCACACAAAGTTTGATTCCATTTAGAGTGGCCCATAAACAATATCTAGCCAAAAATCCCATAATGCTTTTTAACTTGTAAAGATTGTTGGTGAGGAGCTTCCAATCCTAGTATATGGGATACATTTAAAACATTTCTACTAAAGGCTAGGTTCCTTGTACATAGTTTTTTTGTTTTACTCAAAGTGTTGTTCAAGCACATTAGTTTAGTTCTATTTTGTCCCAAATAAGTGCTTGTTTACAAATTTTATTTGTTTAGTTAGTTTTCCTGCTTTGTGTGAGGATGAAAGTTGTCTTATTTCAAATCAAAAGTTGTTCTTACAGTCATGGATCAGATTTGTCATTAATTTTTGAGTCCAAATTTCATGTATATGGTCTAGTTTTCAAGCATAGTAGACATGATTCCTAGTTGAGTCACCAAAATGTTGACAATTTTAACCTTGTAGGTTAAATTCTCACCCCTACAATTTAAAATCTTGCATATTATATCAGTTTATCTTGTGAGTCAGTTATTGGTCCTAAAACTTCCTTGAAATAATCCATGATTAATAGGATTTTTTGAGGCATTAAATTTGGTTTTCAAAGGATTTTTATGAGAAAAGCATTATAGAGTCTTCTTTGGGTCTAAAAATGGTCATGTTTAGAAAGTTTGAAAGGTTAATTCTTTTGGGAAGGTCCATCTTCAAGAAACTTGAAGGAATTTTTTCACAATTTCAGAGGTGCCATTTGCAAAATTCTTTTAGAAAGAGGAATTTTCAAAAAAGTCCAAAGAATTCTTTCAGAAAAAGGAATTTTCAAAAAACTCTGAGAAAAACACAAACTCAAAGGGCCTTTCAAAATTTTTGAAGGGTTCATTTTAAAATTTTTGAAGGGTTCTTTCAAAAATTCTGACGGGTTCTTTTCAAAAATTCTAAAGGATCCATTTAAAAACTTTTGAATGGTTCTTTCAAAAAATTTGGAGGGTTATTTTGAAAAATTCCAAAAGGTACTTTCTTTTTATAAAAGGTATTTTCAAGGTTTTCAAAAGACCATTTCAAGAAAGCCAAAGGTTCCATTGCAAAAACTCTAAGGGGAACTTCTCAGAAAAGAGGTCATTTTAAAGAAAACTAAAGGGTAATTTCCTTTTGGAAAGGGAATTTCAAGTGGAAAATAGGGCACTTTCCAAAAATTTGAGGATCTATTTTAAAAGAAAAGTTCACAGGAATTGTTCAAGTTTGAAAGGTCTAAAAGGTTTTTTTTTGGGAGAATTGTCTGTGGGGAAAAAGCCTAAAGACATGATTTCCTTTGGATATTTTATCCACAAAAATTATTCAAGGAAAAATGTCCAAGAATTAATTCTTTTGGGAAAAAATTCCAAATGAATTCTTTTAAGGGAAAATGCTTGAAGAAAGTGGCCAAAGAGAAAGAAAAGAATGAAACTAAAATCCCAAAAGAATAATTACTGAAACAAATGGTCTAAACAAATAAGTTTGGGAAAATAGTTCAAGGAAATTCTTCTAAAGGAATTATCCATGGGAAAGTGGTTGAAGGAAATAAGCTCAAGGAATTAATGATAGTTGTGTGGACATCAACTTCAACCTCTGCAAATAGCTATTATGATTCAAATATCAAATAACGGCCCCACAAATGTCAAGTTTCAGCCCCTACAAATAGCCATTTTCATTTGGTTATTTTTCCAAGGGTTCATAAATATTTCCATGACCTTGACACTTGTCAAGATCTCATGATCAAAGATGAATGGTTCATGAGAGTCCAAGCTCAAGCAGATCAATGAGTGATAAAAAACTAGGTTTCTAAAGGGTCCTAGTGGGATTTCGACAACCAATCAATAGAAAAATATGAGGATTTATCCTTTTAAATATGATGATGTGGTCTATAACTCACATACTGAACATGAAAAATCAAATAAGGATATTTTTTTATGATATTTAGAAGATCTATAGTCGAAGACTGTAGTAAGGAGCATGACAAGTTTTAAATGCAAGGATCAAATCATTCACACTTGGCAAGTACATGCAACTCTCTTCGACATGGATCTATTATTTATAAAAAAGGTACTTGAATTCATGAGGTGCTTGAGGAAATTTGTGGTGATTTTGGATGGTTGATCTCAAGATCAAAGTAATTGCATTCTTTCCATGTTCAAGAGCTTGAGAATAACAAGGAGGGATCCACAATTATTGGTAACTTTTTCTCTCAGTTCCTCACTCTAACATGCAAGTCCCTCTTCTCTTTTATTCTTTCTTATATATGTAAAAATTTTCAAGCCATCACCAAATAAATTTTTCCATGTTTAGAGAACATCTATATTTTTCCTATTTTGATGAATAAGATAGAGTTCATATCTCCTCAAAACCTTGTGTTATAGTGTATTTTCATGGTCTATTGGGAGATGAAGGTGATAAATAAGGCTTACTCACATCTTATCCTTTCCATTATACCTATTTATAAGTGTTAAGCTCATCCTTGTAGGTCACATAGTGTGCTCTATCATCTTGTTTATATGGCAAGTGCAAGCTCTCTCTAGTGTCTTTGATAGACCTATTGAATAATTGCCTTATATCATGCAACAAGCCTAGGCCCCTATGTGAAATATTGATGCTTAGAGGTTGTTGTTTGAGTAGTGTAATTAGATTCACATCCTTTTTCATATTCACAGTGCATGTCAAATAGATAAAGGTCATATTTTTAGTGTATCACCATCATAGATAGAATTTCCCTTCAATTTTATTTCTTACCTTTTCCCTCTTCCCTTTTCCTTGATAGTTTGTATCATAGACTAGGGATCCTAAGTGATAAAACAAAGGGAGATATCCCTTAGAATATATAGATTCAATCCATTGATTAGGTCACCCATATCCTAGGATTGTTTTCATATTTCAATAGACTATGAAGGCCTAAAACTACCTTCATAGTGGTGCGAATCTGATTGACAACAATAACTTAGTTGATCCTCAGAGTTTGACTAACTAGAGGTATTCAAGGTTGAGTATAGAGTATTGATCATGTGAAAAAGGTCCCTAAGATATTATATATGCTTGGATATCTTATGTGCATAAGTATAATTCTTCTAATTGATCATAGTTTTAATCTAGACACTTAAGGTCCATTGGTAGAAAATATGAGTAAGTAGTTTGATGATGTCACCATTATCATGTGGGAGTGACTCAAGGGGAGTTGGTCATATGGTTTTGATAAATGTAGTCCCTATTTATTATGCACCAGATTTGAAGTCATGCATCAAAGTGAGGTTAAATATATGAGGGTGTAAAGTTGTATTCTCAATCATATTTCATTATTTTCCCATAGCTAAATTTATAGATTAGCTAAAAAGAGCTGAGTAAGCATGTTGATGAGGTCTATGCTCACATGTGTGGATGATTCAAGAGAAGGTGATCATACATGTTTGTTTAATTTTAGATGTAGTTTATTTGTGATAATTTATATCTTATGTAATATAGTTCATTCTTATGTAAATTTGGGCTCATAGGTAGATTGACTATTTTTCCCCATACTTAGCCAATTCTGTAGTGTGGTAGGAAGAGCTAAGTGAAAATGTTGAAGGTGTTATATATTGAACATGTGAAGGTGCCAAGAGAATATGATGATATGGGTTTGTTTCATTTTGATCATAGATCATTTATGCTAAATTTGAGTTCATGTGCTGAAGCATGAAAAAAGTTATGGTTAATCAAAGTTGGCCTCTGAATAAAATTTGGACATGTTTGGCTTTGTGAAAGAAGTTTATGAGAAGGAAATTTAATGGAATTTTATCTCACATGTGTGAGAGTTTCAAGAGTAGTATGTCATATTTTTAGATTCTCTTAGGTGTATAGATCATCTAGTCCAAACTTGAGATCCTATAGGTAAGTGTAGAAGAATTTATTAAGGTGAAAAAATGGTTACTCATGCATATTGATAGGATCCCCATAGTAATTTTTGTAGGTGTTAAAGCTCAATCGAGATCAATGGTGCATGTTACCTACAAGGATTCAAGAAGTAGTGAGATGAAGATAGGTGCATAATATTTAATTTATAAACAAAGGTATATGATAATGATCCAATAGCTATCAGACATTCCTATAATTGCTTGAATGGTGACCATTGATTGATAATGTCCTGACTAATCTATAAAGATTGATAGAGTGCATTAAGTCAAAGTTTCTAGATTTTACATGATAATGTCAATGTGATATTTTTTTATTTATTGGTTTTGGTAGTCTATGTGTTAAATCTTGGCCAAGATTGATCGTGTGAGATTTATCCTGAGCTGAGAGTCCATGAGATTGGAGCATTATTTTAGAAAGGTTCACTATGACCATTGTTATTCAGATATTTGAGTTTTACACAAGAAAAACTAGAGCTCTAAATTTTGATTATATATTTAAATATAAGATGAAATTTCTCATGTATTAAAAATAAAATTGGTAGAGGACTTCAAGGTGCATCTATAAATATAGATTTTAATATCTAAAAGTGTGTATAGACATAGTTATGAATCTCTAGAGTTGATTGTGTTTTCATAAATGTTTTTCAAGTGAATTCATAAGGATATTTGAGCTTGTATTGATGTTCTTCCAATCTTTCACAATGAATTAGATATTGGATCATGTTTTATACTCCATGAGGAATTTATGTGTAGATTTTAGAGGTGTGATCAATCTACCTTGAATATAAACAATGCTTAATAAGTTGACTATATGTTCATTCATGGTGATTGTGTGCATAAGGTTAGTGCTTGAGTTATTTGAGCATACACAAAGGTGAGATAAGTTGACTATGGTCATTCGAGGATATCTAAGGGGATATAAAGAGTGGATCCATATATTTGAAATTGGTTTTATGTCTTTGTTTCGCTTTAGGGGGAGTTAAACGAGTGAATGGGTTCACATGAGACCTATAAGAGCTACAAGTTTCTTACTTAAAAGGTTTAGCCACTTAAGGGTAACCAAATGATCTTATAGACAACCTATGTATATTGTATTTAGCTTTATCTTTGTATGATATATGTCTTTATGGTTAAGACATGCCTAAGGACTAACCAAGATGGTGTTGATCAGGATTGCTCTATAAATATTAAAACCAAAGATGTTGGGTTCTAGACTTGGTGTAAGAGACTAAAGAGATTTGAGAGAGACATGTGTGTGTGTTAGGGAGAGAATGATGGGTAGAGTGACTTGAGGATGTGTTGAAGAGTAGAATATATTGAGGATTATTTTTATGACCTATTGGTCCTAATTCTATTGTTAGAATAGAGAGCTTGTTATTTGAGTGTGAGTGAAGGTGAATAGAGATTAGCAAATGTCCATCATTAGGTGTTGTTGATATTAGTTTAGAGGTGGATTTTTTTTATATATGTTATTGTGTTAACTCAAAATATAAGGTGTTTTTAGCTTCCTTTCAAGGTGACACTTTCTAAAAGGTCTAGTTGTTGTTGCATCTCAACTAGACATGTATGGTAGCACCTTGTGGGATTAGAGTCTCACCAAATAGGGATCACCATTCCTTAATTAGTTGTATCTATATTTGAACTAGATCTTGTGTTTAAAGGATAGTATTACAATTACAAGTTCTACTTGGTTTTATTCCCTAATGGGATTTCCCATGTATGTCTTATGTTATATGATTGATCTTGCATTATCTCTCTTACTCATTGCTATGAATGTTATTTATGATTCATGAATATTTTTGGTAACTGATTAATTATTTATAAAGATTAGAATTGAATTTGGACTATTTGGGATCATTGATTAACCCCCCCTCTCAGTGATTATACCTATAATAATTGGTATTAGATCAAGGTCCTTGGGTAAAGGCTTGACAACCTAAAGGTGATGCAAGGTACAATGGTTAGTCATAATGTGCAAGGAGGTTTATATACTAAGCAAACACCAATTTTAAATGAATCCAATTATGCATTTTGGAGTGATAGGATGAATACCTACATTATGTCCCTAGGCTTTAGTGTATGGCAATATATTTTGGATGGTTATATTGCTCCTATTATTCCTCCATCTAGTGTTGTACATAAGAAGATGTTTGAAAACTCTAAGGTAATGAATGCCATCACTTGTGGTCTTACAGAAACTAAATTCACCAAAGTAATTCAGTGCACATCAGCCAAGGTAATATGGGATAGATTGAAGACTACTTTTGAAGGAGATTCAAAAGTTAAGATTGCTAAGATGTAGACTCATAGAAGTTAATTTGAAAGTCTCAAGATGAATAAATAAGATATTGTGGCATCCTTCTTGTAGAGATTTGATGAGATTATGAATATCATCAAAGGTCTTAGATAGAATATTGAAGAAACTACTATTATTCAAAAGGTATTAAGGTATATATCCCCTAAGTTTGATCCAAAAGTATCTATTATATAAGAGAGTCATGACCTTACTTATTTGAAGATGGATCAATTGCATGGCACCCTTACTGCCTATAAGATAAGGAAGAACGATGATATACCACCAAAGAAGGAGGTTGTATTCAAGATAAATATTAAGCCTAAGAAGAAGTTCCATGGTAATAAATATAAAGAGCATGACATATATGACATTGATGATGATGAAATAATTGGTTTGATTACTAGGACATTCAACATTGGCTCAAGAAAGTATCAAGCTAAACTACCCTTCAAGTGTTTTAACTATGGAGAGATAGGACTTTTTTCTCATAAGTTCCCTCATAAGAATGAGAAGAAAGATAATGAAGATCATGAAAGAATAGATGAATATAAGAATACATATAGGAATAAAGGATTCAAAAATTATAACAAAAAGAAGAGATCCTTCAAGAACAAGAAGAGTCTTTACACCAAAGAAGATTGTAGCTCATTAGATGAGAGTGAAGACAGTGACTCAAAATATGATCATGAAGATAATGGTTATGTTGAAGATGATGCTATGTTCATGGTTGAGGAAAGAAGTTTCTCACAATAAAAAGGGTATACTTTGAGTTATTTAGATGATGATGAAGATGAGGTGGACTATGAGACTACATTGACTAATGCTTATGAAGAAATGAATATTGAGAAGAAGATCAATAAGAAGATGAAATATAAACTCAAGGAATTTGAGGAATAATTCAATGTGTTTGAGGCAAGAATGGGTGAATATGCTAAGGAACATGAAGATATGGTCAAACATCTTAGTTGTCAATTGGAAGTCCTATCTACAAGCCTAAATTCTAGAGAAGATGAATATATAAGGTATAACTAAAAATAACTCATTAAAATTTGAGTTAGAGAAGGTATATATTAAGGTAATGTCATTTGTGAGATTTGATAAGAGTTTAAGTGAATTGGACAACATTATAAATGAGAAAAAACATGCAAGTGACAAGATTGGTCTTGGATACAAATAAGAACCAAATACTACAACTCAAGACAAGATGAAGACTAATGCCAATAAGATGGATTAGATTTAAATATAAATCATCAGATAAGGAATTAAGGTGCTAGCAGAGTAAAGACAAATCATATCAGATAGTCAAATACCATGAGGTATGTAAGATTCAATGGTTAGTGTTATACATGTAATGAATCTGGTCATAGGGATAGAGAGTGTATGAGACTTATTAGAAATGAATTTGCATTGGACTATAATGGGGTTCATCAGTCAAAAGGTGTACACAAAATCAAGTGATTTAACTATCATGATGTAAGACACTTTGAAAACCATTATCCATATAAGATTAGGCAAGGTGAGTCCTATTTAAAATGGGAAGGTTGTATTTTTTATCATGACAAGGAAACATTGCTTGTGTCCAAATACATTTCTTAAAAAAGGTATATTGTGATAAAATTGTGAATAAAGAGGTTACATTGCTAGGTTCTGCAAGCAAAGGCCTACAAGAAAGAATAGATTTAATCAAGCTCCTAGAGTTCAAGATAGAAGGAAAGTTAACAAATGTAAGACAAAGGTAAAAAATGTGAGTCATGATGAAACTTTAGGTCTGAGTAATTTATTTTCTATGGTGGAGAATTCTTATAAAGTTGAAGAGTCCCAAAAGGTCTCATTGTCTACTCATGTTGAGAATGAAGAAATCAAGCTCATGGAGAAGACCAAGTTATTGGTTAAGGCTAGTCATGAGGTACGTATGGACCCAAGTGAACATCCTACTATTTTTTTATCACATACCTTACAAAGAACATGAATTTTTTGTGCCTAGTAATGAGGTTCCAAACTACAAAGTGGATCCTTCATATGAAAAGGTATGTAATGAATCTGTGTCATTTCCATTTATTATCAATCCCATTCCATAATAAAAGGAGAATGCTATAGTGATTGAGGAAGTTGTTTCTCCTAAGCCAAAGAAGAAGAAGAGAACTACAAATATCAGATGAGAAAAGAGGAGATGGAAGATGAGGACTTGTTCTTATTTTAGAGCATTAAGGTATAGAAGGTGTCTCTATATATGATTCATAAGAGACTCCTTTCAGTGGAAAAGCAAGTTTGTATACTAAAGATGATAATGCCAATTAGAGAAGGTCTTTGGTTAAGGGGGAGAAACAAGTTCATGAGCTTATTTTAGAGTTTTGTTTAGGAACTATAATACAAAGTCAGATTGGGTGGTTCCAAGTGGCTCAATGAGATTGATGAAAATGTCAAGAAATGTTTGGTGCTCAAAAAGGTTTGTGCATTTATTTGAGGTATGCTCCATTTTTTTTTTGAGGTCTGAAGGTATGTATGTGTTAATTGAATAATTTTGAGTACTCTTGGGTTTTCTAGTTTGTATATAAAAGTATGTAGGTCGTAAATTAGGATATAGGAAGTCTATGGTCCAAAAATATTAAGACTCAATTTTTGGTCCATAAGTATTTGATGGGTGTTCTTAGGTGTGAAAGAAGTTTCAGAGGTGGATGTTGACTAGAAAGAGGTTTGTTAGCCTTGCTTGTTTTGAGTTTCTATGGTTTTTTGGGCTATGCTAAAAAAGTGGTCTTCCTTATGAGTTAAGATATAAGGATTCTTAAATTATTGAATAGAAAATATGGGTGGACAAATAATTCTTCATAAATATTTGAAGGTTTGTGGTTCTCTAGTTATTCAATTTTTTGTCAATATGGAGGGTGAATTAGCTAGTAGGTTTGTGAAGGAAGTATATTATAGATTATGAGCCTATTATTCAAAATTGGTTTTCTTAAGGGTCCATATGAGATTGATCTAAATATGAAGTTTTAGGTCCTAAAGATATGTATAATAAAAAGTGTGTGATCTATAAGTTTTAGGTAGGGTTACAAGGAAGCTAGATATCCATAGTTTGAAGAAGAGTAATTTTTGTTCAGTTTCTCCAAAAGAGTAAGGTATGAGTATCTAAAGGTATATTCTTAGGTTGGTTTAATACATGTTTCCTTTTTGTATTATGTATATGTAGAGTTGGTGGTCATGGAAATGTCTTGAGAAAGAAGGCTAGTAAGCCTGCATGGTGGTTCTTCATGGTGTGTGGAGATATGATGATGTTTAGAAGGTGTATTTGATCAAATTTATTAGGGAGAGTTTCTTTTAGATGTTTATTGATGTGTTTCATCAATATTTATATGTTTTTTGTATTATTTTTTCATTGGTTGCAATATTTTTTTGAAGAGAGTGTTGGCATGGAGCAAGAGGTAGTTGTCAAGACAATAAGAGGTTGGATCAAGATAAGGGGGAGTTGGTATCATCTTTCTAAGATTGAACTTTCTTATTTTGATTGTATTTTTAGGTCCTTAATATTGGTTGGTGCCCACTTTATCATTGTGTCAAAGGGGGAGAAATTTCATGTTGGATAGAAAGTTTTTGTTGTGGAAATGCTTTGAAGGGAGATAAGGTGAGCTATATATTGCTATATTAATGGGTGTTGACATCAATGACAAAGGGGTATATTGTGAGAGAGTTGTCATGATGATGTCATAGTGGTGTCATGGAGGTTCCCTAGTGAGTGGACGAAGTGCCTTGATAGTCTATGTGACAATGAAAAAGTGTGAAATATGTTTTTTTGTATGACAAAGTGTGTAATGTGCTTATTCTTATATGATTGAAGGTAGCTTAGTTGATCCCATGAGTTTGACTAATCAAATGTGTTTAGGGTTGAGTATGGAGTATTGAACATGTGTAATGGATCCCTAAGATGCTATATATCATTATATATCTTATGTGTATAAGTATAATTCATCTATTTGATCATACTTTTCATATAGACACTTTGGGTCTAGTCACATAAAATATGAGTAGGTAGTTTGATGACATCACTATTACCACATGAGAGTGAGTCAAGGGGAGTTAGTCACATGGTTATGATCACTATAGTCCCTAGTTGTTATGTGTTAGATCTAAATTCATGCATTGATGTGAGGTTAAATATATGAGGGTGCAAAGTTGGCTTTTCAATCAAACTTCATTTTTTCCCCATACTTAGACAGATTTGTAGATTGGCCAAAAAGAGTTGAGTAAGCATGTTGATGAGATCAACACTTCAAAATGGGGACAATTCAGGAGAAGATGATTGTATGGGTTTATTTATTTTTAGACCTAGTTTATTTTTCCTAATTTTTAGATCATGCAATGAAGTGCATCAAAATATATGCTTATGTAAATTTGGACTCCTAGGCATATTGATTGTGTTTTCCCATACATAGCCAATTTTGTAGTGTGGAAAAAAGAGATAAGTGAGCATGTTGAAGGTGTTATATTTTTCACATGTGAAGGTGATAATAGTATATGATCATATGGGTTCGTTTATTTTTAAGCATGTATTTTTTGTGTTAAATTTGAGTTTATGCACTGAAGTGTAGCAAACGTTATGGTTGATCAAAGTTGGCCTCTCAAGTAGATTTGGACATGGTTTGCTCTGTGATAGGTGTTTATGAGAAGGAAATATAATGGCATTGTATGTTACATGTATGATAATTTTAGGAATAGTATTTCATATGGTTGGATTCTTCTATGTGAGGAGATAATTTGATCCAAATTTGAGATCCTGTGGGTACGCTCAGAAGAAGTTATTAAAGTGAAAAAATGGATACTCATCATATTGATAGTGTCTACACACTTAGTCATTTTTTCAAGTGTTAAATCTTGAGCAAGATTAATGGTGTGTGTTTCCTCCAAGGAGTTAGGAATTAGAAAAATGAGGATAGGTGCATGATTTTTAACATTTGAGAAATGGTATAGGATAATGATCCATTAGAGTAGATATTCAAAAATTTGATCTAACAATGAGCATTGATTGATAATGTCCTAACTGATCCATAGAGATCAATAGAGCACATAGTGTTGAAGTTCCTAGATTACACAAGATGAGGTCAATGTGATAGTTGTTTAATTATTGGATTTGGTAGTCTATGTGTTAAATCTTGGACAAGATCAATGGTGCAAGATTGATCATGAGTTGAGATTCCATGAGATTTGAGCATTGTGTTTGAAGGTTAACTATGACTGTTGTTATTAAAATATTTAAATTTTACATAGTAAAAACTAGAGCCCTATATTTAGGAATGTAGGTATATCCCCTCAGCATTAGTTGATCATGGTATTTTGAAATGTGAGCCTAAAGTTATAGTTTATATAAATTGGTAAGGAATAATAAGTAGGTTAATTATTCCTTGAGATTTTAAAGCCTTATTATAATATATTTGTTTTTATGAAGAATGGTACATATAGGGTTAAAGCATGAATTATCAGGACAAAATCATGTTTGCAATTAAAAAATAATAATTTATTGGGACAAAGTTCATAGCCAAGGATGATTCTTTAAATATCAAACATTTGACCAAATCCTAAAAATTGGCTAATCTAGTTCCCAACCTTTGGTAGAAAGTTAAAATATCTAAAATTAAGAACTTATTATGAAATTCCATAATTTTTTGAGCAGAGGTGATTTTAGTAATCTCCACCAAGACTATGGATACTTTGATGATAGTGAATCAAGGCTTTGAGTGGATCCAAAGGTATCTATATTTGGTCTATGGATGTTTGGTTGTTAGCAAAGCAATGCCCAAGCCTTCCTTGAGATTAGGCATGATTCTTAATGAACATCTAAATATGTTGTAATTTAATGTTAATGATTAAAGTTATGATTCTAGAAGTTTTTATTTAAATATTATGGAAATAAATAAGTGGAATAAAAGCACACACACAACATGGTTATGTTTTGATGTTTGATCCTAATTCTACTTGTGCAAGACATTTTTTTAACTACGAATTGATCTTAATAATGGTCCTTAATCAAGTGGAAAAAGTAACATAATTATTAGTTTAAATCAAAGTCTCTAAATTGTAACATATTATTATGTTTCCCTAATAAGTCACCATTTTTTGAGGTCAACATACCCCCATTTTTGAAAAAAGGGGACCCTTATTTAAAATTGTGCAAATTTGTACCTTAATATTGAAAATTCATTTGATCAAAGTACCACTAGCATGTTTGCACATTATTTTTATTTAAAAATAATCCATACCTGGTTCTCATTTGGATTAATTGACATATTTTAGATTGATAATTTTTTTCTCCCTTCTAATGTTGTTAATGATTGTTTCTTTATTATAGGTTCAATGGAGTCTCATTTAATGAACATGCTTAGGTTTTTGTGCTTCAATGTTAAATTTATCTTTTATTAACCTTAGGTTTGTCAAAGATAAATTGAATCTATTTTAGGTCATGTTAAAACCCTAGTGTAATGTTTTAACCTAGGTCAATTTTGAATAAAATTCAAATTTGCATCAGAGCAATTTACCTGAGAACAATTATTTGTGCCATGAACTTAGTTTAATTTTTATCCAAATGCTTAGTATTTATTTTTCAACATGACCAAACCTTAGTATAAAAATCTTATGCTTGTTCCCTTCATGTCCCATTATCCCTTGGTATATTTTATTATTATCATGGCCTAGCTAATCACATGGTCTTAGTAGGATCAATGGTATGCATTTATTTGGGAAAGATTGATATAAAAACATAAGTTAAGTCAAGACTTAAAAAAATCCCCAAAACAAGCAAGAAGGTGCCATGTGTCACCATTATAAGAACCCTACCAAAGATTCAATGGTATGTAACAAAAGATGATTTTATGGAGCAAGATTGATCAGTCGAAGATGATCTGATGATGGGAGATCAATGTTGAAAATTTGAAGGAACTTAGAACTAGCATGAAGATGCCAATTTTCAATCCTATAATGGATTATTAAAGCTCAAACATTTCACTAAAGATTTATGGTATGTGACTAAGTGTACACATTTTTATTGACAGTGTGGGTCAAGTCAAAGCTTGAATGGAGCCCCCAGATGAACAAAAAAGTGACAAGTTTCACAATTTCAATGAAAGAACATTGAGTAGCCAATGGTATTCCACCCTTTGGATTGATATCTGATGGATCATGTTGATTTGGCTAAACAAGATCTAATGGTGCATGATGAAGGTTTAAAAGTTAATCTCCCTAATAATGAATGAGGAGATGACAAGTGGCATAACCATAAGATAAAAATTAAATCTTAATCATCTTTTAAAGATTGATGGTACATGAATGAGGGTATACATTTTAATCAATAGAATGTGGAGTAAGGAACATGATCAAATCAATAAAGATCAATTGAGTGCATTCATCTGAGTGAGTATGATCTAACTATGTGAGATCAATGTTGACATTTAAACAAAGATCAAGATGAATGAATAAGTGACATGTCATAATCATGGGGAATATAACAAGCAACCAATAAAATTTAATTTATCAAATTGAGATCAACAAACCACATTGATCAATGCAAAGATATTTGATGATACGAGATAAAGGAGACTTTTTAAAGCATTTAAAACTAATGAAATGATGACATGTGTCTAAACATGACAAATGGTCATATTTTAAATATTAATGAGAAGTATGTCATGGTGATGCCAAATCAAATCCATGTAAGAATAATATTTCAAGTTTAAGATTTTGTGGACCTAGGGAATGCATAGGTATAAAGGCTTGATCCAAAGAAAATCTAATTCAAAAAATTCACATTTTTAAAAATAAATACCACCATTAAAGTAATGATAAGACCTTTAGGAAAGACTCTAGTAAGTATGATAACCCTAATTCAACCTTGTGCTCATTGTGACCATGCCAAGGAAATTTGAATTATCACCTATGTGAGAACAAATTAATATAGAGCCGAAGTATAATCTATTAACAAGCAATTTAGATAATTTCATAGCCATAAAACCAAGAAGAGTGTTTATAACTAATATGTGGAAATTTATTTGACATCAAATGTAGAAAGAAGATTTTTCAAGGACACACAATTTGACATCATATCTCTGAACATAGGAGACAATAATTGGTTAAGATTATTTTGGACCATTGAGAACTAATAACCCATCAAGATAAAAGAGGAGAAGAATGTGTCTAAAAGGAGTCTCTATTATATTATAGTGTCCATTCAAATGATAGGGATCCATTATGCAATATCAAAACTCAAGGTACTATATTGCATAGATATCATCTCTCTTATTTTTAAGGATGGCAAAATAGATAAGGGCATGATTGTTCATGAGGGTAGTTTCAATAAAATTGCTTATGTCTCTCCCATATATTTTGAAAATTATTATAAATTACCTAATCCAAAATTATAAATTACCAAAATAAATAATTGGTCTAAAGATAATGATTTGAATAACATCATTTCCATATGGCTATATTCTAGAAACCAAGTGTTTTGAGAATTCAATAATAACATCCCCATTGGTCAGCTTAGAAATAGAATAAGGATGATCATGATAATGATGAATACATTATGTGGAAATTTAGACACTACATATGTAGATAAACTTTGGGTCCCCTTAATCTATTTCATGGTTGAGAAACAAGTCACCCCTCCTCTTGGTGAAGTAATCAACACTTGTTTGAGAAGAATTTTTTTTAAAATCAAAAAGAGGGGTACGACTCAATTTTAAATGATGTCATATCTTTTGGATTCCATCATTGCCATAAAAAATGTCCCCAATCTTATGGAATGGTCACCTAATAAGACATAGACTATCTCATAGTATTACTCTAAGTTTGATATCTTTAAGTACAGGGATCACATCCAATTCATATGTGATTGTGTCTATCTTGACTTTAAAAAGGCCATCATAGGGAGTCCAATGATGATATTACACCCTCTAATAAATAAAAATATTGAAACAATAGGGGATAAATGGCTATACCCTAATTGTATAATCATCAAGATTAAGGGAACATAATTCACTCCCCTCAGATTGCCTATCCATGTGCCAAATAAGCTTATAGAGTAAGAAGTAATTTACCAAATTAAAAATGGAATAGATGGTATTTGCAAGACCAAAAGGAAGGGAATACTTCACATCCTCACCATAACCATTATTAGAACTCTGGTTGCATCATGGGACAACATTGAAGCTAATTCAAAACATAAGACCTCCTTCAATCTTCAAATTAATGAGCTAAGGTAGTTGGATCTCCATAAAAGGGTTAAGGAGCATTTGAAGACTAAGGGAATAAATGTACCTTATGATCACTAGCCTAGTCCTTTTTACCCCATATACATAAAATCCTCTTCATTTTTTAAGGTCACTAATATATTGAAAAGGTACAACATCAATCTAGAATCTAAGATGCAAATAGAGCAAAATAGAAATGATGATAGATGGAAGTTAGGAACAAGGTAGTACCATTTTCTGAATGGTACACCTTCTAGACCTCCACTAGACTAGTTATAAATAGAGACCAAACTTGAGGCACAAATTGAGCAAAGGATATAGGAGATAATGCTTAATGAAATTGAATACTTTTTAGCCCAAGTATGGGAATAAAGATCACTAGTGGAGGAGGTTCACATAGTAGCATTGAACAATAAAAAAACCATTGAGGATGGCCTCAAAATGCTATCATTAGCCTATGAGTCTAGAGATGAATAAATAGACGAAACCAAGGAAGAAAAGGGGAAGAAAATGTTGAATCTAGTTCCTATTGATAGACCCAAAAGAAAAGCTAAATTGGCCATTATTCTAGTTAAGGCTAAGAAGCCCAATGTGAATTTCACTCTTTTGAGTGAAGTTAATCTCTTTAGTGAAGGGAATTTGTTTGATGGTCTAACCATTACTGAATGGTTCATCTATGGTAAATTTTTAAAAGTATCAACTGCACAACACCTTTGGGCAATGATGAAGGACATCAATATCTCAGTGCATGAGGAGGTCAAACCATGGATCCTAGCTCTGAAAAATGAAAATGAAAGAAGGATGGATACTCTAGGAGAATCAAGTGGAGCACAAATAGAAACTCTAGCTCCAAAATTAACACAATATTTAGTTGGTGTCAATTTTGATAGAAAAATTACTAGTTTACAAAGGTTAATTGAGAAAAGGGCCATGGTTGGAGGAGAAGAGTTCACTTTCCAAAAGGTGGAACCTTTTATTAGATTAACTCTAGTTAGAGGACAAAAACATGGGGAGGACCAAATTTTTGAATAAAATGTTCTTAAAATGTCTTAGGCTCACTCAAATCAATTAAAAAAATGATCAAGGGTATATTACAATAGAATAAGAATTTTGAAGAATAAGTCATCTTGTCAAACCAAGAAGATATATTTAAGCAATTTGAAGACACCATGTTTGATTTGTTCAATTTTTAAAAATCAATAAGGACCAGGCATGATGTAATAAATAAATAGAGTACCATGGCTATAGGTCAAGTTATCCAATGGCAAGCTTTGAGCTACCAAGTGAAGGATTTGATTAAAGTCTTGACTAAAAATGAAATCCTTGAGTTTAGGATAGTCAACTTAGACCTCTTAAATATGACTATGGCTATATTAATTGATAAGATCAAGGGCCTAAGTAGATGGTCCAAGTAGATGGAGGAAATTTATAAGGACCTCAAACAACAAAAGGATAAGATATTACAAATTTTAGATAACTTAATCAATGAGCTCACTACCATTATTCCACTAGGTATTATCACTAGAGAAGAGTTCAAGCATAGAACTACTCAATTTATGTAAGAAGTGAGGAATCAAGGACAATAAAAATAGGGGCTGATAACAAGAAGATCATGGTCCTACTTTTCTCAAGGGCCTAGAAGATAAAGAAAATTAATTGTTCATGAGACCTATCATTGATATCCAATTGATCGATGAACAACATTATGGAATGAAAATCTTTTAGGTAAGGCAAAATCCTACATCATTACAAGAGTCCCAAATTCAAAATAGTTGAATTAATATATTGTGTTATGTAGGAACATTTTATGATATTTGAAAATAGAATATTATTTTGTAAAGGTATGTGAAACTTGTAAAGCAAATTTCTTATATGTTAGTCATTTTAGAATGTATAAAAGGTTCTCAAATAATTGTAAAGGGATAATTATTCTTAATATTTGACATGACTAATAGACATACCTCATGAATTATCTATATAAAGAGTTATTTTTAGATGTAAAAGGGGGAGAGTTTTTTTTAGAGCCAAAAAACTATTTTTAACATTTAATAAAATTAATATAATCAAGGAGCTATGCAAAATTTATCCACAATTATTTGTGTGAATTGCTATCATCATTTCTCTCTCATTTGTTTGGTCCTATTCTCAGTTTTGAATGGTTCTTATGAATTCTAGATGTGCATATTTAAGTGTAGAGTTGATTGTTTGTTCTAATGTTAGATTAGTGGAAATATATAAGGTTTACTTCATTTTCTCTACTTTGATTGCATATGTTCCAATGTTGTTTGATTACAAGGGTGAATATTTAAAGTGAACTTGGTCCCTATTTGCACTATTTCATACTATCCTTAGATGTTTTCCTATTGGATGATAGAATTTGAGATTATGCTACTTCATGTCATATATTGGTTAAATGCATGTTCATATGAAACTTGAGATTTGTCATAATGTTTGGGTTGAATATCATCAACATATTTATTCTCTACCTTACCCTTAATTTTTCTCCTTTTTTATCAATTGAACTCAGATTAGCTTCATTATGAATATTTATATTAGTGTAGATTTAGAATTAGTTTTAATCATAGTTCACTTTAAATAGCATAGGTTATCTTCAAAATCAAAGATCAACTATTTGGACATAATGGCTCCTAACCACCAATTAATATAAAATTGTGAAATAGTCCACTTGTTTTAGCTCTATTCTATAAAATATAATAGGATTATCACAACCTATAACTCATGCATTGAATTATCTAAATTTAAAAATGAGTAGTGTTTCTTAAACACTAAGAACCACTTGTGATACACTTTCAAGCATCAACTACACCAAACATCCAAATTCCTACATAACATATCTTGAGTTGAACCTTCCCTTATTGGAAAATGGAATATAAGTGAGATAGATCATCTTGTTTTATTTAGTTTAAAATTCAAATGCCATCATGAATTCTTTGATGGTCTTCAATCTTGATGAAATATTGTTTTGGCACTCTCGGTGGGACTACTATTCAAAGTACTTCATCTATTGAGGAATTTTTGGTGTTGTGCTTTAGCATGTTATCCTTTGGAGGTATTTATAAAATCATAAATGGTGAATTTATGTGAATAAAAATTGTTATTATTAGCCTGGGCATCTAAAATCATAAAATTGGTATTTATCCTAATCATTCTTTTGGTCAAGATTTGTATTTTATGCCTTTATATTCTCGATATTAGGTTGATGTTATTCATGGATTCACCTCAAGTGACTCTCAAATATAAGCATATAAACCTTACCAATGATATAATTAGATTGATTTATTCCCTATTAATCCATCTCAACCTATTTAGTAGCCTACTTATCCTTCTAACACCCTTGTCAAAGTTATGTTGCCACTAGTCCATATAGTCACATATTTGCTTCATAACTGTTAGAGATCAAACCAGCCATGCTAAAGAATGAAATGGTAATGAAATATATTGATAGATAAGTATATATTAATCAATTTGTCCCTATCAAACTAATTAATAAAATAAGGGACATTACCACTTCTAAGGGGTAAGTGGGTAGATTTTGAGAAAGAAAACCAACATACCATGATAGATGAAATGTTAGACTTAAGAGACTTGATTCAATGCATGGAAAATAGGTTTAAAACATGGAAAAGGATTAAAGTTAAATATGTTCAATCTTTTATAACTCTTTATACTCCATATCAACCTTATTTTTCTCCAAACCCAACCCAAGTTGCAATATGTCATCAATAGAGTCTATGCCTATGTAATCTTCACCCACTCTTCCCCAAGAGCTTAAGATCATTCCATATTTGAAACCATCTTGGATCAATACCCCTAGTTATGTTATTAATAATATTGATAAATATCCTTTTCCCATGCCTACCAAAATCAAGAAAATGAGAAGTGTATGGAGGTCAAGAAAAGATTTAATTCCTTCAATCCCTCCATCTATCTTTCATGTTTCATCCATACATGAAATTAAAGATGCCTCCAAGTTATAAAAATCAATTGAAGAGTGGAAACACAATAGTATAACATATTCAATTCAATTATCTTCTCCGTTCCTTTAAGAACATCATAATCATCCTATTACTCCTAAATTCCCAAGTTGGAAGGAGAGCTTATCAAGGCTAGGTGATGAAGTGGTATTTATTGAAAATGCAAAGCAACCAGCTGCAAGTGAGCCTTAAAAATCTTATAAAGAGATATTTTATAGTGTATATTATGAGTAAATAATTCTTAAAATTTATCTTTGTCAATAATTAGTCTAAAAATTTTTCAAGGGTGATGGGAAAGATGGTCTTGATCAAGGAGTACAAGCTGATATGACAACAACCTCTTGTCAAAGTGTTTTTATTGAAAAGAGTGAAAAATATAATCTTGATTAGGAATGGAAGTATATGTACAATAGTTTCATATAATAAATCCATTTTTTTTGAAATAACATTAAACCTCTATAGAATGAATATGAACTATGAAATGGAGTTGCAGTAGTTGACAATCAAAATGATATCTCTCTAGATGTCATAGAAGCCCAAGAATAATGTTCTAGTGAGTTAATAGAGGTTGAAGTTTTAGTTCTTATGGATCATAATGTGTTTATGTTATAAATATTTATTAGTGTTTATGATAATCATGAGGTGATCATTGAAGTACAAGAAGAGTTTGTTTATATTGGAGATATGTTTACTTCAGTTGATTCACTTGGAGATAAGCAAAAGAGATTGACAAGCAAGAAAAAAGATGATCAAACTAGATTAACACTTAAACAAAAACTTATTCCTCATATTTTTAGAGAAAATAGAGAGGAATTTATATTTTTTTAATTTTATCCAATTGTATTTTGATTTTTATACATAATATTTCTACTTTTCACTTTCCTCTGAGTGTTATCTTACACATTTTTTTAGTTGGTAGTTGTATTAGTTTTAAATTCCCTAAGTGATTATGCACATATATTGTAGTCTATTGAGGGAATTTTTAGTTTCATATTTGGTGATGTTTAATAAATAAAAATCCCAATGATTAAGGATATTATTCTTGAGTGTTTATCAGGTAAACACTCCAACAAGATCATCAAGAATGTTGACAAATTTTACCACCATTGGTTAAGGTTGCTTATGTGCAAGTTTTAAAGAAGAATAAATTCATGAGGTAAAGATTTAAAAAGTTAGAAAAATCATAATAAAAACTTCATAAATCCAAAACAATGCTCATGAACTTCTCATAGGGTCAAATGTTTTTAGAAGTTTCTTCGATTCCTCAAACTATCTAGTTGCAAGCTAGTAAAGGCAATTTTCAAATGTTCATTTCATGAAGGAGAAGAATATTTGGTTTGAATTTTATTATGGGAATATATGGAAACATATTACCTAAATATTCAATTCATTTTTTTAAGGTTACAAGGTCTTAAATTTATGAAAAATCATTAAGAATGAAAGGTGTTGTGAAACCCTTCTAAAACCCCAATGGCTTGGTTTTAGGCAATATGTTTGATTTTTTGAGTTATTTGTTTTAAAATAAAATTATATATATATATATATATATATATATATATAATTGGGTATAAATAAACTTCCTACATATTTATAAGTTAAAATTTAAAAAAGGATTAAATATTTAAATAATATGATTTATGTAATAAGGGTAAACATTTTACAAGATTAATTTTAGCCTTAGTATTATTGAATAATGTTTTAACCCTTTATAACACATAATAGTACAAGATATTATGTATTTAAAGAAAACATCTATTGATTAAATTCATATATTGAGTTAAAAATTAAAAAAAAATGTATATATCCATTATAACCTTGATTAATGTATGTATATGAGAAGAAATAAAAATCAGACCTAAAATCAATTATAAACACACAAAAATTAAACGTAAAGGAAGAATGAATAAACATTATGGGACAACATAGGTTTTAGTTTGCTAAATATTAGAATCAGATTCACCAATATGTTTTACCTTATTTTTTATTTAGTTTTATCTAATATAATAAAACATAGGAATATGAATATTTTATAATACATATCAATAACACCAAAAATTAAATGTTACATATAACTATAATTAAATTATTACATTTTACTATTTATGGAGATACATTAATGGATAATATACTTAGCATTTTTTGTGTTTATCTAATTTTAAGACTATGTGAAGGTGATAATAAGGGATGAAATTGGATTAGGAGTTTGTTGTATCTATGAAATTGAGTGTCTATACCTACTTGGATGAATTTGGTAGAAACTAGATGCATGTGGAAACTATATCCATTTAATCTTTACTAGAAGTCTCCTTTTTATATATACCTAACTTTGTTGACACAAGCTATTGCACTTACTTTTAAACCATTATTATATGCAATATCGGTATCTCTCTATGTGCACGAGTAAAAAAAATTCTCCCATTCACTTTAAAAACCTATATCAAATTTGTATTCTACATTTATAAGAAAATTAAATGGAAAATATGGGTTGAGATTACCAAAAACAACCCTTGTTGAGTGGTTGAGCACTACCTACATTTTTAATACACTAAGGATGGTTAAAACAACATGTGTTTAACTTAGTTAAGATTATGAGTAAAACAGTTCTTCTTTAGTATGAATTCATCCTATAATATATCTTTTAACACTTCACAATTTGAAAAAATGAATTGGATTTAGGGTTATTCTTACATGAATAGGGAATGTTCCTTGTGATTGATTTATAATTTTGGGTCTTTATTATTGTTCCTCTTAATGTAAATGTGGTTTATTGTGAGTATAAGATGTATACTTGATAAGTGATAGATATGAATAGGATTAGTTATATTTTGTATCAATAGATAGTTATTTAGGTAATTATTTCCACCACCAACATGTTAAATATATATGCCAACCCATAGGAATGATTTTAATTTGG
>JARHVA010002786.1:2120000-2125000 GCA_037957365.1 Torreya grandis | reverse complement strand
CATGTCATACAATTACAAATCTGATCTTGAAAAACTTCTAGGATGTCTATTGAATGAAGGTTTGATCTTGGAAACTCATATACAGATCATAAACTTAGTAGATCAAGTTTAATAAAAATTGAAAGCCATTTTATCTAGTCATACATATATTTAGCATGAAAAAGGTCATACTACTACATATATGGGCCATACTACTGCATATATTTCTAGAGAAGAACTCACAAAATCTTTTTTTTTGAATTGATAAATGATCCTTAGATGCTTAGAAGCATGCCAAAAAATAGTAGATGGATTGAGGGAAGTTTGGATCCATTTTTACATTTCACAGAGACTTCTAGGTGTAATAAAAGCCATGAAAATGACATTTGGACAAATTTTGGGTTTTGAAAAACAACTTTGAATCACTTTATGGCTTGAAAATCCAATCTTGAATGTTGAAGATGGAATTTGGATGAACTATTAGGGAGAAGGAAAAAATTGTCCAATTATAGGGCCGTACAAAACTAACCATAGCCTATTTTTCCAAATTTACTTTAAAATTATTGAAAAATTAAATATTTCAATAATTTTCTAAAGTTTCAACTTTAGACCAACCATAAAATTTGTGAAGGTCATACCATTTTTGGAATTCCATATGGATAAATCTTTCACCCACATGCTTTTCATCCTGAATTCACCATGTGTAAACAACCATGCTCTGATACCACTAATGGCCTAGATTCCAATATAAAAAATGAAGAAATTACATTGTGTCAAAATATTTTCACACCAAAAATAATGTTGTATTGTATTTAAATGATTTTTACAGTTAAAGGTGAAATCTTAAAAATATTCACGAGTGGTTATGGGAACAAACTTTCTCAAGTAACCAGCTTATTTTACAAAGAAAACTTTAAAACATAAACAAACTCTAAAACATTAAAATTAAACACTTTGGATCATTAAAAATAATCCAAAAATATATGATTTTTATAATCTCAAGTCCTTAGTTTTGTAGGCTTTCCTTTCTTAAATGGTTAACCTTTTTGAAATTGTTTCTTGGATTTTGTGTATCATGTTGATCCTAAATCGATTTTAAAAAGGAAAATGTAGTTCCTAGTATGATCAATAATTTTATGTTATTTTTTTAGTACATTTTGATATTTTTGTAAGATCAAAAAGTAATATGTTTTGATGGGGTTTGTTGAAACCACACCTTAAATCTAAGAAGAAATAAAAAAAAGGTCTAGGTCCATGTAGGGACATAGGTTGGCCATTTCACCTTGGGAAATTCAAGATAATTAAAATTTATTTTTATACTCTTAACTCAGTGACAAAATTGAAATGCTTTAGAAGAGATGATTGTGGAAAACCTAAGGGAGAAAGGAAACTGGGAAAAGCTAGGGGAGATTTAGAGCTTAAAATTTTATTGAGGACCCAGAGGGGAAGCAAAGACATAGTGTGTCTTATCTAAGGTTGGGCCATGTATTTTGGTTTCATGGAGGGTTATGTCTATAGATATTTATTAGAGGGGAGTGCTGAGTGATGGGTTTTTTAATCAAAAATATTGATTATGAACTGGTACCATGGGCATCAAAGCAATGAAAGTAGGTCTATAAAAAATTTAGAACCATATATATCTTTGATAAGGCCAATCCTAATAATATCAACATATTTTACAAAAAAATTATAGGTATTGAACCCAAAACCTATTTTTGGTTTTAATGGTGGTGATGGAAGACATGAATACTTAGTTAGGTCTTAGGATCATTAATGACATGATGCAGATCATAAAACTTATTGAGTGTTATAGATAAATTTATGTAGGATACACAGAGTTTATAAGGTTGTATGGAGAAGTAAATTTTTAGTAAAGGCCATAATTTTATTTTTGGAGAGTTTCTTGGAGTCATGGTTATATTTAGTGGTAATGGAAAATTATATCAACTAAGTGGCCCTATGTTGGTGAAAACTAAATTATATTAGTTCTTATGCATATTTCTCCATTCTTTATGAAATGATATGGGGAGAGTGAAGCTTGGGCCTAGGCAAGGACATATAATACTCTTGGAGGCTCCTAGTGAACCACTTAATCTAAATGGAAGGGGTGTATCTAAAAGCCCCATTTTCCCTTCCCTTTTATAAAAATTAAAACTTTCCTTATATTATATTAAATAAAAAAATTTAAAAATGGAATTTAAATATAAAGGAAAAAATAAATTTAAAACCTAAGATTGAGTTTTCTCCAAGTGTCCATCAATGGTAGTTAGAGGTTATGATGCCCAAAAGTTCAAATTAAATAAATGGAATAGGGATTGCAAGGAAGCTTAGATAATTAGAATAAACAATTTTTAAAAATAGAATTTAAAGTTGATATATGATAGTGGAGATGTGATGCTCCATCAACATAGGCCTTGACTAAGATTTTGTAAATAGTTTATGGGATCAAAAGAGACCCTATTTATATCTATCTTATCCCTTTATGGATAAACAAACTTGAACTTTGAATCCTATTTCAATTTAAGCTATGAATCTAGGCATTTTTATTGGCTATAAATTTTTGCGGACCTATTTGCCCATAGAGCATTAAAGTGGGTTTTTGTTTTATCTATTTTTTAATTAAGTGAAACACGAATAAGATTGTAAAATATAAAATTTATATTTTTAAAGATGTACAATAACTAAAAAATGAGTGTAACTAGTAGAATAAATTACCTTTCTATTTATTAAAAAACACATAGAGGAATTGAGTACTTATTTTGTTTTTGATCTATGTAGATATATGATAGGATAAATCCATTAATAATAGTTTATAATAGACCTAAGAATGCTAAGACTAGAAACAAATATTCTATATGAGTTTGGAAAAATTTTTACTTCTTGGACACTTGCATAACATGTTATTGTTTGTTAGGGTGAAAAATTATCTTGCATAACTATAGTGATCTATGATAGTTTTAAATAATTTACCTACATTTGTTAAGGATTATTTTATATGAAAATGTATTCAATCCTATTTAATTAATTTTATATGATTATCAATGCTCAAAACCCTAGTTGTGCACTATAGCATCAAATGCAAAATAGGTGAAATGGGTGAAATTAAAGGGTTGATATGACATCATCCAACCCTATGGATGATATAAGATGAGAAAATAGTCTAACAATGTTGTTATTTAATTTATTCAGAGATTAGAAATCTTGGGTACCAGTAATAGTAATTCAAGAAAGTCAAGCCCATATATGGATGAATGACAAAGGAAGAATGTGAAAAATATTCATTTGTGCATGCATAATTAAAGTATGCTAAATTTTGGTAAAATAAAAAATGTCAATTGTTTAATACAGAATATGAGTGTCTACATTCCCCCACTTTTATTATAGTAGTGTAATTTGTATATTAAAAGGGTATAAGATGATACCTAAGGACAACCATGATCAGTGTGCTAAAATATGTGATAAGTGTTGTGCCTTGATTTACGTAAACCTTTAATGAAACATATAAAAATCATTTTTTAATTTTGATATAAATTTAAAGTAAACAAATTAACATATTTAAAATTAGATATTATGGATAAAATAAACCTATATATATGTGAACCAAGATGCCTTATGGAGGCAATGGAAAACATGGTGATAATGCCCCTTAGAGATTCCAGTGTAAATCCATGGGTTGAGTTAACTATTCCCCAATCCTTACTAAAAATGAAGAAGTACCTATAAGTTAACTCATGTAGTACTTTAGCCCCAAAAAACTCATTATATCTAAGTAATGGATTCAATTATTGGTTCTAACAAATATGGGAAATGCTCGAGAATTTACATAAAGTTTGTAAATCATCCACTACATAAAAATTATATGATTCAATATTATTAATTATTGAGTATAATTTTTAGTATAATCTATGACATATTCCCTACATATATTCTCAATCCAAAAAATATGTAATTTAAGTCCAATTTTTTATGCCAAAGTGTCATAATATCTTAAAAAATGTGCACATATGTCTCACATATGCCCCCAATATGATTATCTATGTATTCTAAGTCATATAATATGTCAAATAATTTCATATGATCTATGAAATACCACTTGTAATCCTATATAATTATAGAATATTCTCTACATATGACCTAAATGTTATGCCAAACCTAGCATAATCTAAGTAAAACCTATAATAATATATGTAAACATGTACCACTATTAGTTAATTTGTCCCCAAAATCTAAATTTCATGTTCCCAAAACTCTAAAATATATTATTTATAAGGCTTATTATCTAATACAAACCATGTTTAATGGTCCCCTTGGGACCCTCCCCCCCATCCCCCCCCCCCCCCCCCCACACACACACACACACACAGGAATGTAGCCTATGAATTAATCATATAAAAATAAAAAGATTATATGCATCATGCTATATATAACAAATATTTTATTAGTTTAAATCATATTCTTGCATGTGGATAATAATAATAATAGTAATAATAATAATAATAATAATAATAATAATAATAATAATAATAATAATAATAATAATAATAATAATAATTAAAAAAAAAAATTATCTTAGTATATATGAAACAAAGAGTAGGAAATAAAATATTCATGACACAATAGATGTAATTATGATAAAGGTAGTGAATAAGAAACATATAAATGAAATATACATATACATACACATACACATACACATACACATATAGATACACATACACACACACATAACGCATATGCATACACATACACATACACATACACATACGCATACACATACACATACACATACACATATGCATACACATACGTATACGTATACACATACACATACACATACACATACATACATATACATATACATACATATATATATATATATATACATATATATACATACATAAATACATACATGTATATATGTATATATACATATATACATACATACATACATACACACACACACACATATATATATACACACACACAAACATATGTGTGTGTGTGTGTGTGTGTATGTATAT
>JARHVA010002786.1:2075000-2115000 GCA_037957365.1 Torreya grandis | reverse complement strand
TTGAAGTCCTAGATGAGAGAATTGACATATTTTAAACCATATAATATGAATTACATGGTAAATATGAGGAATTACATGGTTAATCAGGTAGTAAACTAAGAGCTAGAGCATGTTGAAGTGTGTCAAGTTGCAAGAGTGGAAATGGATACCAAATATGCACATGATATGAAAAAGGTGAATCCAAATATATTTGGTTGAATGATGTTTTTAGATGGGGATTAGGTATGGCTCAATGTAATGGAAAATTATTTGGAATTATAAAATTGATTTTAAGTGAAAAAAATAGTATGGGGAGCATAGGAACTAGCTAGTGAAGTAGAAACCTGGTGAGGCAACAAGAACATGGAAATGGGTCTTGACTCCACCACCATTACTTGAAATAGTTTGTAGAAAATTTAAGGTCATAATGGATTCGATATCTATAATTTGATCAAAAACTAACATATTTTAAAAATATGAAGTAAGTAGAGCTATTGGTAGTATAATATTAGGAGAAATTCATAAAACTTCTTAAATATGCTCCCCAATATCATAAAGGTGAACATTATGGATTTGAAATTTCATCATGGGTTTGAGGCCATAAATTAGATGAAAATTGGATGGGCATTGACCTAGTTCCATTGATCAAGTCTTTCATAAATGTGTCGTGCGAAAATGAAAACTCAAATATCTTGTTGAGGTAAGAGATAAGTATTGAAAGAAGTTTATATATATGAAAATTTCATTGAAAAGAAGAATTAGAAGCATAGTGCAGATTTCAAAAATAGATCTTATAATGAAAATACTACATTTACTAGTGTTTTAATGGAAAATAAACCATGAAATGGCCTGGGGGATGAAAATAAAGGAGGAAATCCACCTGAGCAGATGGTCAACTAGATAAATGCTTTAATTATGTGGGTTATCAATATGAAAAATATTGCCTGAAATAGAGAAATGGTATAAATAAATTAAGAATTTGTCTTTTTCATATTCATAGTATGGGAATTTAATATAATATATCTAAGAAACAATTGACAATCATCAAACTATGTTTCAAATCTCAACAATAAAGGTTTTCTGTACTTATTTGCACATTATAATTCAATTTTAATATATATTGGAGGTATTTAATGTTTCATTTCTCCTTAATTGATAAATAAACTTCCTATAAAAATTGGGCATATGGAAAATGCATGGATTGTGTAATATGGGAACTAATGTAAAGTCTAGGTAGATAAGTGTTTGGTTGAATGAAAAGTGGAATTACCTAATTTAAATAGTGTATTATATTTTTTTGCATTTATATTAAGATCACATGATGTGATCTTAGCATTAAATTTCCTTTAAAGTCATAAGGTAAAGGTTGGTTGTTTTGAAAAGAAAGATGAGTGGCTAGATGATTTGGGATATCAAAATCAAATCCAAGGAGAGAGAAAGGAACTTAGGATAAATCTTAAACATTTGGTTAAGAAAGGCTTGATAGAATGGATGTTAGGTGTTTAGATCAGTTTGTGCTCATCTTTTTAGATGATATTTTGATATATTATGAGTATAAAGAAGATCATTTATGACACTTCTGGTTGGTTTTGAAACACCTATGGAAGTATAAGATCTATAGAAAACTATAAAAGTGTGATTTATTTGAAAATAAGATAAAATATTTGGTATATATCATTTCTTATAAAGGGATATCTTTGAATTTAACAAAGATGAAAATGATCTTGGAATGGTTGGTAGCCAAAAAAGTTGAAGAGGTACATCATTTTCTTGATTAATTGGCTATTACTAGAATTTATGCCTAAGTTTTACAAGATAACTAACCTCATCACCTCTCTTCAAAAGAAATATTAATGGTTCTAGTGGACTGATAAGTGTGAATAAATGTTTCAAATACTAAAAATGAGGCTTACAACTACACTAGTTTTATGAATTCAATATCCTAATGGGCATTTTATAGTGGTAACAAGTGCTTGTAGGGATGGTCTAGGTGGGTTATTATTTCAATAAGACTTAATATTAACTTATAAATAAATAAATATGAATCCTTATGAGTGTAATTATTATACACATGATTTTTAATTGGATTCCATACTAGATGCATTATAGGTTTGGAGAAATTATCTATTAGAAAAACCTTTTGATATAAAACTTGACAATCTAGGTGTTGTGCCTATTTTTTTTCTAAAAAAAAGAATGATAGTCAAAATAACAAATAACCAAACACATAAACATATGAAAATATATGAATTCATGTCAATCATAAAAATCATGTAATCCCTACCACTCTCACCATTCCATAATCAAATCATGCCATAAATATGAATGCCAAAGTCCTGATTCATTTGGCTAACACTCCAAATTTTTCATGAGCTTGAATCAAAGATTAATGTGCTTATGACATCAAAAGAATCATAAATTTAAACATACTTCAAATTTAATATATATTTAATACACATGGTAACTTCAATGGATCTAAGTTTCTATTGGCTTATATTTATGCTTCTAGGGACCTTTCTTTACATGAAACATCCTACCACTTACTTGCTAGTCTGACAAACTTTCACATTGCACTTATAGCCCTAAGACTAAGGACCATTAGGATGATGCAATGTGGTAGCATATTTATATCCTATTATCCCAAAGTTTTTATCCTTATCACAAAATTTCATGGGACTTTGGATCGTAAATATGATGTCATATGGCAACATCCTATTGGCCTACCATTCTAAAGGCAAGTTCTTTACACAACCAAATTTAACATTGATGATCATTAGGATGATGCCCCATTATAATATCCCATTCAAAAATTAGCCTAGGATAAATTTTATTATATGGCCAACTGTAAGATCATATACCATGAGGATGATGTTACATGATAATATCCCACTCGCCCACTAGATTGGGGGTAATATTCATGTATGGTCATCTCCAAGATCATGGGTCACCAAGATAATGTTATGTGTCAACATCCCTCTCACCCATTGGATTATCATCAGTCATATATAATAACATGTTTATTTCACTCCTAGGTTAGTGGGATGGTGACATGTGGCTTCCTCTAAACCATCCATCCTAAATCATGAAATTGACTAAGGAAAAATTAAACCAAAAAGGTTGAGGGGATTAATAAGCTAAGGTAAAGGGCCATGTAATGATAATTTTTAAGATGATGAAGGAAATTTTAAAATAGATGATTGAGGTGGAAATAAGGGCCTGATAAAGGCATAATCTTACACAAAGAAATTTATGAATGGTTAAGGCCAAACATTGTACAAGAAACTACACAAGCTAAGCCTTTGAGTGGTTAAGGTAAAAACACTACACAAGGAAGTTTGTTAAATATTTTTGGCCCAAAAAAAGGAAAAAACAAGTGTATTAAAAGTCATAAATTGACTAAGGCCCAATCCAAAGTAAGCTTAGAGACAACTCAAAGAGTTAGGAATTGGTTAAGGAAATAGAAATGCCTACATGTGTTATTGTCAACTACTTAATCCAAATAGAATCTTCCTTCCTAATAATATAATCTAATAAGAAATTACATTATATCATAATTAATATAACAATAATGTTACCAATAAAATAGTCTTCCAATCCTAAATTATTATTCTCATTGGTTTAGTTGAACATGAAAATAATGTAAGAGACTTGACTTTTCAATGAAAACTCAATTGTTAAAAAGGAATCCACTCATATTGAGGAATAATTTAAAGGATTATTAGAATGATATAATGGAAATTATCTCAATTAATTCCTTCCATAATATTTATTTAATCGTTAAACTATGCATATTTAAAGGAGTGACCTACACATAATAAAGAGACCATGCTCAACATGATTTAATGAAATACAAATAATATTTTATTAGATAAACCAGAAATCCCAAGAGATTTATTTATAAAATAACTCCTTCCCAAATGTATAAATAAAAATGGTCATAATTATAAATGACTCATTTTATATAAAGGTTCAACATAAATATAACATAAGTCTGTATTCACAACTGACATAAAAATACCATAAAACATCAATGTTTAATTAATTACTTCTATTGAAGGCAAGCGTGTAGATTTATTGTGAATGATATTTTTTGTGCATAATGTTTGGGAAAATTATTTATTATATGTATGTATGTATGTATGTATGTATGTATTTATGTATGTATGTATATATATATATATATATATATATATATATATATATATATATGTATGTATGTATGTATGTATGTATGTATATGCAATTTGGTTTTGGGGCCTAGGTATGTTGTTTCATCATGTTGTCAACATGGAGTAAAATTATGTGGAATTAATTGGTTCGCCTTTGATATTCAATAGAGAAAAAGATTGTGAGATGAGATTCTAAGTAACATCTCCAAAATGAGTCTCTTTAATTTTTTTTGGATACCCATGGTATATGTTTTAGAGTTGATTGATTAAGTTTTTGGGGTGGATCTACTAGTGGTGAGTAGATGGGTGGATGTGAAATCAGACCTAGTGTCATTGTTTACTATTAACCTTTGTATGGTAATGGTGGATAGATAGAAAATAAAATCATTAGTTTATTTATTAGTTTGGATACAACATAGAGTGTAACTCATGATTGAAATTTTCACCATTCCTTTGGGTCTTTTCCCAACCCTACTATTTTTAGGTAAGGATAACATGGGTTCCATTCATCTATCCTTATTTCATGATTTAAAAACTAGATTTTTGGATCTAGTAAATTTGATGTAGGAAATAGTTGATATGTGACCAAGTTAGAAAAAGAAATAAGATAAAATAGTTATTGTTATGCTTGAAATTAAGTATATATTAAATCCAATTGCACATATAAAAGAATGACATACATAGAAGAAGAAGCTAGAATGGGTGAAAGCAATAAAATGGCTCACAAAAGGAGTCATAAGGGGTGTCTTCAAGGAATTGGCTTGGTGGAAAGGGAAAGATAAACTTCTAAAGGATCCAGGGATCAGTCAAAGGAGATTGATTTTTTTTTTCAGTCACAAGAGGTAGAGGGCTCTCAAATAGGGTAGGAGTTGGTGTTGTTGGCTCAGTTTTAGAATTTAAAGACCAAGTAGTGCTTATTGCTAGTTTTAAGAAGAAATATAAATTTTTATCTCTGGACAAATTATTGTTAAGTGATGGTAAGGTGGTCAATTTGATCATTTTTGATTAATCCAGTATTTTAGTAAATTTGGCTGTAGTCAGGTAGGAGACCATCCTCTATAACTATTTTTAGTTTTGGTGACTATTTTATAAATTCGTTAAAGTTGTTATCTAAACAAATTGAATTTTTTTTTATATTTTAAAGGTTATATGCCTTAATAATGTTGATTGTTAAGCCATATCAATGAGATTTTTTTGAATTATATGTTTTTATGGGATAAAGACCCTTAAACCCTGACATTGATCTAAAAATAATAATTTCAACAAGCTGAATTACTATTCCCAATTACAGTCTCATTCATATTTATCTAACTTTCACTTATATTTAATAAGTTTAATTCCATGAACTCTTATTATTTAGATAAATAGAAATGCATAATTTTTAATAGACTAGTCATTCATGATAAGTATTTACCCAAGTAAATCAATTTATTTATTTATTTGAAAGTGCCTCAAAAGTTAAAGACTTTTATACATACAAGAATCTTCCCAAGATCCTATAAATCAAACATTCATGAATAATTACATCTCAGATTGACATTGAGGTTTTAAAAAATAAAATTAGATGACTTCTTCCATAGTTGGAATATTATCCAAACTCTTCCTTCTATTACTTTATTATAAGAAGGGTGGTTGCTAAATCATTAATAATATATCAGACTCATCCATTTATTAACATAATAAGATGTACATCTCTAGACCTAATTAAATCATGGAGGACTAATTAGTCTTCAATGTTGCTCCTAGTTTGCTCCCAAGCATCTGTTATCCATAAGAAGCAATGCTCACCACCAAATCTTTTTTCATCATCAAGTTGCTACTCTAGATAACCCAAAGATCAAGATTCTTATCCCTGAGCATGTTCATATCACAAGGTAAATAAAAGTGTGTATATATAAGCAAGGGTTTTTGACATAAGGGAATGACCATGCCAAAACCTATAGTCCTTTTCTTGGTTCTTACCCAAAGAGACTCCTAATCCTAAATACAAGAAAAACATTTAAATCAACATTCATGTGAAGATAAAAATTTATAAATATAGACTAGAAGGTGAGATTTCATAACCTAAACAAGATCCACTATTTATTGGATTATTAAAAGGATAACTCACTCTATTTATTTTGTACAATAGTCATGAGAGGGTTAAGCAGTATACTATCATGTCTCATTATTAGAGGGATTAAAAAATTCCACCATGACATTCACAAGAGGGTCAAGCATTATACCACCATGTCCATCATGGAAGGGTTTGACATTCTTCCACTATGAATATGTTTCTCATAGACAACCATTACACTATGTCAAAATAACATTAGTAAACTTCAATCAAGAAATTAAAACATCTAAGTCAAGTGAGGAGGAACACAACCTCTCCAAGACCCTCAACTAGGCAAGGAACTACATGGAGATGAATGTACAACCATGGAAAATTGATTAGGTAGAATATACCAAGTAGTTTTTTTAAGATAAGGGTAAAGGTTTATTTTTCGGTAGGGGTCCATACCTTGTTACAAGAGGGTAAAAACCTAGATAAAAATAGAAAAATAGTCTGAGATAGCTTAAACAAAAAAACCAACAAAGCTACTACAAAAGAAGCTAAAAAGTAGTGAAAGTAGCTCAAAAATAGAACACCTTAGCAGTTGTGAATCTTGTTGAGGGTGTCCTTTATCTCTTTAATGTTGTTATGCATGTTTTGGAGCCTACTAGTCATGGTATTATCAATGACCTTCCTAGTATGTTTCTGAATGTTTCTTCTACCTCCCTTATCTAAAATAATAACAATATCACAAATAATAGTAGCATGGGTACCAATGATCTCAACCATACCAATAGTGATATTAGCCAAATCAGTGAACTTAACATAGAAGAAATTAAAATTTTCACTCAAATTTTGAATCTAAATATGAGAATTTTTAATATTATCCTCATTTTAATCCATTTTCTTCATCTTTTTTTAATAACTATGATTAAGAATATTCATCTCCTTTCTCACATCATTTACCAAGATTTTGATATTATCCATCTCCTTATGGTAAAAATTGTGGTTTGCTTGATATGAAGGGGTACTCAAGGAAAGAAGGCTTTGGACTACATTAGCTTTGTCACAATCAATATGTTTCTATTGTTTTGAGTGACTACAAATAACCCTTTTATTGGGGTCATTATACAAAACTTTAGAAATGTCCCTAACCCTTTTATGCTTAGAGGAAGAAGGTAAGGGGTTCTTAATTGGAGGGGTTAAGGAAGGATTTCTTCTTAGGGCCATGTTTAATAAGTTCAAATGAAATAGTAAAATAATGTCTTGGTGAGAGGGAGTGGCTAAATTCCCTAATTACATTTTTTGAATAGATGTTTCAAGAGAAGTTAAAATAAATAAGGACAACCCAACTAGAATATGGTGCCTAGAGTGGTTCAAAAAGACCAAGGGGAATCTTTTGATAATATGGTGTCATCCATCTAGAGTCATGAATTGCATAATGATCCTTACAAGCTCATTGAATGACTTAAGCAGAGAGGTTCTAAGGAAACCTCCATGGTATGAATTCAACTATTCATCCTCCATCATGAATGTGTCTAATTCATGTTTTTTTTGTATCTATTGACTTAGAAATTATAACCTTTAGTACTAAGCCTTATTATAAAAGAGATTATACCCTTAGTGATTACAACATTCCTACCTCTGATATTGAGTCTTCTATCTTTCCAATTCTAAGCAAAGTTATGGGAAATTTGAGAGTTATGCTCTCTAACCCTATGGATAAAATTTACAAACCCACCAACTTACATATTCTCTCATAACACTTTATCAGTCTCCTAAGCCTTGTTTAAGTTAGCCTTTATTCTAAGATGTTATCCACCTATTATTATAGAAAATGCAACCGTAGTTAGGAGAGGCTCTTTCTTGAGAAAACCAAGGATGCAAGAGATAGAAGTGAACAAAAGTCTAAAATGATCTTTCTAATTGAAGAGAGAGAGATACTTGAGATCTTAACAATGATTACACTCCACATCCCAGGGTGATATAAATCACAACTCAAACAAGTGTCCTTATGACAAGAATTAACACATGCTTGTCTCATTATCAATTTAGATGATGAAGTGCTTAGGTATGATTTGTGAATCAGTCTATCTAAGGAGTTGGTTACTTTAAACACCAACATTAGCTAAGAGATAAGCTAGTTGGTTGCCCTCTCTATAGACATGTGAAAATTTAATCTCAATGAGATAATTACATAAGGCCTTCATCAATAAAATTTTTAATGGTCTAATAAGGAGTGAAGGAGTTATTAAGACACTTGATGATGTATAAATAATCTCTTGTAATTTAGAGCTTGTCAATAGCCAAATCTTTAGTAAAGTGCAAACCCTAAAGAGCAACAAGAGCTTCAACATACCTTTAATCAAGAGAAAAAATAAGGAACTAAAATGATTTCATTCTAACTAAGGAGGAATAATCTCTCCAAGTCCATCAAAAGGGAAAACACTACATCCTGGCTAATGCACAATCATAGGAAAACAAAAAAAAGAGTCGAAATAAACTAAGTGTTCTTATTCCCTCTAATAAAGGAATTAAAATAAAATAATATATCATTTCATTATAAATAAAAAAATAAAAACATAATTTTCTAAGAATCCCACCAATCAACCATCAAACTACCTAGGCACTATCCTCCAGTTGTCTATACTCGACACTCCTAACCAACTATTCTTATCTATTGCTTCTCCTTCTCCAATGATAAATATAATTCTTTTCCAATTTGGAAAATGTCCCCAATTAAAGGATCTTGAATTATATACAATACATCCTATAATAAACCAACCACCTCTATTTTTCTAGCCATGCCTCATTAAGAAACATTCTCTCCCATGTTTTGTTAAGGTGCATTATGACTCTTGAATATTTATAAAATTTCTTATATGAATTCCTTACCTCTTTTCCTAATTTATCTTATTACTAAGGAAATTCATGAAAGATCTATTAATTTCTCATTAGACATTCTAGACATTGGCTACAAGATATTTAGGTTAGGAGACAAGTTTCACCCACCAGGATTAGATGTTGGTTTCCTAAAATAGGTGCTTGTCAACAAAGTTGGTGAACTAGGAAACTAAATACTTATCATGGTTTTAAAAAGGTTTAAAACTAATTAGTTATATAACCATGCTTGACATAGTCCCTTTATTTCATTGGCCCTTTTCTTGTTCCTTAACACATGATGCACACATCAAATTCCTCCAATCTAAATATCTAAAACTACATAATTTAATCAAACAAGTCAATTTAAATAAATTAACCTTGGACAATCATTCATGGAATATTAATATACATGTAAATAATTCCATATGATTCAATACATAAGTATTTTTCATTTCATAATCTTAGAAGCAATAATTTAGCATGATTTAAGCGAATATATCTCATAGACATAATCAAATTTCATTAATAAACATTGCATAAATAAATGTAAGCTTCATTATTTCATAAGTAAGCAATCAAAACATGATTTATAATAGGTATTTATCATGGTTCCCAACACATAAAATACTTTATTATATCTTTGCATACCTTAGCTATATGTGACTTAATAATATAATTTAATAACTAGAGCATATAAGTCATTATTTCATAATCATCTTGCCAAAGATGAGGACTATGCAAAATATGGCCTTACATCCCATTCTTCTTATGTAGAATTCCATTTTTAAATCATTAAAAGAGGTGAGGATATTGAACCCTCAAAGGTGAATCATCCTCCCAAGTAGCTATTGATTCATAATTTTTTTTCCCATTGGACCTTGACCTGATCCATGTCTTTGATTCAAAGTGATAGTACCCTATGCAATAAAATCTTGATGGGCTCCAAAGTCATAGCCCTATCATTCTCTACCTACAAGGCCATCTAATCTAATACATGAGAAATATTAACAACATACTAATGTAAAATATATAAATTAAATACATTGTGAACATGAGATAGGCTATGTGGTAAGGTTAGTCTATGAGTTACTAGACCAAAGGTCTCCAAGACCTCAAATGGTCTAACAAAATAAGGTTCTAACTTGGACCCTTTTTCATAATAGATGGGATATTTTTTAGTATCACGCATAATAAAAATTTATCGCCAACATTAAATTTTTTATCAATTCATTTTCATTAACATACTTCTTATGTTGATCCCTAGTAGTCTTTAGGTGCTTTCCTATCTTAATAAATTGTCTCTCCATGTCTTGTAACATGGTAGATCTAATCACAACTTTATCCTCAAGCTAGTCCCAAATCAGTGGGGTTCTATATGATCAACCATACAAATATTGGAAAGGTTCTATTGTAATTGAACTATGATAGCTGATATTGTAAGAAAATTCAAAAAGATACACATAATCTTCCCAATGAGATTATTGGTCCATAGCATACATACATAACATGTCTTATAAGACTTGATTGAATCTCTTAGTCTATTCATCAATCTATAGATGGTAAGAAGTACTAAAATTGATCAGAGTGTCAAATTCATTCTAAAATTAATTATAAAAGTGATAAGTATATACCAAATCTTGATCCAAAATAACCTTATAGCGAATCCTATGCAATCTAATAATGTCATCCAAAAATACCTTTGCCATTGAGCTAACATTGTAAGTGATATTTATGGGAGAAAAGTGAGATAACTTGGTTAGCTTATACATTATGATCATGATCACATCATAAATAAAGTTTTAGGTAGGCAAGCCTACAATAAAATCCATGAAAATAGTTTCCTACTTCCATTTCAAAAGCTTATGAGGATTTAATAATCCTACTGAATGTTGATGTTCAAGCCTTACCCTTTCTCACACTAGATAATGAGATACAAAATCATAAATATCACACCTAAAACTAGCCCAATGATATAATTTATTTAACTTGGCATGCATCTTATTAACTTTAGGGTGTGCTTGGTAAGGAGATCTACGAGACTTAAACATAATTAATTCACATAAGCCACTAATTAAATGAACATATATACACCCTTTATGGTGAAACAAACCATTGGGATTAAGAGAATATCCTTCAAATTTACCTTTTAGATTCGTACCAAAATACAATAACCATCTTACTTATTTATAGATCTTGCCTTTATGAATCTACTTTAAATATGACTCAACAAGCTAGTTCACAAAATCATTACTGCCAAGTCATGGTGCTTCCTTCTTATGGAATTACCAACTATGTGTTCCTTTTCTTTGATATAAAGTATTTCATAGTCATATTCATAGAACTCCATCCAATGAATTTGACACACATTTAGGTTAGGATAATTAATTATATGTTACAAATTTAAATTGTTTATTTTTAAAACAAAATGATGACTAGACAAAAAGTGTCACCATCTTAAGTAAACATGAATAATGGCTAAAAATCCATAACATGTGTGGGGTTTATCATCTCATAATCCTTAATTTTATAATATTCATATGAAAAAACTCTTCCTTCTTTCATTAGTATATCTCCTAATCCTTCCTTTGATGCATCAATGTAAATAAAGAATTTTCCTGTAGGATTAGGCACATACAAATTTAGTGCACTAGTGAGTCACTCTTTCATCAGCTAGAAAGCTTCCTCACACCTTGTTGCCTAAATAAAATTCTTTCTTTTTTTTAATTGAATTTATGGGATTTGAAATGCAAGATAAATTATCAATAAAATGTCTATAATATCCTACCAATCCCATGAAGCTACAAATTTATACAATCTTAGATCATGCAGGTCATTATATAATGGCACAAATCTTGGAATTATCCATAGAGAATCCTTCTCTTGAAATGATGTGACTAATATATTTCACCATAGACTACATAAATGTGAATTTCTCCAAGTTTTGAAACAATCATTTTTCTCTAAAAAACTATAGGACCTACCTCAAATAGTCTTCATGATCTTCATTGTATGAATAGATTAGAATGTCATCAAGAAACACCAACATGAATTGATCCAAAAATGATCATAACACTGCATTCATTAGACTCATGAATACTATTAGAGTGTTAGTAAACTCAAATGGTAAAACTATAAATTCATAATGTTCCATACAATGTTGAAAATGAAGTATTATTATTATCAAGATTTGTGATATGCAACTAATGGTATCCATATTTAAAATAAATCTTGGATAACACTTTAACTACCCACATTTGATCTAAAAATCAAAAATTCTAGGCAAGGAATAATGATTCTTAATCATTACCTTATTCAATTGGTGATAATCAACACAAAATCGAAGGGATCCATTCTTTTCCTTCACAAAGATGATTGGTGCTATGCATGGGGACACACTAGGATGAATTAATAATTTATCTAAGATTTTATTGATCTTAAAATAAAGTTCACACAACTCTTGGTTGTTCATTCTATATGGAAATTTTGAGATGGGCTCATCCCCAGGTATTAATTTAATCTAAAAATCAATCTCATGTGGAAGAGGCATATCCAGAAATCCATTTGGAAACACATTATGAAAATTACCTAGAATAATATGGTTATTTAGAGAAGCCTTATTTAACTCATGTGGCTTATTACTTACCATGACTGAAAACAATTGACAACCTTTCCTTACACTCTTATTGAGTTGCATCATAGTGCTCATTTAAATGGAAACATGTTTCTTGACTCTAGATATTACCATAGTTATTCCAAGGTCATATTAACCTTTGATAACCTTATCGTGAAAATATAACATGGATCTATGATCTAAAAGTTGATCCATACCCAAGAAAACATCATAGGTTCCTAATGGAATGATGCAAAAGTCAATTGTAATGGCTAAGACACCAAGGTCTAATACAAAACTACTCACTAGGGAGATAATGGGCATCTTGGCCCTAGATCCCAACTCAACTACCTAACTTCCTAACTACCTAACAACCACTAGCCTAGAACAGTCCATGATAGAAGGAGAAATAAATGAATATTATGCTCCTAAATAAAAATAATAGTAATAAAAATTCTCTCTATCTTACCTATGGTTAATATGAAGGTTTCTTTTTACTCAACTTAGTGATCATCCATTGCTACATAAATTCTATATACTTGACCCACATCATCCACTATCTACTCCATCACTAGGGCATTTTACCTACTAGCAGTTGATATTCCAAGAGGAAAATCTTGAGTATAATGTTTAGGAGATCACACATGAGATAAATACCTTTCAATTGGTCTCTCCCTAAGGGGACTTTAGTTGTTCTAGGTATAAAGTAATTAATAGATCATAATGGTATTGCCTGATCAAACTCTTGAGGTCATTTACTCCTAGTTTTTAATGCTCTTGAGGCCTAACATCACCTTACCTCTAGTGGGGATCAACTAGTATGTGCTTTTTCTACAACTAGAATGGGTAATCACTTGTTATTTTTGTTGGGAGAGCTTAAAATTGGATTGATTTGCTTTCCAACCTCCCCTAGGTCCAGGTTATGGACCTTGTAACCTTGAGTCATGTAGATATTTAAATTTTCCACAAAACATATCTCATACATCCTTAGTATTTCCATGAGACTCAGCCAAATAGGACTTTTTAGCTACTGATACTAAGGTTGTGGGAGATAAAGTTCACATTTCACAAGGCATCTTGAAATCTAAGCCTCTAATAAACCTATTCACTTAGATTGTCTCATCTCTATAAACTTACACATATCTAATTAAGTCTATAAAATGGCACTCATATTGAGAAACATTTCCACTCCCTTGTCAAATATATGTA
Organism: Torreya grandis; assembly: GCA_037957365.1. Lineage (NCBI taxonomy): Eukaryota > Viridiplantae > Streptophyta > Pinopsida > Cupressales > Taxaceae > Torreya > Torreya grandis. Next base: position 2,101,115 of record JARHVA010002786.1, on the reverse strand, counting down.
AATTATTTCACCCTATTCTAAGCATAAAGAAGGGATAGGTAGTGTGCTTTAAAATACTCCTCAAATAATTCCCTAACAAGGGAAGCTAGTATCAAGTGGATCTTCTACTCCTTTACTTCCCACCATATCTTTGCTACATATATAATAAGGTGAGTGACTAAATTTTCCTTCACATTAGAGTCAAAATCATGTAATGCAAGACATCCTCTCATGCTTACCAACCAAGATTCTATAGTAAATCTTTCCTATATACCATCATAAGTAAGAGGGTTTAGTTTGATGAAATCTTTCACTATATCTCTAAACATAGGTCTAGGAGGATGTTCCATGTATCATCTCTCCTATCACTCACTATGGTGATGTAATTCATCTCTATCACCCTCATAATGGTGATAGGTAGGAATCCTAGACCTCTCTACTTCAACTAATCTTTGTTTATCTTGGGAATGTTTTGGAGAGTGCCTCTCCACCTCTAGTGGTGCTTCTAAAAATATATCCTATAAAATTTACCACATCTATTGCGTAGATAAAATGAGTTAGGGTCCAATTTTGTTTAGTCTCAAGTAAATGGGAGGCTCATGTTCACCAAATGAATTTCATCATGATGTGCTTGACATCCTCTTCTCATTATGCATACTAGAAGGTAGACATAATATAACATGCAAGAAATAAAAATCCAAAATAAATTAAAATTACCTAAGTTCCTAGTGTTGTAACCTAGGCTCTGATACCAAAATGTCATGCTTAATGTTTTATCTAAAAATAGGCATGACATAGTCAAAATCACAAATAACTAATCATATTAACATAAACAAATACAAGAATTCATGTTAATCATAACACTCATACAAAACCTACCATTTCCACCATTAAATAATTAAAATATGCCATAAATATAAATTCCATAGTCCTAATTCATTTGGATAGCACTCAAAATTATCCAGGAGCTCACATTGAAGATTATTGTGCTTATGATGTTGAAATGGTCATCAATTTAAACCTAGTTCAAAATTGATGTAACCAAAATACACATGGTAACTTAATTAGTTATAAGGCCATGTTATCTTCTCTTCATGATCTTAGTGACCTTTCTTTCCATGCAACATTATACTACTTGTTTGGTATTCTGATAAGATTTCATGTTGCACCTATAGCTCTAGTACTAGAGACCATCAGGATGATGCCATATGGTAACATCCCATTAGTACAAAATATTTTCCATCAACATAGACTTTGATAACATTTTAAATCATCAAAATTATGTCATATGACAACATCCCATTATCTCATCATCCTAGAGGCAATATTTTTTCATTACTAACTCTAGGATCATAGATTACCTAGATGATTCCATGTGGCAACATCTTGCTTGCCCACTATCCTATGAGAAATTTTATTGTATGAAAAACTCTAAGATCACATGATATTAGGATGATGCCATATAAAAACATCTCACTCACCCACTAGACCAAAGGTAAGATTCATGTACAACCAACTCTAGGATCTCAGGCCACTAGGATGATGCCATATGGTGGCATCCCACTCACCCACTAGCCTAGAGGATCTCCACTTTATACAGTCCTCTCTAGGATTGTAGGTCACTATGGTAATGCCATGTGGAATCATCCCCCTTACCCATTACCTATCACCAATTATATGTTAGACCTTATTGATGTTAATTATGGGTTAGTAAAATGGAGACACATGGCTTCTTTTGAACCATTTGTCCCAAGTCATGAAATTGACTAAGACAATCAAAATAAAAAGGCTGATGGAATTAATCATCTAAGTAAAAAGGTTTCACTATTACTATTTTAAAGGTAATGAAGGTAAATTTCAAATGGACTATTGATATTCCAAGAAGGGCTTGACTATGGAAAAATTCTATGCAAAGAAATTGATTAACAATTAAGGCCAAATGGTGGGCAAGAAAATATGCCAGCTAACTCTTTAAGTGACTAAGACAAAAACACTATGCAATAAAGTTTTTTAAATGGTTTTGGGTAAGATAAAGGCAAAACCAAGTGTATTCAAATTTATAAATTAACTAAGGATCGAGCTAAAGTAAAACTAAGATAAATTAAATAATTGGGATATGACTAAGGCAATGAAAATTAATTCATGGGTTAATGTCAAATACTTAATCCAAACATAGTCTTCCTTCCTCAAAATAGATTCTACTAAGGAAGGCCATCATCACATAAGCAATAAAATAAGGAGGTACCCAAGCAAATAATCTTCTAAAGTTAAACCAATATTCTCATTAGTGTAGTTGAACATGTAAATAATCTAAGAGACTCAACTTTTCACTAAAAAAACAATGGTTATAAAAGAATTTAGTCATAATAAAGACTAATTTAAAGGCTCATTCTAATGATTCAAATTATAATGGCCTTTGGCTTAGTTCATTCCTTTCACAATATGTATTCAATCATTAAATTATATAGATTTAAAGGAGATATCTACTTAGAATAAAGATATTATGCTCAAAAATATTTAACTCATGGTATTTTATTATAAAATCCATAATGACCAAGATCTTTCTTTACAAAATGAATCCTTCCCAAGGGTTTGAATACAAATTATTATAACCAAACATGACTCCTTTTATAAAAAATTTCAACACAAAGACAACATAAGTCTTTATTTATGACTGGCATAATAATACCAAAAAATATCAATGTTTAATTCCTTTCAACAAGTTGAATTGTTAATCTTAATGATAAACCCATAGCTATTTATCTATGTTCTACCTATTTTAGATAAGTTTAATTCCATAAACTCTTCTAATGAAAATAAATAGAAATGCATAAATATTAATAGACCAATCACTCATGATAAATATATATGAAAGTAAATCAATTTTTTTATTTTATTTTAAAGCACCTCAATGGATAAAGACTTTGATTCATACATGACTCTGCCCGAAATCCTATAAATCAAGTATTCATATATAATTACATCTCATATTGACACTAAGGTTATAATAAATAGAATTAGATGTCTTATTCTATAGTTGGAATATTATCCAAACTCTTCCTTCTATAAGTTTATAACAAGTAGGTAAGATAATAAATCATTATTAATGTATCATATTCATCTATTTATTAACGTGAAAATATTATCATATCTAGGCTTGCTTAAATAATGGAGGACCAATCAATATTCAATAGTGTTCCTTGTCCACTACCAAGGATCTTCTAATTATAATAATGAAGGCTCACTACCCAACCTTTTTTCATCACCAAGATGTTATTCTAAACACACCCAAGCTTAATAATTCCATCTTTGAGAATGTTTGTATCACAAGGTAAAGGTAAGTGTGGATATATAATCAAGGGTATTTGACATAAGTGAATGACCATACTAAAACCTATAGTCATGTTCTTGGTACTTACCCAAAGAGACTCCTAGTCCCAAACACAATCAAACAAGAATTCAAATAAGCATTTAAGTGAAGCTAAGCATTCAAAAATATAAAATAGAAGGAAATATTTCACATCACAAACAAGGCCCATTTTTTTTGGAGTATCAAGAGGATATTTCACTCTATTGCTTCCATACAATAGTCATGGGAGTGTTAATAAATATACTATCATGTCTCATCATGATAGGGATTAAGAAATTCTATCATGACATTCATAGGAGGGTCAAACAATCTACCACCATGCCCATCATAATAGGGCTTGATATTCTTCCACCATTAAGATGTTTCTCAAAGACAACCACTACACTATGTCATAACAACATTAATACAATTCAAACAATAATGTGAAATATCCATGTCAAGTAATGAGAAACACAACCTCTCCAAGGCACTCAAATAGGTAAGAAACTACATGGAAACTAATACACAACCATGGAAAAGCAATAATATAGGTAGATTAAATCAATTTGTCTTATTCTCCTTTAATAATGTGAACAAACAAATAAACAAAATCATTTGATTCAAACTAAGGAGGAACAATTTCTCCAAGGCCCTTAAATAAGTAAGCATTACATGGTAACTAATGCACAACCATGGGCAAACAATAAAACAAGCATAATAAACCATGTGGTCTTATTGCCATGAAAGCAATAAAAATAAGGAAATAATGTACCATTTCATTCCAAAAACAAAACTTATTAGGAATCCCACTTATTGACCTTCATACCAATTGGGCATTATCCTCTAGTTGTCTAGAGTCAACTTTCTTAATCAACTATTCATACCTATTGCTTATCCTTCTCATATGTTAAGTATATTTTTTTCCAATTTGGAAAAATTACTGAACTAAAAGAACTCAAATTTTATATAAAAACATCCTAAAATAGCCAACCAACTTTGTTTGCCTAGCCATGTGTCATTAAGTGATGCTATTTCCCATGCTTAGTTAAGACACATTAAATTTTTTAAAGATTTATATGGTTTCTTCTAAGACTTCCTTAAATATTTTCCCACTTTATCTTAGTATTAATTTAATTCATGTAAGATCTTCCACTAAACATTTTAGGCATTGGTTGTAATATCTTTAGGTCAGCTGACAAAAAGTTTCACCCACTAGATTTAAAGCCTAGTTTCCTAAAACAAATGATAAGTCAAAAAAGTTGGTGAATTAGGCAACCAAATACTTAGAATTGGTTTCATATGGTTTATAATTGATTATTATTATAATCATGCTTGGCATAGTCTCTTTCATTCATTGTCCCTTAAATTTTTCTTACACACTCGATGCACACATCAAATCCATCTAACCTAATAGATGAAGATATAAAATTTAATCAAATAAGACAATTTTAATCAATTAACCATAGCCAATCATTCATATAATATCAACATACACGTAGATAATTTCATATGATTCAATACATAAGTAATTACCATTTCATAATATTATAAGCAATGATTCCTCATGATTTAAGTTAATATATCTCATAGACTTAATAAAATTTCATAAATAGACAATGAATAAATAAATATAAGCATCATTATTTCATAAGTAATAAAAACATGATCTATAATAGGTATTTCTCATGGTTTCAAAAACATGAGAGCCTTAATGAAATATTTGAATGCCTTAGCTGGATGTGACTTAACAACATAGTTTAATGATTATAACATATAAGTCATAATTTTTGTAGTCATCTTGCTAAAGATGATCACTATGAAAAATGAGGCCTTATACTAAGATTAAATTATGTCTTCATGCAACCAAATTTGAATGCTTGAGAAATAATATGGATTGATTTTTTGTTAGGCTATGATTTTGATATTATCTACATAAAGTTCAAATAGAATAGAGTTACAGATGCTCTTAGTCGTAGAAGCTACATAACAACTATGAATAATATTAGAATTAAATTTCAATACCATGTTATAAAATTATCTTTAGGAGATAAATTATATGATAAGGTTAGGAAAACTCTGGAAAATAATCCTCAAGATCATAGGTATGAAGGATTCCATTTTGAGAGAGATAGAGTCGTAAGGTTCAAATGAATAATGTATGTGTCAGATAGAGAGAATTTGAGAATGAAAGTGCTCAAAATAATTGCATAAGTCTCCATATTTTTTTATCATAGATTCAATAAGATAATGTCAGAGTTTATACCATTACATTTTTGGAATGGAGACAAAAAAGATGCATCTAATTTTGCATCATGATGTTTGGAGTGTGGGTAATAATAAAATAGGTTCATCATGTAGGGTTATTTTACCCTCTTGTCATTATCAAATAGAAGTGTAAATTAATTATCATGTACTTAATCTAAGGACTACCCATGTAAATAAACAAACATGATATGATTATTTTGATAGATGACAAACTAACCAAGGTGGAACAACTTAAACTTGGGAATTTGATATATGTTGCACTAGTTTTGGAAAAAATGTTTGTAAATGAAATTTAAATGTTTCATGAAATTTCAGATAAAATAATTTTTTATAGATACCCTTGTATGAATTATATATTTTAGGGAACTCTTAATTAGGCTTTGGGGACACATCAAATATTTTTTTAGCCTATCATCCTAGAATATGTAGGAAAAAAGAAAGGGTAAATAAAGTTTTAGAAGATATTTCTAGGATGTATTGCATGGACAAACAATACAAGTGGGGAGAATAACTTCCACTAGTTGTGTTTATAGATAAAAATTATTTACATTAAAATTTATAAATATAACCTTTTGAGGCTCTATATTTCATAGAATGTAAAACACCTATAAACTAGGACATATTAGTTGTAGGCCTAAAATTCTTACTTAAATGGAATAATAGGTGAGGTTGATTTGAAAAAGGTTGTCTAAATCCATGATAAGTAGAAAATATATGTCAATTTACAAATAAGGAAATTATATATTGGAGATTTTTTTTTGTTAAACCACAAAAGAGATCTTTCAAATATATAAAGTAAACCAAGTTATAACCCAAATATATAGGACATTTCAATGTTTTAGAAGTGATTAACTCTATTGCATATAGATTATATTTCCCACCAACACTTGTCATATGCATAAATTTTTTAATGTTTATCATTTACATAAATATGTGGCTCATCCATCCCAGGTTCTTGATTGGAATTATTTACATGTACTATATCTAGGATTGGTAACAATACCCCTTAAAATACTTTAAACACATAAAATTAACTTGTGCAACATATAATTGGTTTAATACAAGGTCTAGTGGAACAAATATTATGAATATATTGTAAGTTGGGATGATTATGAATAATTTCATAATTTTTTTTGACATTTATATGTTTGATATATTATTCTTAACTTGTAACAATTAATCTATGTTTAATTTAATAACATCATCAGGATGATAACATTTCCAAGAAGAGAAGTATGTTACATCAAATTCACCCTAATGGAAATATCAATCGAGATGCTAGTATAATTTAACATTAAAGATTATGGATTGTTGTGTTATTACTAATGTGATAATAATTTCATAATTTTTTTTTACATTTATATGTTTGATATATTATTCTTAACTTGTAACAATTAATCTATGTTTAATTTAATAACATCATCAGGATGATAACATTTCCAAGAAGAGAAGTATGTTACATCAAATTCACCCTAATGGAAATAACAATCGAGATGCTAGTATAATTTAACATTAAAGATTATGGATTGTTGTGTTATTACTAATGTGATAGATTAAATGATAATGTTTATCATTTTAAATATGAGTTTTTGCTTTTTAGTGGCTACATTATTATATGTTGACGTCATTATTTTTGCTTTGTGTTTTGATATAAATGAAATAGTTCAAATAATGCATTGTTTTATGTTAATATTATAATATTTTTTATAATGATTAAAAAACTAACTATCCTATTTCTCAAACAAAAGTTAATGTAGGATATCATATCCATTATCTTGTAGCAAAATCCTAAGGGAGGTCATCATAGGGGAGAGGGTGGCATATTGTGGTAGTTGGGGAAAGAAAGAGTAAATATAGAACAATCAAACAACAACATATATGTTTTGATTTTCATGATAATCATGTTTTGTGATTTTACTCTAGATATTACGTTTTTTTCATGATTACATTTGGTTTTTCTTGCTGAGTGTATTCTTGTATTTTTTGAATACTTATTAAATTATATTATTACATTAATTTTTTAATTGGATATTAGTTTTATAATTATTATATTTATTATGAATAACAAAAAACTATCTCTTTAATATTTATGTGGATTTATTGTGATTTAGATGGTCTGTGAGTCATAGTTTTATTTGTATAGACATATTCATACTTGATTTTAATGTTTGATCTAAGTATTGATTACTTGGTCATATTTTTAATAAATAAGGTCTTGATGCATAATAGTTAGGCTATTTATAATAATTTTTTTTAAAAGTGAATAAATGATTATAAACCACTTACATGGTCATTAAAACACAAAACCATTATAGAGTATGCATTTCATGAAATATGATGTTATAAAACTTTAGTAAACATAAGTCAACAAGTTTAATAATTATTATTTGGATCTTAGGATAAGGAATCATTACCATTGAATCTTTAAAATTCATTAAGAACCTAACTCAATGGGAAAAAATATTTATGGTTTCTTTTGTTTTGAGAAAAACATGAAGTTGTGGATTTTATTGGGTTTTAGAATTTTATTAGATCGAGGTGGAGTGCATGCAGATTTGAAAAATATCTACATGGTATTTTAGAATAGTTATGTTGGAGAACCTAAAAATGACTTAATAACTTGTAAATACATGCATTTCATTATATTTTGTTAAATTTATAATAGAATTACAATAAAAACTACAAGGTATGCAACATGTAAAAATGAAGTTGAAGAAAATGGGGATATAAGGAAAGACTGAAAGGAGATAGGCATAAGTTTGTGAACGTAAAAATAATAAATAAGGGAGTAGGGACATAATTTTTGAGATATTATAACTACTATGTCCTCTATACATGAAAGTAATGACTTATCACTTGAATATGAACTTTTCTCATGTTAAAAATGGGGCTGCTAGATTAAACCCTAATATTTGTAGGGAGTTAACTATTTTTATGTTTATATTTAGTCAAATATATCCAAAATTTTAATCCTTATTATAATGGAAAACATGTAATTAGTTAATAGTGTTTTTAATCCTTATTATTATGTGACAGCCCTTGAAGCTTGGTGGATAGGGTAAATAATAGTTATGATTGTAGGGTAAACATTGGTTACATGTGTTAAAATTATATTTAATTGAGTAAATATGTTTATTTATTTATTCTATTATAATATATATACCCCAATATATGGACTAAGGGTGAGAGATTGATCCCACTTACATCCCTATAAGGGTGATTCCTATATCCAATCAATTTATAAGTAGTTTAGGTTTTAATTTAGCATAATAAATAATTAATATTTCAAAACATTATTAATTTTTTTATCATAGTGATTCAACTTTGGTAAATTTTAAGGAATAATGAGTTTACCTATTCTAGACCTCTAAATAGTTAGGATGACCACCTACAAGCTTAGGGTATGTAAACATCAACCCATACTTGGAAAAATCCTATAGATGGATAAATTTAATGGCATGAAGACTATTTTGATAAAAAAAAAATACTAAAGGAAATAATGGATTTAACATTCAATCCCAATATATCTAAGAGTAAACATTTTTTAGGTTGTACTTGATTTTTAGGGATTTTCACACACACACACACACATACTAGAATGAAAATGAAACATATTCTTAATTTAATTAATAGTCATAAGAATAGATATTTTTTCCTACACGTTGTGATATATAAATGGATATAAAATGTTTAGTGTTGGAATTATAATGAGTCTTATTCAAACAATAAATTATATCTTGGTATATTAGTTGTATAATGAGTTAATATATTGAAGGCATCGAGGATAATTTAATTAAGTGTAGGGTAACATTAGTGATTGAAATTATAAAATTATAGCTATTATTTTAGAATGTATAGTATATTATGGTAAGATCAAAGAGATGGAAAAATTGTCAATAATAGGTTGTGAGATTGATTTAAGTTCTTTTATTGTATCCATAATTTCATTAATATAATTTTTTGAGGTATATATTTATAATGTTTTAGAGATATGCTGAGGTGAATTCATCATTTTAAATAAAATATTAATGTTTAATTACTCATTTTAGATATTAAAATAATAATGTACACGAGTAAATTATCATTACTCACCATAGGTTGTTGTAAGAAGTTTATTCTTGGGATAGTTGTTTCTAAATATCTTTTATATTTAACTTCATATCTCCTAAGTAATATTATGGAGATTGTTAGTCAGTTAATTTTATATTTCCATCCCTAATATGTAGGGAATAATTTAGGCATATATGCTTGTATAAATAAATGTCTATAATGTAAAGGAGTTGGTTGAATGAATAAATAACTATTCATCTTTCATATCTAGTATCAGAGCTCTATAAATCTGACCCTATGAAGAAATCTAGAGAATCCCATGCACTCTGGTGGAAGTTTGTAAATAGAGGAAGCCATGAAGCATAAGAAATCATGAATCTAAAAAAATGGATTTTTCCTAATTGGAAGAAGTTTCTCTACATTGGAAAATTCTTGTAAAGTCATTTTCATTTGAAAAGTTGAGCACCATACAGTGAAATACATAGCATTGTTGATCTGGTATCCATCTGAATAAGTATCCAACGACAAAAAATGGCATCCTAATTTGAAATTTTTAAACTAAATTATCAAAATAGAATTATATAATTGAAAAAAATCCATGAGGCACTAATACTCTAGCGAGTAACATCATAAGGATAAGCATTTAAGCTAAAGTATTTTTTTTTTTTCCATATTGGTGCCCATTCAAGTTGTAAATTCAACCTTTATAGTGGATACATGGAATTTTTGAGGTGAATCAACAAGATAGAGAATATGTTGCTATATAATGTTGGTGATTTGTTTCTTATTTAGGTTATAAATTTCAAAAAATTATGAGCTTTCAAATTATACATAGGCCCCAAAATTAGCTTGAATTAACTCAAAAATTCCTACTAAAATGTATCTTTTACTAAATTTTTTTGTAAAACCACATTTTCAATACTCAAAACTACCCTTCTTAATATTTATTTGCTGCAATTGTTTTTGAAATCCACTTATAGGAAAACCTATGGTATTGGGTAGGAGGATGGTTTTATTTAAATAATATATTTTTTAAAGCCTTTATATAAAAGTTTTATCTTTATGATCTTTTAATTATACATATGTGAGTTAGTATATATTTACTTTTTTAATTGATAGGTTATGGCTTCAAACCCCACCCAAAACAAATTTAGTGCTTCTTTTAGTCGAGCCCTTCAAATCTAGTATACTGTTAAAAGTTCAAAAATAGTTGTAGTTAATTTAATTAGAGGTGAATCTCATATTTTTTATAAAAAATTTTTAAAGGAAAATGAAAATTTAAAAAAAAGGTATTTTTTTTCAAAAAAAAGGACAAAAGGCAAAAAAATTAAAAAAATGTAAAAAAAAAATCATTTTTTTGGAAAAAGAGTGCATTTTTCATTTTTGCAAGTATTGTACATTTAATTTTCAAATTATATTACAATAAAATTTAATTTTCATTATATACACAAAATTCCAAGTTTTAAACTTGATCATAGTGTTCAGTCATAGCTATGCCTCTAACTCATGTTCACAAGTAATGTCATCACACTTGATTTATTGCATACAATTCCTGACACAATTACAAATAAGATGTCTGGGCATCAACCCTTTAAATCATCAAGGAAAAATAAATGACATACACTCATATCCTTCCTATTATGCCCTTAAACTATAATTCATCTAGGGATATGTGTGGATAATGTATGGCTTACACATCTTCATATTATCTTATTGCATTTATTGATGTTCTTATTATAGTAGACCTATAAAATAACCATGGCTAATTAAAGTATATATAAGAGTTAGTGGTTATTCTTTGATCATCATATTGTGAACTATGTTATTATTGAATTATTTTGGATGTTTCCCCCTTGAAGTGGCTCAGTCATAATATTCAAGTATTCTACTCTTTCACCAATTGTTGTTATGGATTTCCTTATTCTACTCTTAATTATACCACATATAACTCTATTGTTTCAAATCATATAAGTAGTTTTCTTAAAAGTGGTATCATAGCAATGATTTGGGCAAGTTTTTGTGGCACATTTTTTCTATATCTAGCATCCTGAGCACCAGAAGGCCAAAAAACATAATTTATGATCCAGGAGGATTTGATTTTTTTATCACCATAGATTTGTTCATGTGGTTTTTTACAAAAAAATAAAAAACATTTTTTCTTGGTAAAAAAATAAGAAAAAAATAAAGAAGTCTAGAATTATTTTTACCTTGTATAAATTAATAGTCATTAGATTCATCTATGAGAGATAATCATAATGATGTATTTGACCAGTACACTTTTTTGTGTTAAAATGTTTCACCCTTGTTCATAATAATAGTAGTTGGATTCATCTTGATGAGACAATCATAATAGTGTATTCCAATATTACATTTTTCAAATCTAAAACCCTCCTAGACTTTGTACATGGCTAGTCCAAATACTCATGGATGTCAGAAAGGGCAAGAAACATAAAAAAAAATCCTCATAAAGATGATATTAAATCTAAAACTTCTTATCCATCTATTTCATAGGTATTTTAACAACTTAATTCAAAGTTGCAAGGCGTGGTGAAAAATATGATTTTGATATAGTTCAAGAGGAGATTATAGGTTTAAGAGGGACTTGATAGTGTGAAGGATCAATTACAACAAATATAGTGTGAACTTGTTATCTCAACCACTTTAAAGTAATCCTTCACCACTTTAATTTGATTCTCCCATTACAAACAATACCAATATAAATTATATCCCTAAGCAGATGCTACAAAAAGTGGTCTTACATAAGTTTGATAGTAATGATCCACTCACTTGGCTCACATGAATTTAAAATTTATTTGATCTACATCAAAATCCATGTTCAAAAAAGTGGTTGTGGCCTCTCTCTATTTTAAACTTGAGCCATTCATTTGGTATCATTGGTTGTGAGCTCAAAATAAAAATAAGAGTGTCCTAGTTTCATAGCTGATTTTTTTGAGGAGTTATAGCTCCACTATTTCAACAATGTCTATGAAAATTAATTTAGTCACCTAGCCAAGTTGTGCCAAACCAAGACTATCAAGGACTACATTCATCAATTTTAGAATCTCTCCTTATGTGTGGCAAACATCACTGAGGAAAATTTGACTAAACTATTTTTGAGTGGACTCAAAGATAACACCCAATTGGAGTTTCACATGTTTCATCCTAATATTGTGTCTAAGACCATACCAAAGGAATGCCTAGTTGAGGAAAAAGAACTAATTAGATGAAGACCTTTCACCAATTTTCATGAACGTGCCTTTCTAACACCATCATTTCATCAGCCTACCATATTGACACCTAAACAAGTGGAAGAAATTCATGCATAAGGTTTGTGTTTTGGATATAATATCAAATGGAGTGAAGAGAATCAATGTGTTGAAAATAAGTTGTTCTACATTGACAACACTAATGATGAGGAAGAAGATGAAAAGACTTTAGAGGAAGGGTTAGAAGAACTTAGGGATTAATTTGAATATTCTAAACCTACTATTTCCTATTAGGCACTTTCAAGCATTAGTTCTCCTCAAACTCTTAAGGTGAAGCAGATCTTGAAGAAATAAAAGGTAACTATGCTAATTAACTCTTAGAGTACAAATAACTTCATTAATAGTAATTTGGTTTCTCATTTAAATTATTTTATTTACATATCTTCAAACTTTTAGCTCATGATTGCATATGGTGGTATAGTCAAGTATTCTAGAAAATTTCATAGTATTAAGCTTGCTATGGAAGATTATTTATTAGATTCCCTTATGTTTGTTATTCCAATGGGAGGATCTGATAATATTTTTAGAGTACAATGGTTCATTTCTTTAGGCACTATTAATATGAATTTTTAGGAAATATTCATGAGGTTCCATTCATAAGGAAGGACTTTGAATTACATGGATTATAGGCTAAATATCCACAATTGGTTAGTTCCCACCAGATGATTAAGATTATTAGAAATGGTGTAGAAAGTTTCGTGGTATGATTATTTCCCATGTAGGTTCAAACAACCAATGAGTCTACATATCCTAATTTGTAAAAAGTGTCGGATTACCATTCTATTATTTTTGGTGACATGCCAAATGGACTTCCTCTAAGTCATGCACATGATCATGCCATAAATCTCATTTTAGGAAGTATACCACCCAATATTAGACCCTATAGATATCCTTATGCCTAAAATAGTGAAATTGAAAATATGGTACAAGAGATGTTAGAGGTAGGAATCATACAACATAATCAAAGTGAATATTCCTCCCTAGTGGTCATGGTGTAGAAGAAGGATGAAAGTTGGAGGATGTGCCCAAACTAAAAATAACTCAAAAAATACACCACCAAAGATAAGTTTCCTATTCTAGTAATTTATGATTTTATAGATGAATTACATGGTGCTATTTATTTTATCAAGTTAGATCTACACTCTAGATATTATCAAATTTGCATCTGCAATGAGTACATACCTAGAATAGCTTTAAGAACTCATGAAGGCCATTGTGAATTTATGTTCATGCCTTTTGGTCTTAAAAATTCTACATATACATTTTAGAGTTTGATGAGTACTAATTTTATACCTTTTTTGAGAAAGTTTGTATCAGTGTTTTTTGATGATATCATCATCTACAATAAAAATTGGGAAGACCATTTTAAGCATGTGAATTAGGTTCTTTTAGTTCTAAAACAACATTAGCTTTATGTTAAACATTTCAAATGTGATTTTAGTGTCTAATAGGTGGATTACTTGGGTCATATTGTCTCACATGAAGGAGTGAATGTGGATCCTAATAAAATCCAATATATGATAGAATGGAAAGTTCTAAATACCCTCAAAAACCTTCATGGATTTTAGGGGTGAATAGGTTAGTATCATAGGTTTGTCAAAAATTATGGTAGCATTTTAGACCCAATCACCTCTTTGCTAAAAAAATACTCCTTCTAGTGGACTAATTCAACTACTAAGGCATTTGAATAGTTGAAAATGGTTATGTGCATAACTCCAATTCTCACTACTCTTGATTTTTTAAAAACTTTTGTTGTGGAGACTGACACATCGAGATATGGTATGGGGGTTGTACTCATACAATAAGTTAGACTACTAAAATTTTAAAATTTCCAACTTAAGGTAAAAAATAGGCTCAAAAAAATATATGAGAAAGAAATGATGGATATTATACATTCATTAAAGCAATGAAGACCATAGTTGTTGTGTTTTCAATTTTAGGTAAAGATTGATCATGATTGCCTCAAACATTTTATGGAATAATGCTTATCATCTGTAGAACAACAAAAATGTTAGGCTATGGTTTTCAAATAGTGTATAAGAAATAAAAAGAGAATGTGGTGGGATATACCTTTTATCAGTATGATAAATTAGTTGAGGTATTATTATGTGTTATGACCATGTGTTAGGCAGATTGGCTAGAGAAAGCAAGATTAGAATGGGAGAATGATAGTGCTACCAAGGATTGGATTCACAATATTTAATAGGGTTATAATAAATCTAAAAAAAATTACATTAAAGGGTAATAAATTATGGTATAAATATATATTAAACCTTTGTAAACATTCTCTCAAACATAAAATTCTTTAGGAACTTCATACCTCTCCACTTGGAGGACACTCACAATTTTTGAAAACATATCATAAAATCAAGAAAATTTTCTTTTAGGAAGGACTCAAATAGGATATACATAAATATGTGGTTTAATGCATGATATTCAAATAAAAAAAAAGGTGAAACCATTAAGACCCCAGGTCATTTATAGCCTTTATCCATCCCTAGCTAGCATTGGGAGGAAGTTTCCATGGATTTCATTACAAGGTTACCAAGGTCTAAGGATAAAACTTTTATCATGGTATTTGTGGATCAACTCACCAAGTATGCTAATTTTTTCTCCTTATCACAACCATTTATTTTTAGTACGATAACTTTTGATTTTTTATATTGTTTAAAAATTACGTGCCATTCTAAAGATCATTGTAAGTGATCAAGATCCCATATTTAATAGTAATTTTTGGACTAAATTATTTGCATGTTTAGGTAACTATTTGGCTCATATCTCATCCTATCATCCTAAATATGATGTACAAATAGAGGTAGTAAATAAATGTCTTAAAGGGTATCTTCATTATTTTATTTCTAAAAAATAGTACAAATGGGTTCACTGGCTACCACTTACTAAATGGTGGTATAACACTTCTTCAAATATCTCTCCCTTTGTGGAATTATATGGGTATCACCCCACATACATCACTTTAGTTTTTATAATTCATCCTCAGGATAAATATATTGAGGAACAAATTGAACACCAATAGGATGTGTTAGTCAATTTTCAATATAATTTAGCAATTGCACAAAATTGAATGAAGTAGCAAGCAGATCAACACTGCAATGATAAGAATTTTGACACAGGTGACTAGATATTTATGTATTGAAGACATATAATAAAATTTATTTGAAGTAACAAAAAAAGGATAAAAATATATCACTTTAGTATTATGGCCCTTACCATATCATGTAAAAAATTGGTAGTATGGCTTACAAGTTAGAATTACTCCCATCCACTCACATACATCTAGTATTCCATATATCTTTCTTGAAGAAAGTAATTAGACATAGAGTTTTCACATATATTGAGTTATCTAAATTAGATGAATAATTGAGAGTCATTATAGATCCTAAGGAGATCCTTCACATACACACTATGTAACCATAGACCAGAGCCATTAATCAGTAGTTGATCAAATGGAAGAACATGCATTTTGAAGATGAAACATGGGAGGATGAAGCATCCCTACAGAAACATCTTGGTTTGATTTAACATTGAGGACAACATTATTTTTAATGGGAGGGGCATGTTATGCCCTTAGCCTATAGTGTGTATAGGGATATGTGTGGCCAACTTATGACTTACAAATCTTAATCTTAGCTTATTGCATTTCTTGGTTTTCTTAGTATGGTCAGCCTATGGAATAACCATGGCTAAGTAAAGCATTATATGAGGTAGTGGTTAGTATTTGATCATAATATTGTGAATTTATTTCTCATTGAATTATTATGGAGGTTTCCTCATCAAATTGGCTCAATCATAACATTCAAATATTGTGTTCTTTTGCCAATTATTGTCTTGGATCTACTTATTATGCTCTTAAATCTACCATATATAATTATACTAATGAAAATCATCTAAGTAATTTACTTACACTTCCTTTCATTTACCCATTCATTACAATCAAAAGGCATAGATCTCGAAGGTGGAATTTCCAAGTATATAACAAAGTTATTCACATGTATGAGGAATCCCATCTAATTAGGTTTTAGTGATTGGATGAACCCTTTTTAGTATTGTCTAGGTACCAATTATTGTATTATTTCATGTATGTTAATGCCTATTTAATGTATCATCAGATATATATAGAAGGAAATATTCTTCCATGTATCGATGGCTATAAAGTAAGGTCCTATACAAAGAAAGGTTTGGTATATTAGAATTATCATATATAGAAAGTGACATCTCTATATCTGGAGTGATAAGGAACCAATCCATCACCTACAATCTTAATAATGGTTGAACTAGAACCAAAATTATTTATGTTAGATCCATAACTACTTAAAGGTGAGAACTATTATGCTTGGAAGATAAAGCTCATAACTCAAATGGAATTTGAAGAATTTTTTTTGTATTAGATGGATCTTATACTTCACATGCAACAAATGTTGATTATAAATTTAAGTTTGACAAATCTAACCAAAATGCTAAGTTGATAATCATGTTCATATTATTAGATGAAGTCCAGTCACACATCCATGAAGCTAAAAAGCTAATGAAGGTTGGGACAAACTCCAAATTATATATGAATCCAAAAATGAGATCACTATTATTAATCTATAAATTCAACTCCACTCTCTCAAATTAAGATCAAGTGAAAAAGTGGAGACATTTTTAAGACATTTTGTAATGCTGAGGGCATAACTTCAATCCTTAGGTGAGACTATTTCAGATGATTCTCATGTACCTATTTTATTGAGAGTATTGCCACTATCATAGAGGATTTTTGTGATCACTTTGACTATCATAGAGTAGAATCCATGTTTTGAGAATTTGGTAAATGTGTTACAATAAGAAGAGTCCTTTAATAGTCATGATGACCACAAAGAACATGTTTTGGCTTCTCATGAATATAAAGGCAAGAAACCAATAAAGTATTCATCCAAATAAAATCAAAGGTAGAATTTAAAAGGAAAAATCACATAAATAATTTCTCATTTATGTTCATTAGGGACATGAATTCAAATATTATTGATTTGATACCTTCAATGATCTTTTAGTGGTCAAAAGTCCACTAACCAACAACCATCCCTCATAACATTCAATAAACCATAAGGACAAAAAATGTAACTTGGAATAAGAAATCAAGGGAATATTTTCAAACAAGAAGAACATTATGATGAAGAAGAGTTTATATAATCTATAGATGATGAATCCACATAACAAAGTGACATATGGTATGTTGACTAGATGTAACATGACACAAGATAGGTAGAAAAGATTGGTTTTTCACTTTAAAGGACAAACCCAATAAAAAAATGTTTCTTTGGGTTATGATACCACATACATTGTGCAAGGACTTGGCAACATTGCCTTACCCTAGGAACACAAAGCTATAGAATCATATATGTTCTCTATGTACATGATTTATTCAAAAAAAAATTTCAGTCAATCAATTCTTAGACCAAAATTTTAATATTGACTTTGACTATAAAGGTGGAAATAAAATGTGTTTGACTAGAGATAAATCCAATAGTTCAAAAATTATTTCACAAAGATCCAATGTGAATCATATTTTTTAGCTTGATTTCATTTAGAAAAATAACTAGGCACTCATAGAAAAGGACACAAACTCGACACAAATAGGCACATAAGATTTAGCCACATCATTTTTTGATATCTTGACACACTCCAACACTACAATATGGTAAGTTAATTTACACCTCTTAAAAATGGTATAGATAAATGTCATAATTTCCTAGCAGGAAAGAAACTTAAAGTTTCATTTTATAAAACTACCCATAGATATAATGGTAAACTTAATATGGTTTACACTAATTTGTGTGGACCAATGACACCTAACCATGTTGGATTTAAATACTTCATGCTATTTGTTGATGATTTTTCCATTAAAATGTGGGTCTACTATGTGAAAATAAAAATTCAAGCCTTTAAAACCTTCACTAAACTCAAAGTGGTTGTTCAAACATAATTTCAAGATAAAATCAAGACCCTCCTCTCAAATTAGAGGGGGGAATTATCTAGTAATGAGATTGAATATTTTTTACAAGAAAATGAAATTCATCATCAAATGACACCTCCACATACACCATAACAAAATGTAGTTGTTGAATAGTGGAATCATACTATTGTGGAAATGGTGCAATGTATGATACATGATTTAGGCTTGATAAAGTCATTTTTGGTTGAAGCAGTCAAAATTAATGTACATATACTCAATAGAGTTCCCACTAAAAATCTTAATGAAATAACTCCAAATGAAGCCTAGTCATGGAAAATGCCATCTATAGCACATAAACATGTTTTTGGATGCCAAAAAGTATACACATTCCCAAAGAATAATGGTATAAACTTGATATAAAATAAAATAATATGTGTCTTTAGGGTATAGTGAATAATCACTTGCCTATATACTTGTGGATCTAAAAACTAGATAAATCTACTCTAATATGGATGTTGATTTATTTGAAAAAAATAATAATCTCCTTATACAATCTCACATGATTATCAAATCAGTCCCATAGAAAATATAGATATGGTAATCTATTATATGATATTGGTAATGATGATGGGAATAATGGTGAAATTCCACAACCCATAGGAACTACTTAATTCATGCCTAAATCATATACAAATACACTTAGTGATTCAAATTTGGATGGTATCAAGACACACCCACCACTAGACCAAGAACTCATAATATGGCTCAAAGAGAGGCCAATTTGACCTTAATGAGTATAGTTATTTAATATATCAATCCCTATATAGTTTAGGAAGTCCTATAGTTAAACCTTGAAAATATGCCCTAGTTATAGAATATAATTCATTGATGAAGAATAAAACCCTGAAATTTATAGATCTTCTACTAGGGAAGTATCCATTCTAATTTAAATGGATATTCAAAGTGAAGTATAAATCATATGGTAGTCTTGACAAGCACGAGGCAAGACTAGTTGCAAATGGGTATGCTGAGAAAGAAGGCATTGAATATGATGAGACATGTTTTCCCACAACAAATATCAAAACTATCATGATGATTTTCCTCTAACTGCATAGTTTGGCTATAAATTCCATTAAATGGACATGAAAAGTTCCTTATTTAATGGAAACTTATAAGAAGAATTCTAGATGACTCAACCATAAGTTTTTGTCAAATTAGGAAAAGAAAATAAGTTTGTAGACTTGTCAAATCATTAAATAGTACTAAATAGTCTCCCATAACATGGTATATCAAGATTGATGAGCATATTTTAAAACATGGATTCAAAAGGTTTTTATATAATCCTAATATCTACCTCAAATATTAATGGGGGGAGATAGTAATTGTCATTATATATGTTATTGATCGAGTCATCAATAATAATTTAGTAAAGATGATTGAATCAATAAATAAAGATCTAAACTGATCAGTTGACATGATATATCTTGGTATTTTGCATTATTGTCTTGGTTTAGAAATTAGGTAGAGTGGAAATTATATATTTATATCTCTTATCCAATATGCCAAGACAATGCTTGATAAATTTCACATGATGGATAACAAATCAGTTGACACACCTATGGAGATAAAACTCTAGTTTTATCGAGTAGATCCATCACCATAGGTAAATGTAACTCTATATCGATAGTTGATGGGGAATCTCATTTGCATTACCTACACTAGGCCAAACATCAACTATGTTGTTAGTTATCTCTCAATGTTCATGCAAGAGCCCAAGGTTAGTCATTGAAAATTAACAAAATGGGTATTGAGATACATCAAAGGAACATGGATTTTGTCCTAGAATACAAACATATTGATAACTTATTATTGACATGATATTTAGATTCTGATCTTATAAGGAACATTGATGATAGGAAATCTACTTCAAGATTTGTATTCTTTTTGGGATCTAGGTTGATATCATGGGGGAGTAAGAATAAAATTATGTTTCAAGATCCTTCATTGAATTAGGATATCTTTCCATAAGAGGAGTTGTTTGTGAAGTGATTTGGATTAGATGTATACTTGAAGGATTTGGATTACCATAGAATCATCCAACAATTCTTCATGTAGGTAATGGATTAGTGAAGATTGTTCACAATACATTATTTAATGAATGCACTAAACATATTGAGGTGCATGTTCTTTTCATTCATGAACATGTTTATAACAAAAGCATCTAGCTCTAGTATTGTCAGATAGATCAACAATGTGTTGATGTTTTTACTAAAGAACTTATGCAAGAAAATTTCAAGGCATTCAAATAATTTCTCTCCTATTCAATTGAGACAATGCTAAATTAACGGGGGAATATTGAGGTGAATTCATCATTGTAAATCAATCAACAATATTTAATTACTCAAAGTAAATAGTAAAATAATAATTTACATGAGTAAATTGTCATTACTCACTATAGGTTATTATAGCCAGTTTATTCTTGGGATAGTTGTTTCTAAATAACTTTTATATTTAACTTTATATCTCTTGGGTAATATTAGGGAGATTGTCAGTTGGTTGATTTTATATTGTCTTCCCTATTATGTAGGCAATAATTTAGGCATATATACTTGTAAAAATAAATGTATATAATGTAAAGGAGTTGGTTGAATGAATAAAGAAATGTTCATCCTCCATAATATGGTCATTCTCTTTTTATCACATAATGAGAAGCCTCTAGATTAAAAGATTTTAAGTAGTGGTAATTATTAATTTTGAAGTAATGTATTAAAATTATATCCATGAAATATGTTAATATTATATATATTATTTTAAAATAATTTGAATGGAATATAATAAAAAAAAAATTGATAAAGTTGAGACATATGACAAGATTGAATCATAATTTAAATCTCAGTTTCCATTTTATGAGTGCATAATGGTCTAAATATTGTTATTTGGTATTTATATTATTGAATGAACTATTATAGGATGTAAATCCTTACATGATAAACTCATAGAGGAATTTCTTGGAATGATATAATATGTAAAATAACTTAAATCTTGTATTTTATGTATTTATCTTTTAGAAGGACTCTTAGAATCCTTTTAGTAAATAAATTTGGACTAGTTGGTGAGGATTCCTTAAGAATGTTTTTTATGATTTGTGAAAAATAGGCATCCTTATCACTAAAGGATGATGAGTGACAAGAAGGTAATAATTTTATAGGTCACTCATCATTGGTTAATGAGAAATATAATGTTATTTATATGTTATAATAAAGAGTATTGATGATGTGGAATATGACCCAAATTCTCATGAAGTATGAAATCCATAAAAATGATTTGGCCAAAATAAATTTTATATCTATATACATTATCTACCTAATAAAATATTTAGTTTACAAGTATGAGTGATGTCATATTTGATAGATGGGTATAAATTATATGTATCACAGATACATGTCATAGTGATTATACCTTAAAACTATTCTTGATTAGTTATTGATGTCTACATCTCCATTATTTACCCCTTCATTAAGGGAAAGGCCACTCTTAGTGTGGAGGTGTGTAGGGAAATACTAGTCTATGGTTAGACATAAATCACCCACATTATGCTCTCCCTCCTTACAACTTCTCAAAACTAACAATAGATACATACTTATGGTTAATAAAGATTTGAATGCTCATTGAAATATTGAATAATTGATGTATATACTTGTACTATTCAGTAATGGTTAAAACATTATTATATTTTGATGTAGATTTGTACTATATTATTTAGAAAATACTAAGAATATATATTCATATTATGGTAGTATGCATTGTTATATTTATATGTTGTTTTTATATAGTGTCATACGAAGATTTATGTTTTATTGAATCTATATGGTAGGATTTATTTGTTGATCATAATTGTATTAAATTATTAAGCCCCAAGAAGGAAAAATTATTTTTAGCACATGATTCAATAGAATATAATCTTAATACATTTATATAACTAGACTACATTGGTTAAAAAACTAAAAAATTATAAACTAAATTGGCATGAAATTTTAATGGAATTAAATTATTCCAGTAATTTTTAACATGGCCCCTTTCCTTGTCATCATGTTATCTTTGATGCTTCTATAATAGTTCTAGTTGTAACAACTTTCTTATCAAGGTTATTATTTGGATCTCATTATTTTAAGAATGGTATTATTCAATTATACATGTGTGTATCTATAAATCATTGTAAATGGTTGAATTATTAATGAAAACTAAAAGGATTCCAAAAATTTCTAATAACTTTCATTATTTTGTCTTTGTTTTTCATTATGAAAGATTTCCTCAAATTCCCATTAAATATGTGGTGAATGTTTGGAATTTATAGGATAATGGTATAAATATTTAGTTTTTATGTGTGCTTTGTCATGCTAATTAAAATAACAACCTAAAAAATATTTGCATCTTATTATGTTTCTTAAATAATCATATAAAAATCTATTTTATTAATAACTTATCTAGGTGTTTATCATATTAATTAATTTTATAGGGATAATTATTAATAAAATAATTATTTATACTCCCTACCCTATTTATCCTCATTTGAACCCATACAAAATTACATGTACAGAGGTGAATAGTAGTCTAGTTCATAAATAGTCTATGCAAACCACAATAGCTTCTAAAATTATAACAATATACTTTTATGCCTTACCCTCTTCCTCTTTTGTTATTATTTTATTTGACCCACTTATATAATTTATAATCAGTATTAATACCCATACTTACAATATTGGAAAATATATCTAGATTAATCATAGTGTCTGCATGCATGATTGTACTCAACATGTAACATCTATTTTTTATTGGAGTTATTCTCTTCAGGTTTTATTAGAGAGCCACAAATTGTAATTCATGCCACGGGTTATATATACAACCCTAAAATTATATTTATTTTATCCTCTTAAATTCCTTTAAAGGTGCACATAAAAAATATCAAAAAATAGGACTAAATTTGGCACTAAAATCAAGTCCCATCCTAAAATGCTGTGGTGTATCTACAGATCATAGTCATTAAGCTATTATTCAACCTTGGAATAATATAGATTCAATACATGTTTCATTATTCTATATAATACTCAATATTATTGTTATTCCCACCATTATATATACATAAGATACCTATATTTAGTAGATGAAGGCCTAAACCCTATACGGTATAGCCTAGTTTACCTAATTATAGTAATCCAAATGATTATGGGCCAATGGATTGGTTATCCAGGTCAACCATCAAAATTTTTGTGGATTCCCATGAATTTACTTATAACCCTTAAATATACCTCCCATGATTCATGCCCAATGGTGTACACATTCATAAAGAGAATAAAACATCTAATATGACAACCCTATGATAATTTCATGTCAAACATGAAGACATAGTCTTTACATTTGTCATGCCAATTTTTTTCCTAAAAGGTAGGCATAAGTAGAATAAAACTAACAAAACACCTACAATAATGTATATAAAACCAAACCCATTTTTTCACACAAAGAAATATGAATCTTGTAACTAGTGTTAAGGCTTTATCAGATGCAAGCCAATAATTTAGAATCCCATAATCTTGATTTATTTGGCCAATACTCAAAATTAATTCCCAAGCTTACACCAAAACGGGACTACATTAATGATGTGGAGATAAATGTCAAAATAATTCTTAGCTATTATTAATGCCATCAAGTTTCACATGTTGACCTCAAGTCTGTTTAATCCTAAACTATCAAAGAATTTGGATGAACCAAAAATCATGATTAAATGACCCCATGTCCATTGGTAATCACCCAACCTTCTAGGATCCCACACTTTAGAATGCTTCCACTGCATAGTCCTCTTTTTTTTGGAACCACAAAGTCATTAGTAAATTATCCCCCAATGGTTTATTCTTCTTGAATTTTAGATTCAAGTGTTGAGCTCTTTAGTTATGAATAACAAGGAAGAATAGGGTTATTAACACCAATGTCTTAAACCCTTTGAGATTTAATGATGTTAGATACTACCAGTTGGTATCTTTCTACTGGCCCACTTTCCTAGAGCCATCACTATCTCTATGAACATCTCTAGGTTTGTAGGTTATTAGGATGATGCCACATGACAACATCCCATTATCCCATTAGCTTGTAGGAATTAATCCATATACAATCTACTTTGAGATCATGGGTCACCAGTATGATGCCACTTGAAAACATATTCCTCTATTACTATCTTAACACTGCTTATACCTTAATCTAAGATGATGTCATTCTTAAGTCTTATGATAGTGACATGTGTATTCTTTTGAACCACTCATCAAGAGTAATAAAATCAAATAATAAAAAAAAGATAAATAGATAAATAAATAAAGGCAAAATTCAAATAAACACAAGTCAAAATCTTAAGGAAAATTTGAAAATGACACTTAGACACAAGCCGTCAACTTTTTTGAAACTTAATTTCACATAAATTAATTTTTTAGACCGTATGAAGATAAAAGGATTTAAAAATAATCATTTCAAAGATTTTTCCTAAAAATTTAAGCCTTTAGATCTTGTGTTCACAAAATTTGTTCTTAAAAAGTCGTAACACTTTTGCTAATGTTCAAGGGACATGAATAATTTTTGAAGTCTTCAAAACTTTTGTTTTGTAAAAGTTTTGACTATTCCACTCATGTAAAACTTCTAAAAACTAATTTTTTGAAAACCATGGAGTCCAAATTATTTTAAAAATACACTAAGTCTTTCTCTATATTACATCTTGACTTTCCTCTAGACTTACTAATTTGTTTATTAATAATTTTATGGTTAGTAAATGGTTTACTGGATGTGTTAAGTAAATAAATTACTAATATGCTAGTTTTAGATAGTTTTTATTACTTGTGATCATGATAGTTAATTGGTAGTTAGTTTTTTGTATTCTATTATGGTACATTTTAATCATCATTATACAATATATTATATTACATTAGTTTATTATGATTTTTATATAATATGGTCTAACACTATTCACATGTACTTAGGTGGATGTAGTATGAAGTCCACCCACCTAACTATGATCGAGGAAGGGTATCATCAGAGAGGATGGTGTAGATGAAGGCAAGTGTGGAGGAGAGAATGAGATAAGAACCATGCACACACCACTTAGATTAGATGTTTGTTTTTTATGAATTAATTGGTAGATATTTATTTCTTATAGCATGCATTTAGTTACTAATGTATTTTCTACTTTTGTATGTGTTTAATTATCATGTTTTCATATT
>JARHVA010002786.1:1952500-2070000 GCA_037957365.1 Torreya grandis | reverse complement strand
TAAACTATCTTGCAATACGTTATCTAAACATTTTGAGATGGTATTTGTAGGTGGCATGATGTAATGAGTGAGATAAAAATAAGAAAATGTGTGATTTGAATATCTATGTAAGCAGTTATGAAGATTCTCCAAATGATATATAAAGACAATAATTCTTTGAAGAATAGTTAATAATGTTTGAGCATGAGAGAGATTGTTCCAAGCCATACATGAGATGTTTAAGACCTTGTAGATGAGTAAAAATTCAACTTTAAAGATGCTACAGTTGAGCTCCAAATATTTTCAAGAAACTCTAAAGAAGTTATATTTAATTTATGAAGAAGATTGAGTGTATGAGGTTGCTTGATCATACAAAGAGACATTGAAACATAGGATAGTTTTAATGTGAAGACTATAAAGTGGTTAAATGGCTAGATTCAAGGCATAAAAAGACTTGTAGGTCATGCTTTAGAAAGAAAGAAGAGAGATGGTGGCCAAATTGGATAACATGATTGATTTACAGAACATAAGTGAGAAGGTGAACATTGAAAGTGGTGAGTCAAGCTATTTTAAGTATGTGCATGAAGTTTTAGGTCTTTGTTTGGAATAAAAAGGCTTAAAAATTATTTCAAGGTTTTTTGAGTGAATAGAATGAAGACTTGTCCATACAAGAAGGTTTTATAAGTTCTCATTAGCATGAAAAACATTAGAATGAGATATAAAGATATTCATGGAAGATAAGGAAGGGTTTTATCTCAAATTTCCAATAATTTGTTTCTTAAAAGAGGAGTTAAATTTTATGAATGATCTGTAAGATTGGAAGATGGTCTAAACCCTCATAAAATCCTAATTATGACCCTGATGTTGAAGATCTTGTTAGAAAGAGATAGGAATGATTTAATATGATGAGACAAGTGATTGGAGGTTGAATTCAACTCTCCCATGCATCTCTAGTTCTAATTGGTTTCTCAGGTGAGTGAGAAACCCCAACATAAAAGTGCTTGTCTTTCAAAGATTTACTATAACAGATAACATTGATCAAGTCAAAGTTTTCAAGTGGATGAATATCAAAGTATGATACTTTTAGGTTTTTTTCATGAAGATTTTTGTACAACTTTAAGATCTCACGTGTGCAAATTTGATGATCAAAATTTTCCAATCACTAATACACCTACTGATGTAGATAATCAAGAAACCATAAAGATATAAGAAGATGTTTTCTAATGATTTTTCATATAAGATTTATACATTAAAATGAATGATGATGTTATTTGGGTATTTAATGATTTATCCATGTTTTTTATAATCTTAGAAGTTGGTATATGAGGTTAAAGCATTGAAGCCAAAATGGCTTATTTGTCTGCATAGAGTCTATGAGAGAGAAGGTCAGTAGATTGGTCTATAAGACCATACTTTTCATTACAGCTCAAGATATAATTAATTAAGGTTACTTTTAGGATGTTTAAAGATCATGTACATGCATTGAAAACCTTTGAATATATTAAATCATGTGTCAGATGTTCATGTTTCATTGACTATGTTTTGGAGTTAGTTGGTAGTTATGAGTGAACATCTTGTAGAGGAATGTTTGAGCCTATTTACTTTAAGTTGAAGTATAATATGAATTTGGTGATGAACTTGAGGTCATTAATTTTATAAATATGTATTTTTTCCATAGTTATTTATAAAAATTGAGTATATACCTTAGTTTTTAAGGAAAAAGTTTTTGTATATGTGTAGGCCTTTTATAAGTAGTGATTTGAGTAAGGGTTCAAGTGGTATTTGGTCCTAAAAAGTGTTTTAGACCTAAATTGAAGTTAGATAAGGGATATTGGAGTGAATTATGATGTTTTCTTTCCATGTGAGGTGTTTAGATAAGCTTTAAGAAATATCAAAGGGTAACATGTTGTTAAGAAGACCTATTAGGTCTCCATAACCCTAAAAGAGGAGTAAGGGCTAATAGATGTATGGTTGACCTATTTTAGTGATTGATTCATGATTAAGGAATTTTATTTTAATATGAAAATACTTATTCATAGTTAAGAAAGTGATTTTAATATGTATCTCACCTAGAAGGATATGATCAAGTGACTTGTATAAAAGCAAGGTAGTTAGGCCTATTTTTCTACGCTTCGAGGGGATGCTAAGAGGATGCTTAGAAAGTGAGAGAAGAAGAGGATAATTGAATGATATATATCATTTGCAAGAATAATGAGGTCATTTGGACCATCAAAAAAGTGTCATGAATATATATCATAGGTTCTACATATGAAGATAAAGGTCAAAATTCCTAATCAAGCCATGAAGATGGATAGTTGAGAAAAGAGGGTTGAAGGTCAGTTTAAGAGGGAATGAATTGAATGAAGAAATAAAAGAGAAGATAATCATCTATTGTATAATAAATAGGGGTTTTTGAAGGTGATCAAATAATTAGGTGGCTATGTTGGTGTTCAGTCATCTAAGGGGTTGGTTCCTCCTTTCAAGTTGGTGCTTATTAAATCCAAGTGGGTAGTTGGTAAATTATGGGTTGGTGCTCCTTGTTGGGTTGGTTCATAGCTAAATAATATATTAAGTTTGTGCTTGATATATTGGGGTTGGTGCTCTAAATTGAGTGGGTGTTCAACTAAAGATTGATTCATTACTTTATATGACTATAGTCTAAGTTGTGTTTTAGTGGATTTCATACCCCTATAGGGTTTACATGTATATGTTATGTTTATGTGTTTCATGCTCATATGTTTTGATGCTTATTCTTGCTAATATATACATGTTTGTTATAATGATTCATGAATAATTAATTTGAATTGAATGAAATTTTTTGAAGACTAATTCACCCCCCTTTTAGTCATCTTATTTCCAATAATTGGTATCAGAGTAGGTCCTTTGGAAAAGGTTTGATATCCTAAAGGAGATCTTAAGAAGAAAGGATGACTAGTCAACAAGATCAAGGTGGTTTCTCTACCAATAAGGCTATGTTATTCAATGGATCTAACTATGCCTTTTTTAATGTCAGAATGAATATATATCTGATGTCATAGGGACATGATATTTGGAATTTAGTTATGGAAGGTTATATTGTACCTCTAATTCTACCAACAGATGCAATAGGAAAAGAGGCTAGTGATAATAACTCCAACGTAATGAATTCCATTTTGTGTGGACTATCAAAGGTAGAGATAGTGAAAGTAATGCATTATGTTTTAACCAAACACATATGGGACAAATTAAATGTCATGTATGAAGGAGACACCAAGATGAAAATGTCTAAATTATAGACCCACAAAAGATAGATTGAAATATTGAAGATGAATGAAGATGAATCCATTGCATCCTACCTGTTGAGGGTTGATAAAGTTATCAATATCGTAAGAGGATTTGGAGAAGTGAAAGAGTCTACTATTGTTAAAAATGTATTGAGATCAATAACTTCTAAATTTGACTCTAAGGTGTCTATAGTAGAATATATTAAAGATTTAGATAAGCTAGATATGGATGGGATTCATGACATCTTGACTACCTATGAGATGATAACTAATGAAGGAAGACCTCTCAATAGGAAATCAACTTTAAAAGTTGAAAAGAATTCAAAGAATAAGGAAAAAGATGAGCTATGTTTAGATATTGATGATGATGAATTGATTATCATATTTTCTATAAATATAAGAATAGGTTTAGGTAAGTTACATTTCAAGTGTTCCAACTATGGATAAATTAGATATTTGTAAATAAGTATCCTTATAAGTAGAAGATTATGGATGATGATATACACAAGAAAACATATAGGTCTAACAAGAGCAATCAGAGTTTTAGAAAGTATGAAGGCAAGAAGAAGTCATTTAGGAATAATAAGAGCTTCTACACCCAAAAAAAATAGTTCATTAGATGTAAGTGATTCAAAAACATCTGATAGTGATGATGATAGAAATGAATCTACACATGAAAATAATGAAACATTGTTTATAGGCACCAAATAAGACAATGAGGGTTGTTCAAATGTGAAAGTCATCATAATTAATATATAATTAGATGAAGAAGTATACTATGATAGTGAAGAAGCTAAGTGGATCTTGAATTAAAGCTTATGAGTTCCCTAGAAGAGTTGAAGCTTGTAAATAAGAACAATAAAATGAAGTCATTAGTTTAAGAGTATGAGGAGTAGATTGGATTGTTTGAGGAAAGGATAATAAACACCTCCAAGGAGTATGAAGAGATAATCCAACATGTGAAAACCCAGAATGAGATTATGGAATCAAGCCTAAAGTCTAGAGAAGAGGATTTTGGTAGATAAGAAACTAAGATAAAATCTATGAGAGCTAAGTTGGATCAAGCATCCATAAAGATGAAAATATTTATGAAGTTTGAAAATATCACTAAGTCTCTAGATGATATCATAAGCAATCAAAAGTCTGTAAGTGACAAGACAGGTCTTAGATTTAAAGAATACCAAAAGAAGGCATCTCAAATCAAATAGAATATTGTTGAAGATAAGAAGGTCAACATGAAAAGACCTTTAAGACATCCCAATGCTACAAGGTATGCAAATTATTTCAATGGTTGCTATTTTACATATAGTCATGACCTCATGGTAACTTGGGGTGCAAAGATGAATACTTGAAAGTCTATTTCCTTGTTGCATGTATGATGTCTCTAACCCAATTTGGGGTAGTAGTAGGTGTTGTCTAAGTGGGAGGTGGTTAGAATGGAGGTGCCTAGGTAGAATAAGAGGTCAAAGCTATGGTAGGCATGTATAATTTTTTTGGGTCTAATTTCCCAAGTGGGTCAAATAAATATTTGGTAGGGCCCATGTTAAGAATAAATAAAGGAAGATATAAAGGCACACTCATTTTGGTAGTTGTGGTGATATTTAGTGGCTTATGAAAGGTGAACATCTTTGAGATGGGTTTTAATGGTCTCACAAGCATAGGAGAACCAATATAAAGTGAGGCACTTGTAGTGGTTGCTTAGGAGGAAGCCATGTGTGTAGTAGCATGAGAAATGAAATGGGGAAAGGTGAACCCACATGAAGCACTAGTTTGGCTTATGTTAGTATTAATGGAGGACTAAGTGGTGGTGGTAGCTATAGAGGTTGATAATGATGAAGCTAAAAGAGGAGTAATGGTGGGTGGAGAAAACATGGAAGAGGAAGTAAATGTAGAAGTAGAAGCAATTGTAATTAGGGAAGAAAGAAATGTGAAATCACTTACATTGGGAGCCTTAGATGTGTTGGTAGCCTTTACATTTATTTTTCATGGTGGGAGTTTCCCCTCATTGTAATCCTTGGCTCGTTTATCTTTTAAAATTTTTCAATATTTCTCCTTGATAATGTCTATAGTTTCTCCATTGAAATATCAATGTGTTGCTATAGTTTTTGAAGGTCAATGGCATCTAGGTCAGGTTGACTTATCCTCTCTAGGGTAGCCAGCATAATAGATGTAGAGATGAATGTATGCCCTTATTGGTTGATAGTCCCTTCATACTCAGGGCTTTTAGGCATGCCTTGGATAATTGAAATGGCCTAAAGTGGAGATGTACATGGTATATTCCTAATGAGAGGAATGTTTCCTTCGTCTTCCTCCTCTTACCTCTCCTCATATTCTACATCGAATATGCTTCCATGAGATGGTGGAGGTTGAGGCCTTATGATGTCTTCTTTATTCTTTTCCTTACCTGGCCTCATCTCAAGCTCTATGCTTTTTTATATAATTTATGAGGACCACTTCATCATTTATGGTGTCCTTATATATCCATTCATTCACCTAGTCTTGGTACTTATACTTCATAATTTCATCCTTCTTGAATTTGAGATTTTTTTTTGTAATGATGTCATTTAGATACCATGACCTGAAGTCATCCTTAGGTAATAGATATGAGTCTCTATGCCTTGCAACCATAATGACATCATCACATTTTATAACTTTGGTCCTCCCCAACTTGTATGGGACTTTGTGGGGGATTGTATTCTTTTTATTCTTAAAGATGCCATCAACTCAACGTAGATTTTTATAGGCCATCTCCTTCTCAACCAATTTCATTGGTATATATCATGGCAAGCATAGGGGATCCACCATCACCCCTTCTACCCTAATGACCATGTAATGTAGGTATATCTAGTAGCTACCCATGTCTCTTAACATCTATCTAACCTCTAGGGGAACCCTAGGCATTTCACACTCAGTGATTGATTTGTAGATAATTGGGTATAAGTCTTCTACAATTACCTTGACATTACACTTAAAGTGGTGATGTGAATTATATAGAATAATTGGGGCATAAATTTTAGTCATGTGGGGGACCATGAATTCTGACCTAGCTAGGTAGTTGCATAGATTACATCCAATAAGTAGGTCATCATGTGGAATGGAACACCATTCTAGCAAGTTTCATTCATTACATAAACTAGATTACTAATGATGATTTCTCTAATTGAGAGAGTCTACTTATCCTCTAAGATTATTTATAGTAATATGATAGTTATTATATCCACATAGCTAATGTGCACATTTCCATATATTTTATTGAGGAGAGTGAGGCCAATCCTAACTCCTTTCTTAAATTGATGGATAGGTATGTTCCCTATGTCATCTATAAAGACAACTCAAGTTGGGTTAATTACTCATGATGCCAAGATTGTCTCTAGCTTATACACCTTATATTAGATGTCAATGATTATTTGGTTTTAGTCTAATTATGGAAAAGATATGTCATCATACTTCCCAAATATTTTCCTTATTATTAATGTGATCGAGACCCCTTTGTTCATGGATTTGAGCAATCCATATTCTCATCTCATACTCTTGAAGATACCATATACTAGATCAATGCATGGAATGGCCTCTAGCTTTATTGTGGTCTTATGGAGATTGGTAGCTTAGATTACAAGCATCTTCGAATCTAATTATATTATGTGAAGCATTGTATTAGCCTCACATATATCTCTAGATCCTTAGACATTGAAATATATGTTATTGCAATGTATGTCCCTTGATTTTATGGCCTTAGGGATTAATTTTGTGTCTTTGAAAATAACCAAATTGCCATATTGGAAAAGGAAGTCATCATTTATGAAGGAGGTGATATTACCCAAGGTGGAGGGACTTGCTTGTTCCATATACAAAATATCTAGGGTAGCAACCAACACTCTTCTATATATCTCTACAACTTTTGATCTTCAAAAATGGCGGTTGAGGTGCAATTAGTGAGTAGATCAAACTTCATCATACTAGGAGAACATAAATAGAGGAGAGAGAGTAAATTTGGAGAGATTGAAATGCAAATGTAGGTAATAATATCTATTTTGAGTAACTTTTTGAAATATTTCTTTGAGTAATACAACATCAATGGCATTTCTAGTTCATGCCATATTAATGGAAAGCTCATCAACTTTACATATCTTTAAACTATTACTTTTGGAAATTAGTTGCACTAATATTCAAATTTAGTGTTGATTTGCCTTTGATTTACCATTAATTTTATCTTTAAATCTAAATTTTTCCACCTTTTGACATGTTCCATTCCACCTTAAATCTAGCTAAGCACTCATGGGGCTTGGATATGACTAAGCTACTTAGTTGGATCAAATCAAGATACATGACACTTTTTGATTGCCTTGTGGGTTAAAAGAATCAACTTAGTGTGATGTCTCATTCATATCCTACTATGTGGCATATTTTAATTAAATCCAAGCTCTCAAGTGGCATTTTAGTCTTGATTGGTCGTAGGAGTGCCATGTGTTATTTTTTTAGGCAATTGGGTCTTTTCTTTGCCAAGTGGGTCTCTTAAAGGGCCCTCATGGTTTTGCCTAGTTAGATGTCATCCTCAGAAGGCTATCAAAGATTTTATTAATAGGTGTCACTTTTGTAAGTCTTAGGGCTAACTATTAGTAAATTAGTGATAATCATGTGTCTTAGGTGGAGATACACATCACTCTCAAATGTGATCTTGTAGATCTTAGAATGCAATTCTATGGGAATGGAATGTGGCATCATCACAAAGGTCTAGAGGGGACTCATGTCTCTCTCAAAGATATCCAATGGATCTTGAATAGAATCAACATAGGAATGACATGTGGCATCATCATATGGGTCCAAAGGTGACACACATCATTTTTATGAGATTTTCATTATTCTTCTACCACTTGTCATTCTAAGAAAGAACTTTGGATAGTTATATTCCATTGAGCATTGATCAGATGGATTGGGTGATACTAGATGTTTACCTTATGAGATATTGTGAGCTTTAGATGGATGTAATGCGATGTGGGCACACATTGATATTGGATAAACCTGAAGAGGACACACATAGCCTCAGAAGGTTGTTCAAGTTTGGTTGGTTGTGCTTAGGACATGCAGTGGCATCTAATGGGGTTTTGGATTGTAGTAGGATATGTGGCATATCAAATTGATGAGACTTGCTCATGAAGGCTGAAATATTTACATGTAGCCTGAAGATTTGAATTTTAATGGTTTTTTCCTTCACAAACTCTTCAGATGATGCCACGTAGGTTGCTAACTCAATAGATATACTCTAAGTTCCTTACATGAGGTATAATAAATATTTAAGGCATTATAATGTCTAGCGAGGTTGACACCTATCCATTTAAATCCATAGTCTTAATATGATGCTTTGTAAGGCATCATAAACCACTAGTTTAATTTTTACATCCTACGAGATCAAGCAAACAACTAAGTTAGATTTTTTGAAGATGTCAAATGCTCATCTTTAAAAAAAATTTAAAGTAAAAAAATGTATGTAAATACTTTAAACAAAATATAAGGTTAGTCAAATAATATAGCCAAATCTTTTTGAATTCGTGCCAATTGGAGAACTAGGTAGAACATCCTTAGTGAAGGCTTGTTTGCACATTTTTTAAGTATCAATGGTTAATGATTCATTATTGAGTGAAAAATTGAAGGAATTGTAATAATTTAAATATTTATAAGTACTAATCAATTTTTCAAGATGAATAATTAACCAAGAACTATAAAAGCACAAACATTGGTAAACTAAACCAAATTTATATGTAGTCAAATGACTTAGCAAGCTTGGTAACGTAGGCATTTTGAAATTTACAGAAAGGAGGGTCCCTATTCTAGGAATAGGTTGTAGTTAGTCGTCAACAAATAACTACCTATGTGGGGAACATCATAAGATGTTATAATCTATATCTTCCTATTCAATGATGAATAAAAAATTAATCATCTCACTATGAGTTTTAGTTAGTATCAAAACTACTTTTCAAAACTAATGAAAGCTCACAAGCTAGAAATAGAGTTCAAATCTTGTAAACAATCGTACTATGTGTGTGCTTTGAGATTCATTAACCATTTCCAATGGGTTAAAAAAAGATAAATTTCAAGCTTGAAGGCATCAAATATGAAATGATTTAAGCATTCTTTAGATTTTATATAATAATGTTTTGCTTATTTAGGGATGGCTTGGGCATTGCTCTATTGCCATCTAGGCATCCACAAACCTGATAGAGATACCTTTGGTTCCACTCTAGGACTTTCTATACTACCAGCCAAGCATCCATGGCCTTGGTAGAGATTGCCTAAATCACCATTTATGGAACATGAAGGTATTTTATTATTTCACTTCATTAGTGTATTATTTTTTGTTTGTTTTTTATACCTATGTTCATAGATTAAAATGGTTTAGAACCAGAATTAGCCAGGTGTAAGGATTTTATTAGGATATAGTATGGATTTAATTCACTTTTAGATATCAAGTTCTACCTAGTAATTTATTTAGTGAATTTAAGTGATAGTATGATGGTCTACATAGATTTAAACTATTGCTCAAGAAAATGATCAGTCATCTAAACTATATATTATAACCTTAAAATGACTTAGGATTTTCATAAGAAAATTAATTTCTAATTAACCCCACCTAGATTTTCTAAATCAAAACATTGTTAGAGGTTTCCAAACTTCAAACGACCAATGTTTACGACCAAAAATCTCTTCACCCCATTTTAGGATGATATTAACATAAATTGATCCAATGAATCATTATCCAAAGGACTTATTACTAAACTAAAACACACAACAAAAAATAAAAGGCAAATGAAAAGCGAGAAAGAATAAAATAGGAAATTAAGAAAGAAAACAATAAGAAATCCAAATAAAAATGAATTTACACTAGTCTTACGTACTTTAAGTTTAAATAAGATTACAGTCCCTCTGGAATTTTTTATAAAACAAGAGAGAAATAATGTTTTAGATATTGTCCATTGACTGACAAGGATAAGTCATTTCCTTGCAAGTAATTAAGTCTAAACGCATTTTCACCTAGAATTTTTTCCACTTGGTATGGTCTAATATAAAGAGGAGTGAACCTATCATGTTGTCATTTTTCCTCATAGGCATTGTCCTACATTAAGACCAAGTCTAAGATGTAGAACTCTTTAACATTGGCTCACTTATTAAACCATCTATTCACAACATCTGGATGCTTGCTAAAGTTCTTCAATGTTTCATCTCTAGTATCATTCATCTGATGATGTTTAGTATCCTATATTTCACCCTTTCATCATCTTCCATGTACTTAGCCATGAACTCATAGGTGGTCAAATTTAGCATGATATGAAAAATAGGTTGATACCAATAGACTAGTAGGAATGGGGATGCTTTGAGCACCTTATTTTATCTAGTTATATCTTATCATAGAGGATATTTAAGCAAGGACTATCATTCTTTAGGTTTATCATTTTTAGACTTTTTGATGGTATTCATCAATTTATTATTGGTAGACTCAACAACTCCATTACCCTGAGGGTAGTATTTTGAAGCAAACCTGATGAGTATCTCGTGATCATATTCTCATTCAGTGAATTCAACTAATGTGAAGGCTAGGTAATTGCCACATACTAAAGAGAGGGGCATCCCAAACTAAGTAATGGCATTCTCTTTAAGGAATTTGATGACATCAACTACTCTACTATTCTTTTTGGCCACTAATTCAGTCCACCTAGTGAAATAGTCTATGGTAGTGAGTACAAATTTACATCCCACCAAGGAGTTAGGATTGATAACTCCTATTAAGTTGGTTCCCCTATAGACACTAAAAAACTTCACACTTGCAATTTTCAATGACTAAATACCTCAGGACCCCCCTAAAGACCCCTTAAACCTTATTAAACCTTAAAAAAACCCTCTTAACCTAATAAAATCACTATTATTCTATTCACATAACATTATTCAAAAATACTATTTGAAATTACTAAACAAAAGTACTATTCACTATCAATATTCACTATATGACCCATTATCACTATTCATGATGACATAGTAAGTGGCATGAAATGTAACATGGCAAATGACATGGCATGTGACATTTCAAGTGACATGGAAATTTATTTGGGAAGTGATATGTCAAGTCACATGGCTTAGAAGTGAGTTGGCTTAATGTGGGACATCATACCCCACATGGGGCCCTTCCCAAAGTGCTTGATGACCTCATTTAAGCATCAAAAGGTCCCCCATTTAAATATGAAAAATCTCCCCTCAAGGGTCCATTATTAAACATTTATTTTATGTTCACACATGAAATTAAACTTTGAAATAAGATACATACCTCTTTAAGATAAATGGCACTTTTTTGACTTCTTAACCCAAATGGGAATCTCCACCCACCTCATTTTGACTAATTCATCCACCACATATAAAATGGTGACATCACTCTATTATTCATATTTTTGTATGAATCTTCATAACATATGCTAAATACCCCCTCCCCCCCTCGTTCACCTAGGTTTAAGTTGGAAAGTTACAAATTAGTATTTTTGTTATTAACATTTTGTTACAGGCTTTGAAAGAGGTCATCCACTTTAAGGAGATCACCATAATCTTGGATATAAGGGATAAAACAATGAAAATTTTCCAAAATATTCAACAAATAATCTTAAACATGCCATCCTCAAACCGTCTTCAACAAACATCAAGGTAATTTATATTGTTTTAAATTTTCAATTTCTTCCTCCTTATCTCCCTTTGGCCTCTTCTTTCTTGATCTCTAAACCATAACCCCTTGGCCTTATTATTTTCCTTTCACCCATTTTACTCTTTACCCTTAGCCTCTTCTTTCACTGTATTCCATTTACCCATTTACCTCTTCACCATTTATCCCTTTATCCCCTTTTTACCTCCTTTCTTTATTATCCCTTTTACCCATTTACCTCTACACCACTTATCCCTTTATCCATTTTGCCTTCTTTATTTCTTACCCTTTTACCCATTTTTACATTTTACTTTATCCCCTTACCATCTTTACCCTTTAATTTATTTTGATTATCGTGAACCTTAACCACAACCTTGCCTATTTAACCACCATTTGCTTCTTTTCTTTTTGAACTATTTACCCCTTTATATTCCTTAACAACCATTTATCTCTACCAATTTGACCATTTAGGAACCTTAAATAAAACTTTAGACCTTGTCACAAGACAAACCAAATCATTTCCAAACCTAAAACCATAACCTTGCCTTAACCAATTTTTAGCATTAGTATAATCAAACTAGTTTCTTCATTTTATTTAATTTAGCAAAGAATTTAACTTCATTGTCTCAAATTTAGTTAATTACTATTTTTAATATAAATAATTTGTTGCTTTTATAAAAAATTCCTTTCCTTTCATCACTTAAACTTATTTTTTTAATGTAGGAAGATTGAGAGCCTCCTAAAAAGCTTTTGCTTCTAGGATCTAGCTCACACTAGGTAATCCACCCATCTACTTGTCTAACAAACAAGTCTCTTTTAGTGTTTTCTTATTTTTAGGTCATCCTCCCAAGACAAAGAGCATCTCTCAATAATCACTTGGATCCAACACATGAAATTTAATAGGTTTTCTTCCACACCCTTCATAACTAGTTTATTCTTTTTATACTTAGAGAAAAGTAGAAAATAGAGAGAAACATTTTGGCACACCCAGTAGGACCAATTATGGGTTCTTAATTTTTTAGGCATATAGTTGAACTTATTTATAGTTTAATTCTCTTCCATTTCAATTATTTATAAATTCTAAAAAAATCTTTCCTTTCTTATTTTCTAAAAATCTTTAAAAAAAAAGTTTTCATCTTAGGGATAGGTTGCATTTTACATCTTGCATTTAGGTGAATTTTAGTTATTCCTTATTTGTATGAAAAGACACAAAATTCTTATTTTAGGTTAAAATTGAGTGTATTCATTGTATTGTATTCTTAATTGTTAGCTTACCTAGATTAATTAAACACATTATGAATTAATCATAGCACACATATATTACACTACCAAACCACACACACAAATTAAACATCAAAACTTATTTGAGACAAAACCCATTGGGATTTCATCACCCTTTAGATCACCTTACCAGACCTAATGATCCCACTTGGATTTAATCACCAAAGGGAGGACCCACTCCATTCTCTGGTAGAGTATAAACTCTACAAAAATGGTATATATTAGCTAAACACCTGTACCAACTACAAGATCATGAAGTGAGGGGAGCAAGCCCCCAATACCAGGCCATGTACATGGTTTAGTACAGATTATATGAGCACTAAAATCTAACTTGAAACCATCTTTAGATGGATTTTATAGTACCTAACTTACAATACAATTTCCCCTTTCACACTCTTTGAGGCATAAGCCAAAAGTGATTTAAAATAAATCCTAAGATTAATTATGATTTTAGCATGTATTTTATTGACATTGGGTTTTTTTGTGTTTGATCATTATGTGAGGTGAGAGATTTGTCATCGATTTCTAAATTTCATATATAGTCTTAACTAGATAATAAGTGAAAAACCAAAATAACCCACCACCATATTTTTCTTCATCCTCATCCATGGATTATACCTCAGACATTGATATATCACCCCATACTTCACCACACCATTCTCCCCCACCTACGATGCCTTTAACAATCCCTGAAGGCAATTAAAAATTTTCCACCTTTCTAGACAACAATCTAGTTTCTTTACAACACTATCTTAATACCTTACCCTACCATACTTTGACAGCTTCAATTCCTCCCATAGATCCGCCCTATGGTATGCCACACCACCTCATGGTTGGTGTTGCATCATCCCACCCTTCTGTTGGCCAAGCTTCATCTTCTACCATTGGTCCATCTACCACTAGCACCTAAACACCTATTACCCTAAGTAATACCTCTAACATTATCTCAACTTTATCCCTTGTCACTTGTACCCCTTTTTCTAGTTTGGTGTCTTCCACACCCATTTCTACCATTCCCTTTAGCTTAATCGATATACCAACCTCAACACCCTTTTAGAACTTGGTACTCTCTATACCAAAAAAACTTCCCCCTCTTATCACTAGGATCACTATTCCTCAATAACCCATAAACACTTTAGCATTACCAATGTAAGCCATGCCCCCATTAACCAACCCAAATGTACCCATAAACCAACCATTATGAATTATTCTACAAGTCCCTATGGCCTCCTATCAGTATATTCCCAACCCATTGGGACATATCACACTTTCCACCCAACTCTTAATTCCTATCAATCTTGTGGGGACACTATCCCAACCTTAAATTACCACATACTAATATGTGCCCACTTATATACCTCCTACCACATA
Organism: Torreya grandis; assembly: GCA_037957365.1. Taxonomy (NCBI): domain Eukaryota; kingdom Viridiplantae; phylum Streptophyta; class Pinopsida; order Cupressales; family Taxaceae; genus Torreya; species Torreya grandis. Next base: position 2,055,432 of record JARHVA010002786.1, on the reverse strand, counting down.
CCAATTCTTATCTATAACCCAACCTCAACAAAACTTGCCACTAAATTATGCAGCTTCCTAACCCTAAACTGACTTGATCAAGATGTTTGTAGATAAGATGACCCAACTCTAATCATCTATCTCTAGGTCTGATAATCTTTAATTCTATGACCAAATATGTAATGAAGCTATCAACCCTTCTATCTTGATTCATGTTTATCTTATTTAATGGGAGCTTCCTAAATTATCTAAGTTTTAGGGGAAGGAGGATTCTTAGCAACATTTGAGGGTGTTTCACCATTCTTGTTACTTTATTGCCAATGATAATTCCCTCCTACTCCAAACCTTCCCTATGTCTTTATTAGGGACTACCTTGTATTGGTACATTACCCTTCCTAGATATTCTATCTTCTCATTTTCCCAAGTCACCCAAATTTTCTTAGAACATTTTTTTGTCAATATATCCAAGAAGGTGTCCACAAAAGGCCTCTATTATATTAGGTAGTTTGATGATGAATCATTTACTGACTTCATTATGTGATGGCAAGTCATCATTAATTAATTATCTTTTTCCCTATCCCAATCAAAACTCATTGAACTTTTCTCTCAAGGATATGCAAAACACATCACTTGTACCCTTAGGTGAAAACATTTAGAACCTTTGATGAAGAACTCACATTGGTCTACAAACTCAAGAACTAAGCCATAGATGAGGGTAAATTAAAATTATGAAATAATAATTCCACTTTTAAATCCAATGAGCCCTCTTCCTCTAAAACAACCAACCAACCAACCCAATTCTAAATCCAAAACATCTACAAATGAGGTTGTCTTGAAAAATGCCCCACCTCCATCCATTAACTAGTCATGTCAAAAAACACCCTCCAATCCTTCTTACCCACCAAATAGAAATCAAAATCAAGTTCAATCCCTAGTGAAATAAGAGTTCTCTATAATCATCTAGATTCAACACGCATACTTTTAAGAGGTTTTTATGCACCCCTTATCACTAGTTTCTTTCTTGCAAAACTAAACAAAATTAAAAAAATAGAGAGAAACATTTTGGCACCAAGCATAAACACTATATAGTTTGTCATGTCACATGCCATGCTACTTGTCATGTGATCATGAATAGTGATATTGGGTCCCATAGTGAACAGTGATAGTTAACATTACTTTTGAACTAATAGATGTTCTTCCTCCCATGATTTTTTTTAGTTTCATTTACTAGAGAATATCATGGCCAAAATCACAATAGTTATTTTCTCCTTCAATAACACCATTTTGGTAGTGATAGGGACCATGTTTTCATCCTCTATCCTAGCATCAACATGCACGTCAAAAGGGTGATGATTGATGGAGGAGCCAACATCAACATAATCTCCTACCATGCTTTTGATCAGTTGCATTTACCAAAGAATATCATGGTTGAAATCACAATAGTTATTCACTCCATTATGGGAAACACTAGGTTAAGAGGGTTTTGTTAAGGTTTGAGAAGATTTAATGGGTCTTTAAGGGGTCCAAAGTCATTTAGTCATTGAAAAATGTAAGTGCACAATTTTCTAGTGTCTATATTTTGCCATTTTTTGTTATGTGGCTTTGAATTAATAGGCTACAAAATAAAAATAAATCACTTGGTCAAAGGTCATGGTGCTCTAAGTATGGGATCAAGTGTTCTCCCTCAAACTAAGAGTCAATGAGGGAAGGCCAAATTGGGTGTAGGTTTAATAAGTAGTTGGTATGGAGGAAACAGGTGGTGCCACAAGGTAGTTAGGCATGTGAAATGCTAGTGAGTTCACAAAATGCATCTAAGCACAATAGTACAAATTATGTAGAGACTAAATATACCATGTTGGTAAAAATAAGGTTGATCTTAGAAAGACACATGATAGGGATAACTGGTCCAAGACATTGGTCATATCTAATCAAGTTAGGATTATCAAGTCATCTAGATAGGCTTGGTATTAGTCACAAGTATTTAGGGTAGGAAGTGCTCCTACAAAATAACATAATTGGTTAGATTATGCACAAGGTGGTGCAAACATTCAAAAGTTTAACATGGTAAGGTTATTCATTGCAGTCAAAAGTTTTTGTAAAACATGCCAATGTTCTAGGTTAAAAGCAACCAATGTTAAGGTGGATGTGGTGAAAGAATGGGTAGATTGGGTATGGGTTAGAAGGGGATGACCAAGCTAACTCTAGATGTACTTGGCAAGTGGATGTTATCTACATAGTTCCATGGACAAGAATCCAAAAATAATGTCAAGCCAAATGTAGTTATTTTGAGTTGAAGAGTGTTGGTTAACTTTGTTTCCCCAATTTGATATCATGTTGTTAGGTCTATTTGAAGGATGCTAGATAAAAGGAAGCATGAAAGGGTGGGAAATATGGGTCTCAAATAGTTTTCTGATTGGTTTAGTAGAAATAATGGATGAGATTACCTAGGATACAATTAGATGATTACATCAACTATGCAAAAGGAATCTATAACCATGGATAAGTAGCTTCAAGCATGGAATTTTTGTCACAATTTAAAAGAAAGGATAAATATGCTTTATCAAGCTTTAGAAAATCTGAAACTACTCAAATTGTCATGGTGACCCAATGGGTTCTTTCATCACCATCTAAATAAGCTGACATTATGCACACTTCAAAACAATGTCGTTAACAGGCTAGGAAAGGGTCTGATTCGACAATTTAGGGAACTAAAGTAGAAGAGTGGGTAAATGAGAAGTGGAAAAGATTTTAACCCCTGACCCTTGAGTTATTGGGGCCCCAAAATAAGTAATCATTGATTTTTGAGGGAATTTAGAGAAAGATGTTGAAATATTTTGGAATATGGAGTGAGGCAAATAATAATATTAATTAAATGAGGCATCAGGTTATGGATTTCATGCATTAAAGTAAGGGCATGGAGGACATGAGGAAGAATACAAGGAGATTTAGAAGTAACATAACTGGTGACCACACTCTAAAGAGGTGGAGGTTGAATTGAAGAACATAAGGGATATCCAACAAGGGGTGAAGTGAAGGCAAACCAAGAGATGGATGAAGGGATAGGTATAGGAAATGATGAGGTCACATATAATGATGATGGTGGATAAGGATGGAAGGATCCAAGCATGGACATATAAGAGGAAAAAAAAAGGTTGAGAAGAACAAGGAATGCCCTCAAGATGAGAAAAATCAAAGGAAATGGAGAAAAGGGAGATGATGGTGGAAAACAATGAAAGGAAATGAGATGAAGTTAAAGGATGGAGATCAAGGATGATAAGAATAAAAAGGAAGAATTGAATTAGGGAAATAATTTAAGGATATTCACATAGATGCAAAAGACAAGTGAGTACCGAGATGGAAAGAGAAAAGGGGAATGAAAAAGACAAAAGGCAAGAACTAAGAAGAAGAAAAAAGGAAATTATGGAAGGCTTCTCAAAGGATAAATACCCAGGGAGAAACTAGTTGTGGAAGAAAAAAAGAAGAAAAAAATGATGGAATAAAAGCAAACAAGAAGAATGGAAAATGGGTACAATGGGGAAAATGGCAAAATGGTGGAGAGTAGTGGTACATGTAAAGAAAAAGTATAGTAACAGAAGAAATAAAAAGATTGAAAGATGCATAGTATGATGGGTAATTATTGAGGAAAAGAGAGTGATAAAGAGGGTATGATAAATATCCAAGGGTGAGGGGAGATGTTGATGATGATGAAAGAAATTTAAGGGGATAAATGACATGATTGGTAATAAGTGAAGAGAGAAACTAAAAAATAAGATAAGTGGGTGAGGGAGTGAGCTATGAAATATGCACAAGGAAAGGTGATAAGGAGGCTAGAAAGGTAGAGTATTTAGTGATTTAATGGGAATAAGAGGGGCCAATGAGGAAGGCTATCGACCCTTGTGTTAAAAGAGATTGACAAGCTAGAAAAGTGGTTAAAAGAGATTGACAATCTGAATGGAGGGAGATGGTGAGGGGATGGGTAGAGAAGTGGAGAAATAGATTTAATGTGAGAAGGGAAAACAAAATAAAGGATGTGGTTGAGTATACCTTAGTAACTAAGTGTTGGCTACATAGTCCAAAAAGACCTCGAGTTGATGTAGTTCTCCTAAAATTGATGGAAAAACTTAAGAGAAAGTATTAAATGGTGTTAAAACACAATAATGTCGAATAAATAATTTAAAGATTCTTTGATGTAGGATGCCCTAATTAAGAGGTAACTTTTAGTGATGGAAGTGAGAGAAGAAAAAGGGGATGGGAATTAGTTATTAGTGGTTGAGATACCCTTAGAAGTGAAGTAAAACCTACATAGTCCATGGATATTAGGATAATGTAGTTCAACAAGGTTCGGGTGAGTGGTGTTCAAATTGGCTACCCCAATTTGATGGACCACATGGGTTGATTTGGGTTAAGGGAGAAGTCTTTATAAAATAATAGTTTTGGGTTTTGGTGAAGGTATCAATGAAAGTGAATGGTGTAGATTGATAAATAGTTACCATAATGATCTCATATTTATTATGATGAGAGATATAGATGGGAAAGATATGATAAATGAGAAAGAAACATAATGTTAAGTACCACAAACAATCTTCAATGGAGTTAATCCAAAGAAGAGGTACTTTTGTATGGAGGTTACACCTTATAAAATAATGTGAGGGTATGATTTTGGAGAGAGTGTCTACCATTACAAGCTAAGTTTTAGGAGGTGGGAGTCTATCCAGATCTATAGAGTCACTTTGGCTAAGGTTAATCACCACTACGAGATGAGTTTTAAGAGTAGTGATGTGATGACATGGAAAGAATTTATTTGACAATCAAGTATATTCTACAAAGGAGTTAGTAGTGTGGTGAGTGATAGAGGATGGACCTTTCCTGACCTAAGAGATGCATGGGTAGGATAGACAAAGGGTGGCCATGTCTACATCCTCTATCCCAGCTTTGTAAAATGATTAACTTATTGGTTTGGCTATTTTGGGCCTAACCAACAAGAAACTACATGGCCAAGATAAGATGATGGTTTCCTTGCTACAGATGAACATTCAACTAGCACAAAAGAAAAGATTGCCATGTGGAGTAGGTACTACCAATGGTTAGGTTCAGAATTTCAAAGCTTATGGTAATGGGATAGTAGTAAGATGAGGGTAGAGGGGACAACAAGGTGAATGTATTATTATGAATTCATGGTAGCCTACCTTTGATGGAAGAGTTTCTATAGTGTCAAGGATTTGGGAGTTACCACCACTAGTAATAATGGTAGTTTTGAAGGCATGATCATTACAATAGCCCATGGTTGGAAGCCAATTTATGTCAACTAGGCCAAAGGTGATAGTGATGCAATTGACCACCAAGCCTATAAGGGTCATGAGATGAGAAAGTAAGGAAAGACATTAGATGTGAATTAGAAGACAAGGGAAACAAATAGATATCATGATAGTACATAATGGCTTTATCAATATGACCAATCATATCTTGGGTGATGTGTCCATGTGGAAAGGTAGGTAGACATGATTGTTTCTAGTGGGAAGATTATTCAATGGAATCAATGACATCATATGACCTTTTATGTTGGCAAAATGGAGAACCAAGTCAGTGAGGAAGAATGGATAGGTATTCTATTTAAATAATCATGATAAGGACTAGTACCAATATTAGATCATTTCCTTCATGTAAGCACATCTAACTTCACAAAATCATCATCCAAATTTCCATTACAAATGATGGTGTATGTCCCTCTACACACTAATACTAGCATCTTTGATGACATTCATCATCAATAAAAAAGCAATAAGGAATAGGAGTTCCATCCCCTCATCTCACACTAATGTTACCATCTAACTCACAAGGCAAACTTTGTTAAATAAATAATGCCTTCTTCATAAGGTATGTTGATGTATGAATGTAGATGTAATTCCTAGGAGTAATCAAGTAGAAGGATGGCTGAACATAAATCCAGAGTCACTAAATAATTAGTCTAATGCATATGTAGGAAAATAATATACTCATGTGCTTTAGGCCATGTGTAATATAATTATTATGTATGTGTCATGAAATTCCTCACACTCTAAATAAAATATTGCATGGTTTATTATGTAAAAAATGTGTTGGATGTTACTAGTTAAATGGTATCATGCTTAAGGTTGTGTGGATACTTATGAATGTTATGGTTATGGTTATGATTGGTATGGTTTTGGTTGTTATAATTTTGTTAAATGTAAAAAGAATGATTATTATTGTTTCAAACCTGGATGGTAAAATTCATGAGGAAAACACCAACCAAGCACATTAAGAATAGGGAAATAGGGCACAATGCTTTATTTTTGACAAGGACTAAAAATAGACCCGATGTGGGATCATCTTAATGAGTATAATCCCCTCAAATACTACACATGAATGGTCGTTAGTCAATAAAAAAGGTTTCTTGATCATAGGATGTCAAGTAAGCTTTAGATCCCTTGATTTATAGATATTTTAAAGGGAAGATGGGTGATGGATGGTGTAAAGGGTAATGGGTGATAATCATGATAACCTCATGTGAATTAATTTTCCCCTTATATAGGTGACCTAAGAATTGTAATAGACAAGTCCATCTCATATGCTATATGTAGACTGATCAATGTAGGAAGTCTACATGTGGAAGCCAATTGTGGCTTCCAACTTATTATGTTGCTGGAGAGCCAACTATGCCTTTAGAATTTGTTGTGATAGTGGGTCTTTTACTTCTATTTTTGTATATGGGAAGCTGATTGATGTAGAAAGCTTCAAGGAAATTGCTTTGCCTTTGACAAAGTGAATTTAGCCATCCTTCTAGGGAGTGGTCTAAGCTTATTGGCTTTGGTTACTGATCATGATAGATGTCCTTCAAGGGAATAATCTACCTTACATTTGGTAGTTTTTATTTTATTTTTTGGTAGGTATTCTTTGAGGGAGTAGTATGAAAATCTTAAGATATTAACCCAAGTAATTATTTCAAGATGAAATGTGTTTAGACATGGACCAATATAATTAGGTTTAAATTTTTACCTTTATGAGGTAAAAATTTTACACAAGAAGGTCAATGATATGTGAAAGGGTGTGGTTTTGAGAGATAATGACCATGGGATTCCATCTTGTTAGAGACAAAAAGTATCCATGAGAACCATGATATGGGTAGAGTTATGGTACCCATATTTAGGATTAGGCCATGACTATGATAGTTAATCACATGGTTCTATGTTGTAATCAATTATCCTCAAAAGGGGAGGAGGAAGGTGGGTGAAGGTTAAAATGTCAAAATCAAAAGATGAGCTTAAGTTAGACAAACAAGTGATTTTGATCCTCATTTAAAATAAAAATGGATGTAGATGTGAATAATTGAGAGGCTCAGGTTCTAATTTGCCTTTGAGAAAGGAAAAATGATAAGCTCCTAATCCATACGTATGGGTAATGATGTAGGGTCTAAGCCAATTGAAATAAAACTTTCCTCATTTACTCTTCTCCATGTTGGTCACATGTTGGTTTTATTTTTAGATAAGATCTTTGATATTGAATTCCCATTGTTTGAGGTTCTTATGGTAAGCATGGGAAATACACTCTCAATATATGTGAATATGGTTAAGGATAGCAACGTGATGTTCATTAAGTAATTTAAGGTGTGCAAGGCATTCTTGACAATAATCTTCTTCATTAATGATGTCATGTAAGGAAATATGAAGAGAGGTAATCTAGGCTTCAAGAGGTAGAATAGCCTATATGCCAAAGATCAAGGAAAAAGGTGTAGCACCTATTGCGGTTTGGATACTAGTGTGATAGGCCCATAAAATAAAAGGGATGTGTATGTGCCAATTCCATCCTAAAGCACTTACAACTTTGGTTACCATTTTAATGAGAGTTTTATTGGAGGCTTCTCCCTATCCATTTTCCTATGGATGGTAAGGTGAGGAATGGCCGAGTTTGATGCCAAAAAATCATAGAGGGATTAAACATTTTTTTTTTGAATGATTTTGTATTTTCTATTATGATTTTGGGAGGGACGCCAAAATGATAGATAATGTGATGATTGATAAAATCTATAATTTTTTCATCTTTGATGGAGATAATGAGGATGGCCTCCACCCATTTAGTGAAATATTTTGTAGCGGTCATGATATATTAGTGTCACTAAGAAGAGTGAGGATTGATTTCTCCAATGAGATCCATCCTCCATTGTGAGAAGGGTCAATAATCCATGGATACCTAAAGGTTGTGAGTGGGTACATGATACAAGTTAGTTTTTTTTTTTGCATTTAACACACTTATTTACATATTCAAAATAGTATTGATTGAAGGTAGGCCAATGATAACACAGGTGTAGGATTCTTTTGGAGATAATGAGGCCACTAATATGTCCCCCATAAAATCCATCATGGATTTCTTTGATGGCATGAGGAATCTAATGATTACATAAAAAATGGAGGAGAATACCATCAAAGCCACATTTATATAGGATTCCCCCTAGTATGGTATAATGAGAGGTGCCCTGTACAAAGGCCTTCCAGGCATTCTTTGAGAGGTTAGGTGGAATGATGCCCAGGTTAAGGTAATTCAAGGTTTGGTCATATTAGACATTAGAATGAGATGCCTCCACACTATAGATGATTGCAAGATCTGAACTAATATATGAGGTCCTCATGAGATGGTGGATGGTGACAAATAATTTGTATTTCATAGGTTGAGAGGGTATTCAAGATGTAAGAGAGGCCATTGCGTCTACAAATTTGTTAGTAGATAAATGTACTAATTAGATTTGATAAAAATCAAAATATGTTAAGATCTCACTAAAGAGGAGCTTATACTATTGTAAAATGTCTTTTTTACATTGATAGGACCCATTTATCTAGTTAATCATGAGTTGAGAATCACCGAAGATAGAAAGGGTTTTTATTTTTAAGGCAAGAGTAGTTTGAAGACCATGACCAAAGATTCATAGTCTACCATGTTGTTAGCACATTCAAATTTGAGTATAAATGATAGTTGAAGAGGTTCGCCATGAAGGGGTATGATAATTATGCCTACACCCCCACTATTTTGGCATTTAGAGCCATTGAAAAACATGGTCATTTGGTAAGAGGGTTCTCCCTAAGAAAGATTTACAATAAACTCATCAAGAAATTTTCAGGGAATGGGTTGTAAATTTGGGATAGGGGATTTAGCTAATTGATCAGAAATAACCTACCCTTTAATGTATTTTTGGTGAAGAAACTCAAGATCAAACGTAGCCAAAAGCATAAGCCACTCAGCCTTACGCCAATTTTGGTATGGCTTTGAGTGCATGTAATTGAGTGGGTCAGTGGTAGTGATGAAGATTAGAGTCAACAAAAATAAAAGTGAGACAAAGATTTTAAATATTGGTATATCATTTCTCATACTCTATAAGTGTGTGACTGATATAGTAAATGGCTTGCTCCTTATTTTATTCATCTTGATAAGCTAGCATAGAACCTAAATATTTATTAGTGGCAAATACATAAAGGTAAATATACTAGTCATCCCTAGGTGGGATAATAATAGGTGGAGAAAGTAAGTACTCTTTTAGTTAATCAAAGGCTTTTTGACAATCCTTGGTCCATCTAAAAGAGGTGTCTTTCTTTAAGAGGTGGTGAAAGGGTTAGCATCTATCTGATAATTGAGAGATGAAGCAATAGATATATTGGAATTTTCCTTGTAGACTACAAAGTTTCTTAAGGTTTGTTGGGTGAGGCATTTCTATTATGGCCTTTACTTTATCAGGGTCAATCTTAATTCTATGAAGGTAGATGATAAAGCCTAGAATATTTTTGAACAAAACCCTAAAATGCATTTTTTGGGATTGAGATGAACATGGAATTAAATATGTTAGACAAAAAAGATAGTAAGAATAAATAAATGGTACTTTTAGTGTTTATATTTTTTGAGGAGATCATCCACATAATCCTCTAAAATTTTCTAAAAAATATCATGGAAGACATAGGTCATGGCCCATTGATAAGTTTCTACTTTTTTTAAGGAAAAAGGCATAACCCGATAGAAAAAGGTTCCATAAAGAGTAATTAAGGTGGTTTTATGTTGGTCTGAAGGGGAGATTAGGATCTAATTATATCCTCAAAATCCCTCCATGAGGAATAACATCTCATGACCTATGATAAGGTCAACTAGTTGGTTGATGTTGGGTAAAGGAAATTCATATTTGGGGCATGCAAGGTTAAGGTCTCAAAAATACACATAGAGGTAGAGTCCCCTAGTAGGCTTGGTAATGAGAATACTATTAGATGCCCATTATGGGTAGTCAATGGATTGAATGAAGTTGACAGATAAAAGACATTAAATTTCTTCCTTGATGATAAGAGCTATATGAGGGTACATTTTCTAAAGCTTTTGTCATACTGACTTAGCCTCTAGATGGGCAACAATATTATGAAGGGAAATGGAGGGGTCAATATTAGGCATATCCTAATAAGACCAAGTGAATGTGATGATATAATCTTAAAGGAAGGTGGGATAATCATGTTGCTCATTTGAGTCCAAGGATTGGCCCAATTTAATGATACAAGGATTCTCCTAGGTTCTTAAGTTAATCTCAATAGTTGATTCATTAAACATGGTCTAGTTTTATAGAGGGAAGTATTTATGGATGGGAGAGTCTCTTTCACAAAGGTAGGTGAGGATAGAATTATTGTCTTGGAACTAAATGGTTTAGATGGTTGGTGAATTGTAGTTGATCATTTTGGGGTGGATGAGAGGAAAGGTTTTAGTTTGGCCACCATGTTGATAGGTCAATGGGCCAAAACTAATGGTATTAATAATTTTTTTTTGGATGGGATGATGTTTAAGTCTCTAGATTGAGAAGATGTATTAGGAAAAGATGGAATATCTTTCATGAGGATATCAATAGGTTTTAGTGAGGTGGGTTCTTCTGGTGGTTCAAACCTGATCTCAAAGAACTCACAAAGTTTTTGAGTCTTGATAATGGGAAATCCATGAGGTCCTTACTCGTAGAGGCCCATACCAAATCCTTTCTAAGGATAGTGGTAAACATAATTTCTTACAAAGTTTGGGTTTCTTAGATAGGAGAAATTAGAAGTGAAAGGTTGAATATATGGAGTGGTGATAGTAGCGATGAGTGGTTGACCAAGTCCCCCATAGATAAAGTATGTTCTATTATTGGGAAGTCCAAAGGGGATGATGCTACCTATGTTGGGGTCATAATAAGGATAATTTTGAACGTTATCCTATTATTAAGGATTGGGAAAGGCATTTAAGGCAAAAAGTTGATGCTCCCAAAGAAAAATACATTGGAAAGTTTGTGTCAAGGAGTCCTCAATAGGAATCTAGGAAAAAGGGAAAGATGCACTAGTTGAAGCTTCATTATTATTAAGGGTAGAAGCACTATGGGTGGTGGTTGATGGTGTAGTTGTGTTAATTCAATTGGTTGATTATGAGGGAGATGAAGGTGGAAGAAGGACATCATTAGGCCTATAGGTCATGTTGCAACATGTAAAAGGATTAGGATCAACCTTGATGTTTATGACTTGCTCTTCATGTTAAAATTTAACACAATGGTGTAAAGTGGAGGAGATGCAACTCATAGCCTAGATCAAGGGGAATTCAAGTAGAATTTATATTATAATTCACCATTTACAACATAAAATAGCTTGGGGATGATGTGAGGTCCCAAGCATATTTGAAGAACAACGGTCCCTAAGGTAGTGGTCATGGTGTCATTGAAGGAGTAAAGAATCATTATGCTTTCATCCATGATATTCTTTGTTAAATATAACTAATAAAAATCATGGGAGGAGATTATGTTGATGTTTGCTCCTCCATAAATCATCCCCTTTTAATGTAGATGTCATTGATATATATATATATATATATATATATATATATATATATATATATATATATATATATAGTGACAAATATAGGTGGGTCAGATTCCTCAGAGTGTGCTAGAGGTATCTCAAATTCTTGAAAGCTAAAAATGGTAGACTGTTGGAGGGTCCCAACAAAGGAGGAAAGGGGTTGAGGGTCATCTAGATGAACCTTAACAAATTATAGGGCATCGATTAATGACTGATGATGATGAGGTGAGGTGTTGATCAAGTCGTAAAGGCTCATCCTCATTAGTGCTTGATGAAGTTGCTTCAACATGGGTTTTTGAATGGATGCAAAGGAATTGGTGGGAAGTACACCTGAGATGGATAATCTAGGTCTAGCTGATGGCTTGTGTGGTGTTATGTGTGTTTGTTCCTAGTTAATAAGATGAGAATCTAAAGGATATGTCTATGGAATAGACACATTGTCTCTTCCTTTACCCCTTTATTATGCTCAAGATTGGGTAATCATGTGGATGGTATAGATAATGGGCTAAGTTGAACTAGGTGATTTCTTCAGCTCCTCACCCTTACCTATAGATGAGAGTGAGGAAGTCAGTGTAGGTTACAATGGTGGTTGGATTAGTTAGGTTCATAGTTGGGTTAGTAAGGTAGGTGAAAGTGGTTCATCTAATTGTAGATAATCATCCTCATATAAGCGATGAACAAAATAATATTTAAAAATACATGATATTAAATTAAGGAATTTTCCATGTCACATTCTATGCTACTTACCATGTCATCATGAATAGTGATAGTGGGTCCCATAGTGAATAGTGATAGTGAATAGTACTTTTGGGAGAACTACATTAACCTAAGGTCTTTTTGGACTATGTATGTAGTGCTTAGTTACTGAGGTTATCTCAACCACATCCTTTATTTTGTTTTCCCTTCTCACGTAAAATCTCTTCCTCCACCTCTCTACCTATCCCCTCACCACCTCCCTCCCTTCAGCTTGTCAATCTCTTTTAACCACTTTTCTAGCTTGTAAATTTATATTAAGACAAGGTTTGATAGTCTTCCTCATTGGTCTCTCTTATCTCCTATAACACCACCACCTACTCTTACTCACTAGCCTCCCCATCACCTTTTCTTATGCATACTTCACAACACACTCCCTCACCCACTTCTCATGTTTTTGGTCTCTCTCTCTATTTATTACCAACATTGTCCTTTATTCCCTTCAACTTCTCTCACTATCCTCATCATCTCTCATCACCCTTGGCTATTTTTCATACCCTCTTTATCACTCTCTTTTCCTCACCAATTCCCCATAATATTATGCATCTTGCAAGCTTTATGTTTCTTCTATTACTATACGTTTTGTTTATGTGTACCACCACTCTCCACCATTTTACCATTTTTCCCACCATACCCATTTTCCATTCTTCTTGTTTACTTTTTCTATCCTTTTTGTCTTCATTTTTTTCTTCACAACTAGTTTCTCCCTGGGTATTTATCTTTTGAGAAGCCTTCCATAATTGCCTCTTTTCTTCTTCTCAATTCTTACATTTTGCCTTTTGTGTTCCCCTTTTCCTCTTTCCATCTTGGTACTCACTTGTATTTTTCATCTATGTGAGTATCCTTGACTTGTATCCCTAATTCAATTCTTCCTTTTTCTTCTTATCATCCCTGATCTTCATCTCATTTCCTTTCATTGTTTTCCACCATCCTCTCCCTTTTCTCCATTTCCCTTGATTTTTATCATGTTGAGAACATTCCTTATTCTTCCTAACCCTTTATTTTCCATCATATATGTACATGATTGGTTCCTTATATCCTTCTCCACTTTCATCTTTATATGTGACCTTGTTGTTTTCTCTATAAATGGTGGTAACTAGTCCACCATTTTTTTGTTGGGTGTTTATGCTTGTGGGACCCAGTATTCACTATCACTATTCACTGTGGAACCCACTATCACTATTCATGATGATATGGAAAGTGGCATGGAATGTGACATGTAAAATTATATTGCATGTGCCATGGAAAGCTACAAAGTGTTTATGCTTTGTGTCAAAATATTTCTCTCTATTTTTTTGTTTTGTTTAGTTTTGGAAAAAAGAAACTAGTGATAAGGGGTGTGTAGAAAAACATATTAAACTTGTGTGCATTGAATCCAGATGATTGTGGAGAAATATTATTTGTTTAGGAAATAATACCTAAAAATAAGAATACACTACCACAACCTTATTTTTTAGACAAGGAGATGGGTGGATTGCCTAGCATAAGCTAGATCATAGAAGAGAGCTTTTCAGGAGGCTGTCAATCCACCTAATTCAAAACAAGTTAAGTTTGATAAAATTATTAAAGGGTAGCATAAAATAATATAAAACTAAGACTAAAAATATAAAATTAATTAATAAACCAAAATAATTTTCTAAGATTATTAAACTTAAGCAAGTAATTTGAATAATGCTAAAGCTAAAAATTGGCCAAGTTAAGGGTTATGATTTTGGCTTGGTAATTTGTTAAGGGTCAAAATGATGGTTTATTTGAGGTTGGTAAATTGTTTAAATGGTAAAATGGTAAGGTTTTAAAATAGGTTAATGGTCAAGATAAAAAATATGTAAAAAGGGGCAAATGGGTAAAGGGGCAAAATGATAAATGAGATGAAGGTTAAAATGAAGTAAATGGGATAAATGGGATAAAGGGATAAAAATAAGAGGTAAAGGGGTTATAGTATATAATTAAAGAAATAATAGGCCAATGATTAGGTTTATAATTGAATAGATAGGAGGCTAAAGGAGATAATAAGTTTAAATGAAATGAACAAACAAGATTACCTTTGAGATGGTTGACGATGATGGTGTTGCTGATGATATTGTTGATGAAATCCTAGAGTGATTTTGGTAGAGATTTGATGGTTTGAATATTTCTCCTCAAATATGAGCATGACATCCTTATAAATTGGATAACCTCATACAAAAACCTATAAATAAATATTAATAACAAAAAAATAGTAATTTTCCACTTTCCAGCTTCTCCCTAGGTGAAGGAGAGGGAGGGTATTTGTAGCATATGTTGTGAAGAGTCATGCTAAAAGAGGAATAATAGAGGTATGGTGACATTTTATATATGTTGTATGAATTAGTCAAAATGAGGTGGGTTGGTATTTGTATTTAGGCTGGTGAGTTCCCCATTTGGTTTAAGAAGTCAAAAATGGGTGCCCTTTGTCTTAAAGACATAAGTATCCTATTTTGGAGGTTAATTTCATGTGTGAAGTTAAAATACCTATTGACTAATGGTTCCTTGAGGGTAAATTAACCATATTTAAAGGGGGTGCATTATTATGCTTAAATGAGGTCATCAAGCACTTTGGGAAGGGTCTTAGGTGGGGTATGGTGTCCCACATTAAGCCACCTCACTTCTAAGCCATGTCACTTGCCATATCACCTCCGAAATTACTTTCCATGTCACTTGACATGTCACATGCCATGTATCTTTCCATGTCACATGCCATGTCATTTTACATGTCACATGCCATGTCATTTTTCATGTCGAATGCCATGCCTCCTTCCATGTCATCATGAATAGTGGTAGTGGGTCCCATAGTGAATAGTGAATAGTACTTTTGAATAGTAATTTCAAATAGTATTTTTGAATAATATTATGTGACTAGAATAATAGTGATTTGGTTAAGTCAAGATGGGTTATTTAAGGTTTAAAAAGGTTTAGGGGGTATTTATGGGGGTCCTAAGGCATTTAGTCATTGAAAACTACAAATGCATAGTTTTTTAGTGTCTACATTTTCCCCCTTTTTATTATGCAACTTTGAATTAAAAAGCTACAAAATAAAAATGGATCACTTAGTCAAAGGTCAGGGTGCTTTGAATATGGGAAGAGGTGTTCCCCCTCAAACTAAGAGTTGATGACAGATGGTCGAATTGGGTGTAAGTTTGGTAAGTGATTGGTGGGGAGGCACTAGGTGATGCCACAAGGTAGTTGGGCATGTGAAATGCCAATGGGTTAAAAAAATGTGTCTAAGCACAATAGTCAAGATTATGTAGAGACTAAAGACACTAAAAAGTTCTATCCTAGAAGGACACGTGATAGGGATAACTGATCTACAACATTAGTCATAGTTGATTGAATTAGGACTATCAAATCATCTAGACAAGATCAGTGTTAGTCAAAAGTATCTAGGGTAAGAAGTGATCTTAAAAAATAACACAATTGGTCAGGGCAAGCATGAGGTGGTGAAAAAATAAAAATTTCAACATGGTAAGGTTGGTCATTGTAGTCAATTTTTTTTGCAAAACATGCCAATGTTCTAGGTCAAAAGCAACCAACATCAAGGTGGACATGGTAATAACATGGGTGGATTGGGTATGGGTTGGAAAGGGATGGTTGAGCTAACTCTAGATGCACTCAACAAGTGGATTTTACCTACATAGTTTCATGGATAGGAATCTACAAAGAATGTTAGGCCAAATGTAGTGTTTTTGAGGTTAAGAGTGTTGGTTAACTTCGTTACCCCAATTTGATATCATGTAGTTAGGTTTGGTTCATATGTAGTTCTTCCCAAAGTTGGGTTAGTTTTCTCCTTGGTCTGGGCTTAGAATTATATTCAAACCCTTCATGGCCTCCCATATTTCTCATCCTCCCCTTACCCTTCAAATTTATTACACTTCTTTCCCCATCTTTTTCAATTCTCTAATCTATCTTTCTTTAGTGCATCCCTCACCCCCATCTTCCACCTTTTGTTTTTCTTCTCTTCTCTCCATTTCATTTCATTTTTTTGTCTCCCTTGAGGAAATTCTTTGTTCTTTCTAACCTTATTTTTCCTCCTATATGACCATGCTTAGCTCCTTTCATGCTTCTCCACCTTCATCTTTATCTACAACCTCATTATTTACTCTACCTATCTCTCCATCCATATCCTAGTCTACCTTCACCTAATCCCTTGTTAGATCTTCCTCATGTTCTCTAATTCAACCTCCACCTCTTTAGAGTGTAGTCACCAGTTGTGTCACTTCTACATCTCCTTATGTGTTTCCTCATGTCCTCCACACCCTTGCTTTAATGCATGAAATCCATAACCTACTCCCTCAATTAATATTATTGTTATTCACCTCACTCCATATTCTAAAACCCTTAGTGTCTTTCTCTAAATTCCCTCAAAAGTCAATACTTATTTATTTTGGGGCCAAACTAGCTCAAGGGTCAGGGGGTTCAAATGTTTTCCACTTCTCATTTACACACTCTACTACTTTGCTTCCCCAAATACTTGAATAATAACCTTCTATAGCCTATTAATTGCATTATTATGAAATGTGCCCAATGTCAGCTTATTTGGATGGTGATGAAAGAACGTATCAGATCAATATGGTAATTTGAGTAGTGCCAAATTTTATAAAGCCTAGTAAAGCATATTTTTATTTTTTATAAATGGTGACAGAATTTCATGCTTGAACCTACTTATCCATAGTTTTATATTCATTTTACATAGTTGACACAATCATCTAATTGCATCCTAGGTAATCTCTTTGACTATTTCTACCAAACCAATTACAAAATTGTTTGACACCCATATTTCCCACCCTTGGGAGCTTCCCTTTCTCCAACATCTTTTAATCAGACCTATCAACATGATATCAAATTGGGGCAACCAAGTTAACCAACTCTCTTCACCTTAAAAGAACTACATTTGGCATAACATTCTTTATGGAATTTTATCCATAGAATTATGTAGGTAGTGTCCACTTGTCAAGTACATCTAGAGTCAACTCGACCATCCCCTTCCAACCCATATCCAATCCACCCATGATTTCACCACATACACCTTGATTTTGGTTGCTTTTGACCTATAATATTGGCCTATTTTGTAATAAATTTTGACCACAATGACTAAAATTAGCATGTTGAAATTTTAAACATTTGCACCACCTAATGCATGACCTAACTAATTATGTTGTTTTGCAGGAGCATTTCCTACCCTAGATACTTTTGACCAACACTGAGCCTATTTAGATGACTTGATAAGCCTAACTCGATCAACTATGACCAATGTTATGGATTGGTTATCTCTTTCATGTTTACTTTTAGGATCAACCTTATTTTTACCAACATTGGTGACTTTAGTCTTTGCACAATCTCAACTACCATGCTTAGTCACATTTCACCCATTGGCATTTCACATGCCTAGCTACCTTGTGGCACCACCTAGTGCCTCCCCACCAACTACTTATCAAACCTACACCTAATCTAGCCTTTCCTCAATGAATCTTAGTTTGAGGGGGAACACCTCTTCCCATACTTGAGGCACCCTAACCTTCAACCAAGTGATTTTTTATTTTGTAGCTTGTTAATTTAAAGTTGCATAATAAAAATCAGTAAAATGTAGACACTATAAAACTACACACTTATAATTTTTTATGACTGAATGCCTTAGGACCCCCTAAAGACCTCGTAAACATTATTAAACCTTTAAAACCCCCCTCTTAACCTAACCAAATCACTATTATTCTAGTCACATAATATTATTTAAAATCACTATTTGAAAGTACTATTCAAAAGTACTATTCACTATGGGACCCACTATCACTATTCATGATGGCATGGTATATGACATGGCATGTGACATGTAAAGTGACATGGTAAGGTGATATGTCAAAATTAATGGCTTAGAAGTGATGTTTCTTGATGTGGGACATCATACCCCACATGGGACCCTTTCCAAAGTTCTTGATGACCTCATTTAAGAATCATAAGCCCCCCCTTGAAATATGGTGAATTTACCCTCAAGGGACCATTAGCCAACATGTATTTTACCTTCACACATGAAATTAACCTTTAAATTAAGATACCTACCTCTTTAGTACTTTAGGAAAGACAAAGGGTAACCCATTTTTTACTTCTTAACCCAAATGGGAAACTCACAAACCCAAATGAGAATCTCCACCCACATAATTTTGAATAATTAATCCACCACATATAAATTGGCGTCATACTTATACTATTCCTCTTTTGGCATGACTCTTCATAACATATTTTATAAATACACCCCCTCTCCTTCACCCAAGGTGAAATTGGAATGTGTCAAATTAGTATTTTTTGTTATTAACATTTTGTTATAGGTTTTTGGAGGAGGTTATCCACTTGAGAAGGAGGCCATACTCATCTTGGAGGAGAAAATATTTAAATCATCAAAGCTCTGATGGAATCACTTTAGGATTTCACCAACAATATCATGAACAACACCATCTCAAAGGTAACCTTATTTATTAATTTCATTTCAACTTATTATCTCCTTTGGCCTCATCTCTTAAATTCTAAATCCAATACTTGGCCTATTATTTATTGACTTCTAAACTATAACCCCTTTACCTCTTCTTTATCCCATTTACTTCATTTTTACCTTTATCCCATTTATCCTTTTTCCCCTTTACCCATTGTCCCATTTTGCCATATTTGTTCTCTTGAACATTTACCTCTTTTCAACCCTTACCATTTTACCATTTCAACCACTTACCAACCTAAAATAAACCATCCTTTTTACCTTACCAAATTACCAAACCAAAATCATAACCCTTAACTTGGCCGATTTTCAGCATGAAAATTATTCAAACTACTTGCTTAAGTTTAATCATCTTAACAAAGTATTTTGGTTTCTTAATTAATTTGTTTTTGTAGTCTTAGTTTTATGTTGTTTTATTTTACACTTCATTAATTTTATAAAACTTAACTTGTTTTAAATTAAGTGGATTGACAGCCTCCTAGAAAACTTTTGCTTGTAGGATCTAACTTACGTTAGGTAATCCACCCATCTCCTTGTCTAAAAAGTAAGTGTGTGGTAGTGTTTTATTACTTTAAGGTATTCTTACCTAGCCAAATAAGATTTCTCAACAATAATATAAATTCAACACATGCATTTTTAATAAGTTCTTATACACACCCCTTATCACTAGTTTCTTTCTTCCAAAACTAAGAAAAAGCAAAAAGATAGAGAGAAACATTTTGGCACACCCATTGGGATCCCTTACGGATTGATAGTTTTTTAGGCATATAGTTGTATTTAGTGAAATTTCAATTCTCTTGTATTTCTTTTGTTTATAGATTCTGAAAAAGAAAGAAATGTGTCCTTTCTTCTTTTCCAAAAAAAAAATTTCATCCTAGGGATAGGTTGCATTTTACATCTTACATTTAAGTGCATTTTAGATATTAATTATTTGTATGGAAAGACGTAAATTTTTTATTTTGGGTTAAAATTAAGTGAATTAATTGTATTTTCTTCTTAATGATTATCCTACCTAGATTACTTAGATGCATTATAAATTAATCATATCACACATATGTTACACTACCAAACCACATGCACAAATTAAGCATCAAAACTTATTTGAGACAAGGCCCATTGGGATTTAATTACCCTTTAGATAACCTTAACATACTTGGTGATCCCACTTGGATTTCATAACCAAGGGGAGGACCCACTCCACTCTATGTCAAAGTATAAACTCTAGACAAATGGTATATATTGGCTAAGTCCCCGCACTAGATGCAAGATCATGAAGTGAGGGGAGTAAACCCATAGCACCAAGCCACATACCTAGTCTAGTAAAAATTATTTGAGCACCAAAATTCAACCCAAAACCATTATTTGATGGATTTTCTAGTACCTAACTTACAATCCAATTTCCTATTTCACATTCTTTAAGGTACAAGCCAAAAGTGATTTAAAATAAATCCTAGGATTAATTTCACTTTTAGTGTGTGTTTTGTTTGCTTTGGGTTTTTATTTGTTTGCTCATTATGTGAGGTGAGAGTTTCATTATCAATTTATAAATTTTTCATATGGTCTAACTAGACAACTAGTGAAAAAACAAAACAACCCACCACCATCTTCTTCTTCATCCTCATCCATGGATTACACCTCAAATGTTGATAGATCAACCCATAGTTCACTGCATCATTCTCCCCCACCTACAGTGCCTTCAATAATTTTTAAAGGTGATTTATATTTTGACACCTTTCTAGATAAAAATATAATTACTTTACAACACTATCTTAATAACTTAGTCTACCATAGTTCGATGGCTTCAATTCCTCCCACAGATCTACCCTATGGTATGCCACACCACCTTATGGTTGGTGTTGCATCATCCCATTCTTCTATTATCTAGGATCATCTTTTATTATTGGTCTATCTACTACCACCACCAAAACATATATTACCCCAACCAATACATCTAACATTGGCTCAACTTTACCCCTTGTCACTTTTACCCCTTTTACCAACATGGTATCTTCCACACATATTTCTACCATTCCCTTCAACTTAACTAATATACCAACCTCAACCTCCTTTTATAACTTGGTACTGTCCATACCACAAACACTTCTCACTATTAGCATTAGGGTCACTATCGATCAACAACCCATAAACACTTTAGCATTACCAACCCAAACCATGCCCCCATCAATCAACCCAACTGTACCCTTAAACCAACCATGATCAATTCCTTTAACAACCTCCTATTAGCATATCCCCAAATTTTTGGGATATATTTCACCTTTAACCCAACCTTTAATGCTTATTATTCTTATAAGGACACTATCCTAACCTCAAATTTCCACATACTAATATGTTCCTATTTCTCTACCTCCTAATACATAGTAATTCATAGATACAACCCAACCTGAACAAAATATGCCACTGAATTATGTAGTTTCCCATCCCCAACCTGACCTGATCAAGATGATTGTAGATAAGATGACCCAACTTGAATCATCTATCTTTAGGTCCCATAATCATTTATCCTATGACCAAATCTACAATGAACCTATCAACCCTTCTATCCTGATTCATGCTTATCTTCTTCAATGGGAGCTTCCCAAATTATCTAAGTTTCAGGGGAAGGAGGCTCCTCATCAATATTTGAGGGTGTTTCACCATTCTTGTTAATTGATTTCCCATGATGATTCCCTCCTTCTCTTAACCTTTCCTATGTCTTTATCGGGGCCCACTTTAGATTGGTATAATGCCCTTCCTAGACATTCTATCTTTTCATTTTCCCAACTCACCCAAAAAAATTTAGAACATTTTTATGTCAATATATCTAAGAAGGTCTCCATAACTGACCTCTATTCTATTAGGTAGTTTGATGATGAATCAATTGTTGACATCATTCTATAATGGCAAGGCCTCATTAATCAATTATCCTTTTCACTACCCTAAATGGAACTCATTGAACTTTTCTCTTAGGAATGCATAAAACACATCACTCCCACCCTTCAAGGGAAAACATTTAGAACCTTTGATGAAGAATTCATAATGGCATGCAAAACTGAGAACCAAGCCATAGATGAGGTTAAATTGAAATTGCAAAATAATAATTACACTTTTAAACCTTATGACCCTTCTTCCTTAAAAATAACTAATCAACCCAATTCTAAAGATAAAACATCATCAAATGCAATTTTATTGAAAATTACCCCACCTCCATCCATAACTAGCCATGTCAAAACACACCTTCCAATCCTTCTTACCCACCAAACTGAAATCAAAACTAGATTTCCCCTAAACAATTCACCCCTATAAGGGAATATTATGCCTATGTGTAAGATAAATCTCTAAAATATAATGTTATTCAACTTACACCAATCAAGCCACCTCAACAATTTTACCCCTCTCACCCTATGCCTGGGTGGTACAATGAAAATGACCATTGTTCTTTCCATGGGGTCATCATATATGACATAAACTGGTGTAACACTTCGAAAAGTCTTATCCAAAACATGATTAACAATGGTGAATTGATGTTTGACAACTTGAACACACACACCAACAATTCTCTCATATTTTTTGTAAACCATTCCCTAACCATCCTCTACCTACTCAAACCCATGATAATCAATTTGAACCATATTCATCTCATGAGGCACACACAATTAATGTCATCATAAATGAACCCATGGAGGATGAGCCCCATATTCCCATTTCCTCTTCACCAACCTCACATATGGAAGAATCAAATTCACCTCTTATCCCTTTAGATACCTAAGTAGAAGGATTTATAGCACCCACTTCTCCACTTGATCAAATCATATCCATGCCCACATCTCCTTTCACAGAATTGGCCATTGATCTACCACCATTTCCTCAACCCCACCAAGTGAAATGGTAGAACTCCCATATTCTCCTTTGGATACCCTTGAAAAGGAAGGATTTAGGACCATACATATATCCTCAATTAAATAAACATCCCATATCTTAATCACCCCACAAGTAACCATTGTTTTGGAACCTTTTAATTTAATTAGATATGAAATAGCCATCCCCTCTTCTTCACCCAAGGGCTTAAGATTTGAAATAACATATCAAGGAACAAAACCCATTTATAAGCCCTTTTCTTAGTTAGTGTAAAGTTTCAAATGGTCCTCACAACCTAACCTAGATAGAACCACTTCCTACCATCATTTGGGGATCCCATACTAAAATAGAACCAAACCCTTGACTTCATGAGAATCCAATTTCCAAATTATTACAACCCCATCATCAAAAATTTATTTACCCCAAGATGTGTGGGAACCATATCACCCACCTCTACCTATAATCTTCTATCTAAACTAGCTAAGAATTTGGGTATCCTTCCCACACCTAGCATTGCCCATCCCCCCATCAAATCAGGCGTAACCCCCTCTAGGCCATCTAACAAACTGCCAGCCAAGATGGACCTAAGGGTAAAGTTACTTAAACCTCATCCTCAAGTTAGACCTATGCCACCTCCTTCTCATTTTCCATCTATTTTAGGACCCTACCCCTCTACCATCCTAGTCACTTATTTAGTTTCAATTAAACCAACACCCTCTTTTATGCCTACCCCTCCACCACCTACACTGATGACTTCTTCATAATTCTTAGCTAATTTATGCCCCTCTAATTTTATACCTATTATAAACCCCCAATCCTCTAATTCAAAACCATCTACCCTTAACCTAATCATAGATAATCCAAACCAATCTAAACCATCTACAAAAATTACCTAATAACCAGCCCTTTCTAAGGTTAAGACAACACCTAAGAAGGTTCTTATTTCCCCAACGAGCATCTCAACACACTCAACACCTCTAAAGGAATATTACTCTATTATTGTATAGAGGATATCACAAACCTCCTCCATTAAATTTCCACCTATTAAACTATTCACCCCTTCTAACACCAAACCCTCTTAGTTTAATGAGACTAAAATCTATGCAAACCATAGGACACCAGGACATAACATAAAGAGTTGAAAATATCTCCAAGCTCTTGTTCATTGCTTATATGAGGATGATGATCTGCCATCAGATGAACTACTTTTACCTAATTTACTAACCCAAATTATAACACAACCAATCCAACCACTATCCTAACCCACACTGACTTCCTCACTCTCATCTACAAGAAAGGGAAAGGATATAAAGCAATCACCCAGTTTAACTGAGCCCATTTTCCATTCCATCCACATGATTACCCAATCTCAAGAAAAACAAAGGGGTAAAGGAAAAGTCAATGTGTCCATTCCAATGAAATATCCTTTAGATCCTTAGCCTCCTAACTAGGACCAAACACCAACACCACCACCCAGGCCATCACCTAAACCTAGAGTATCCATCCTAGGTGTACCTCCCACTAGTTCCTCTACATCCATTCAACAAACCCTATTGAAGCAACTTCATCAAGCACCAGTGAAGATGAGCCTTTATGACTCAATAAAAACCTCACCTCATCATCATCAAGCATCAATAGACACCCTATAATCCATTGAGGTTCATCTAGATGACACTCAACCCCTTACCTCCTTTGTTAGGACCCTCCAACATTCTACCATTGTCACCTTCCAATATTTTGAGAAACCTCTAGCACACTTTGATGAATCTAACCCACCTCTATTTTTTACCATATATATCAATCACATCCACATCAAAAGGGTGATGATTGATGGAGGAGCCATCATCAACATATTCTCCTCCCATGATTTTGATCAGTTGTATTTACCAAAGAATATCATGGCCAAAAGGACAATAGTACTTCACTCCTTCAATGACACCATAACCACTACTTTAGGGACTGTTATTCTTCAAATATGATTGAGATATTACACCATCCTTGAGATATTTTATGGTGTATAAGGTGAATTCAAATATAACATTTTACTTAAATTCCCCTACATCCAATCTATGAGTTACATCCCCTTCACTTTACACTACTATGATAAATTCAAACATGAAGGGCAAGCCATAAACATCAGGGCTGATCCTAGTCCTTTTACATGTTGTAATATGACATATAGGCCTAGTGATGCCCTTCTTCCACCTTCATCTCCCTCATAGAAAACCAATCCCATTAACATAACTACACTATCAACCACCACCCGTAATGCTTCTACCCTTAATAATTATGAAGCCTCAACAGTGCATATAACCCTTCTTGAATTCCTATTGAGGACTCAACATAAAATCTCGAATACCTTTCTCTTGGTGAGTATTGAATATTAGCCTTAGATGCCTTTCCCACTCCTTAGGAATATATGACCCTTCAAAATGACCCTTCTTATGATGCCAACATAGGTACCATCCTCCCCTTTGGACTTCCCAACAATTGAACATACTTTGTCTATGGGGGACTTGACCACTCCTCACTCCTATCATCACTCCGTATATTCAATCTTCAACTTCTAATTTCTCCTATCTAATTAACCTAGCTTTTGTAAGAACCTATCTTCACCACTATGCTTGGAAAGGATTTGGCATGGGTCTATATGACCAAGGACCTCATGAATTACCCATTATCAA
This sequence comes from Torreya grandis, assembly GCA_037957365.1. NCBI lineage: Eukaryota > Viridiplantae > Streptophyta > Pinopsida > Cupressales > Taxaceae > Torreya > Torreya grandis. Next base: position 2,029,816 of record JARHVA010002786.1, on the reverse strand, counting down.
GACTCAAAAACCTTATGAGTTCTTTAGGCTCAGGTTTGAACCACTAGAAGAACCCACCTCACCAAAACCTATTAATATCCCCATGAAAGATATTCAATCTTTTCCTAATACATCTTCTCAATCTAGAGACTTTGACATCATTCCATCTAACTTTTTTTTATCAATACCATTATTTTAGGCCCACTAACATACCAACATGGTGACCAAACTAAAACCTTTCCTCTCATCCACCCCAAAATGATCAAACATGATTAACCCACCATCTATACCATTCAGTGCCAAGATGATAATTCTATCCTCACCTACCTTGGTGCAGGATACTCTCCCATCCATAAATCCTTCCCTTTAAAAAACTAAACCATGCTCAATGAATCAACTATTGATGTTAACTTAAGAACCTAGGATAATCCTCATATCACCAAATTGGGCCAATCCTTAGACTCAAATGAGTAACATGATTATCCTACCTTCCTTCAAGATCTTATCATCACATTTGCTTGGTCTTAGTAGGATATGCCTAGGATTGAGCCCTCCATCACTATTCATAGCATCATTAAGCATCATGAGGCTAAGCTAGTATGGCAAAACCTTCATAAAATACACGCTTGTATATCTCTTCTTCTCAGCGAATAATTTCAATGTCTTTTATCTATCGACTTTATTCAACACATTGACTACACATAATGGGTCTCTAATATTATTCCCATTACCAAGCCCATTGTGGGACTCTACCTTTGTGTGGATTTTTGAGACCTTAACCTTGCATGCCCCAAAGATGACTTTCCTTTACGCAACATAAACCAAATAGTTGACATTACCATAGGTCATGAGATGTTATTTCTCATGGAAAAATTTTTAGGATACAATCAAATGTTGATCACCCCCTTAGAACAACATAAAACTACCTTCATTTCTCCTTGGGGAACCTTCTGCTATCAGCTCATGCCTTTTGGCTTAAAAAATGTATGAGCAACTTATCAATAAGACATGACCTATGTCTTCCATAATCTTATTTATAAAACTATAGAGGATTATGTGGATGATCTCCTAATAAAATCTAAACATTGTAAGGACCATTTACTTGTTCTTACTATCATTTTGAATTGACTGATCCAATTCCATGTTCAGCTCAATCCCCAAAAATGCATTTTTTGGGTTTTATTTAGAAAACTTTTGGGCTTTATCATCTCCCTCTGTGGAATTGAAATTGACCCTACTAAATTTAATGTCATATGAGAAATGCCTCCCCAAATAAAACTTAAGAAAATTAATAGTCTAAAGGGAAAAATTCAATCTATCCGTCGCTTCATCTCTCAATTGTTAGATAGATTCCAACCATTTCACCACCTCTTGAAGAAAGACACATGCTTTAGATATAACAAATATTATTAACAATCCTTTGATTCAATCAAAGATTACTTGATTTCCCCACTTGTTCTTATCCCACCTAGGGATGACCATTATTTCTACCGTTATGTATCTAGCACTGATCAATCTTTACGTGCCATGCTAGCTCATCAAGATGAACAAAATAAGGAGCAAGCTATTTAATATATCAGTTGCACACTTCTAGAGTATGAGACATAATATACATATCTTTAAAATATTTGTCTCACTATCATTTTTGTTGTCTCTAAGCTTCATCAGTACCTTATTGATCACAAAACATATGGTATCACTAGCACTGACCCACTCAAGTATATGCACTCCAAGCCATACCTAAATCAGCATATGGCTAAGTGGTTCATGTCTTTGGCTGAGTTTGATCTTATGTTTTTTCACCAAAAATCTATTAAAGAGCAAGTAATTATTGATCAATTAGTTAAATCCCCTCTCCCAGATAACCAACCCATTCCATTAACATTTCATGATGTGTCTATTGTAACTCTTCCTTAGGGAGAACCCTCTTACCAAATGACCATGTTTTTCAATGGATCTAAATGCCAACATGGTGGGGGTGTAGGCATAATTATCATACCCCTTTATGTTTAACCTATTACACTATTCTTTAAATTCAAATTTTAATGTACTAACAACATGGTAGAATACGAAGCTTTGGTCATTAGTTTCTAAACTACTCCCACCTTAAAAATCAAAACCATTTCTATCTTCAGTGATTCTCAACTCATTATTAACTAGGTCAATGAGTCATGTTAGTTTAAAAATAAAATTTTAAAAAATATAAACACCTCGTTGATGAGATTTTAAATTCTTTTGATCATTATCAAATCTAATTAGTGCCTCAATCTACTAACAAATTTGTAGACATAATGGCCTCTCTTGCATCTTAAATACCCTCTCAACCTACAGAGTCCAAATTATTTATCACCATCCATCATTTCATTAGGCCCTTGTATATTGGTTCAGACCTTTATACCATTGTTAGTGTGGAGGCATCTCCTTATGATATTTGGTATGACCAAACCTTTAATTATCTTAACTTGGGAATCATCCACATGACCTTTCAAAGAATGCCTGAAAGGACTTTGTGTAGGGTACCTCTTGTTATACCATACTATGGGGAATCCTATATAAACATGGATTTGACGGTATTCTCCTCTATTATTTATATTTTAATGAGATTCCTTATGCCATCAAAGAAACCCATGATGGAGTTTTTATGGGATATTTTGGTGGCCTTGTTGTTTCCAAAAGAATCCTACACCTAGGTTAATATTGGCCTACCCTCAATCAGGATTTATATGACTATGTAAATAAGTGTGTTAAATGCCAACAACATGCTAACCTACATCACGTGCCCACTCACATCTTTTAGGTATCTATGGATTATTGGCCCTTCTCATAGTGGGGGCTAGATCTCATTGGAGAAATCAATCCTCACTCTTCTCAGTGACACTAATATATCATCACTGCTATATAATATTTCACTAAATGGGTGGAGGCCATCCCACTTATCTCCATCAAAGCCAAAAAATTATGGATTTTATCAATCATCATATTATCTATCATTTTGGGGTCCCTCACAAAATCATAATAGATAATGGTAAATCATTAAAAAATAAAAAAATTCAAGCCCTTTATGATACCTTTGGCATGAAACTCATCTATTCCTCACCTTAACATCCACAGGAAAAAAGAATGGCAAAATCCTCCAACAAAAATCTCATCAAAATGTTGACCAGAGTTGTAAGTGGTTCAGGATAAGATTGGCACATAAACATCCCATTTGTTTTATAGGCCTATCACACTAGTATTTTAATTACAATAGGTGTTAAACCTTTTTACCTAGTCTTTAGTGTAGAGGTTGTTATACCTCTTAAAGCAATGATTCCATCTCTTCATATTTACTTACATGAAATCATTTATGATGAGGATTATTGTTAGGAACACCTTACATTCCTTGAATTACTTGATTAACATCACCTTACTACCTTTAACCATCTTTGCATCAATTGAGAGTGTATTACCCATGATTATAACAAGTACCACAAATAATGGGAATTCAATATCAGAGATTTCATCCTAAAATAAAACCAACACATGACCACCATGGAGAAGAATAAAAGAGGTAAGTTTGCTTTTAATTGGATTGGACCCTACATCATTACCCATAAGTATGGAGCAGGAGCTTATATTTTGTCCTCTCTTGAAGGCAAACCAAAACTTGAACCCCTCAATGCTTCACATATCCATCCATTTTTCTATTAAAAAGGGATCAAGCTCACCTATTTGTCTAACTTAAGCTCATCCCTTGATTATGAGATTTTAACCTTCACCCACCTTCCTCCTACCCTTTTGAGGACAATTGATTACAACATAGAACCATGTGATTAAATATCATAGTCATGGCCTAATCCTAAATATGGGTAACATGGCTCTACCCATAGCATGGTTCTCATGGATACTTTTTGTCTCTAACAAGATGGAGTCCCATGATCATTGTCTCTCAAAACCACACCCTTTCACATATCATTGACCTTCTTGTGTAAAGTTTTTCCCTCATAAAGGTAAACCTCTAAACCTAATTAGATTGGTCCATGTCTAAACACATTTCATCTTGAAATAATTACTTGGGTTAATATCTTAATAATTACAAACTACTCTCACAAAGGATAGCTACCCAAAAATAAAATAAAAACTACCAAATATAAGGTAGACTTCTCCCTTGTAGAACAACTATCAAGATCATTAAACAAAGATAATAATCTTAGACCACTCCCTTAAAGGATGGATAAGTTCACTTTGTCAAAAGTAGAGAAATTTATTGGAATTTTATCACATTGATCAGCGTCCCATATATAGAAATAAATTAAAAGACCCACTATAACAACAAATTCTAAAGCCAAAATTAGATGTCCAACAACATAATAAGTTGGAAGTTAGAATAGCATATGACATGGACTTGTCTATTAACATTATTAGGTCACCTATAGAAGGGGAAAATTAATTCACGTGAGGTTATATTGCATATCACCCATCACCCTTCACACCACCTATCACCCACCTTCCCTTTAGACTATCTATAAATCAAGTGATTTAGAGCTTACTTGATACCATGTGATCAAGAAACCCTTCTTATCAACTAATGACTACTCATGCATAGCATTTGAGTGGCTTATGTTGATTAATTTGATCCCACTTTAGGTCTATTTTTAGTCCTTGTCAAAAATAAAACATTGTAACCTATTCTTAATGTGCTTGGTTGGTGTTTTCCTCATGACTTTTACCAATCCAACATTACAATAACAATAATCATTCATTTTACATTAAGGTAGATTACAATAACCATAACCATACCTATCATAACCATAACCATAACATCCAACTAGTGACATCTAACACATTTTGTACATAACAAACTATGCAATATTTTATTTAGGGTGCAAGGAATTAAATAACACATACATAGTCATTAGATTACACATGGCTTAAAGCACGTGTACATTATTTTCCTACCTAAGCATTATATATTTTATCTAGTGGCTCTAGATTTGTGTTCAACCATCCTTCTACTTGATTACTCCCAAGAATTATGTTGACATGCATACATTGACATACCTTATGAATAAGGCATCATTTATTTAATAAAGTTCACCTCATGAGTTAAATGGTAGCATTAGTGTGGGATGAGGGCATGACACTCATGTTAATTATTGTGATTGTTATTTATGATAAATGTGGTTTAATATGTGAGTATTAGTGTGTAGAGGGTCATACAACGTCATTTGTAATGGAAATTTGAATGATGATTGTGTGCAGGTAGATGTGCTTGTTAAGCATAGAATATACTGATAGGGGGTGAATCAGTATATTATATATCTTATAAATCTTTCCTTTAACCAAATTCCACTTAATCAAACATTCAAGATATGCAATAAAACTCAAACAATAAACATCCACACAAGATAGAGAGACACCAAATATAATGTGGAAACCGAATGTGTGAAAAACCATAGAGAATCAATCTCAAATATATTCATGAGAACAACCCCACAAGAGCACCATACCCCTTTGCCAAGTACAAACCTCAGCTTCAATTCATGAGCACCAACCCACAGGAGCTTCAAACCCCTTTACCAAGCACCAACCCAACACCTATTCATGAGCACTAACCCATAGGAGCACCAACCCCTTTGCCAAGCACCAACCCAGCAACAATTCATGAGCACCACCCCATAAGAACTCCAAACCCCTTTGTTGATCACCAACCCAGCTATCATTCATGAGCACCAACCCACAGGAGCACCAACCCCTTTGTGTATACCACACACCTATCTCTCAATGTTGCTATCTCAACAAATGATAGATCAATACAACATCACCTTCCTCTCTCTTACTTTTGCTCTTCTAAGCTAGATATAACAAATACAAATCATCTCTCATAATTGCTCTTCTAAGCTAGATATTACAATATCAAATCAACCTCACACTTCCACATTTACAAATGGCTACTCAAGCCTTTATTTATAGCTTTCCAAATGACCTTTTCTTTGGCCTTCCCCCTTTATGACCTTTTATTCCTCATGGAAAATGGCACCAATCTTGGATGACCCTTCATATCCAAGCATTTGAAAAGTCATGTAGTGACCCTTCATGACCAAAAACGTCTTTCCCACTTTTGTCCTTATCTTTGGTGACTTTTCAATTTCCTTTAAGTGTCCCTTCATGAGAAATTCGCCCTTTACTCTTTTGTCTTCACTTGGTGACTCTTGGTATTCCCCAAGATGACTCTTCATGGGAAAATTCATCCCATCCTTCTTTTGTCTTTATCCCATGACTCTTCGACTTCTCCATGGGCCCTTATTTTGTCTCATATGAAACCAAAAATATATTTGTTAATATTAAATAAATATTAGCTCATATTAGCCAAGATAAATAATATTAAATGCAATGGGGCCTTTATCACCAATAATACTAAACCTTTGACATCAATGAGAATATTTCCAACAATCTCTCTCTTTGTCATTGATGGCAACCTCAATCCTGAAATTGCCACATCCTGTCACCTGCACATCCTGTCATTTGAAAACATACATTAACTCCCCTTTACTATAGCAACCTGTACCTGTTCCTTGTACCTATTTTCTACACCTGTACCTATACCTATTATTCTCCCCCTTTGACATCAATGGCAAAGGGCTTACTTGGAGCTTACAGTTAGCTCCCCCTCACTTGATGCTGAACATCAATGGCAGGAAGTAAAATAAATTACTCCCAACTCCTCTTGCCGATCTTGGAGAAGATATCTGATTTTACCTGTCCTTTGAGAATCTGCAATCAACTCATTTGAATATTTATTTCTAATCTCAAAACCTTCCACATGAAACTTTAAGGTGTAGCCTTGATCACATATTTGCCTTACACTCAATAGATTATGCTTATGAAACATTCTTAGTCTTGGTTCTACCATTATCAAAAAATAAAGTACCTTTTCTAGCTATCCTAGCAGTGGTTTTATCTCTGAATCTCATTGTACCACCATTGATCTTCCTTACTCTTTTCTCCTATCATGTGCCTCAAACATTTGCTATCAATGAACCATGGCTGATCTTTATCTCTTACATGCAAAGTTGTTTGTACCAAGATAGAATATTTAGGTTATTTCTTCTGCCATGAACACGACTAAACCTTCTTCCTGATGAAAGGAGCTTTGAAACTTTGATCCTTCTTGATTGAATCTACATGAGTATCCTTTTATTTCTCTCTAAAATTGTTAGCTCTTTTTCAACATTCTAATTTCTTATGACCATAATCATTTGAAACACTACATATGCAAGAATCATTCTAATAGCCTCAAACCATAATATTGATGCAAAATTTTCTTCAAAAATATATTCCCTCAAAAGATATACAAATTAATCTATCAATTCACCTTATTTTCATGCAAATATCCAAGACCCAATAACACCCACCATGCTTCAATTTTATTAAAAGTGTCTCCTTGAAGCCTAGAAGAGACACCCTCACATAGAAGGGTTCTAGAAATAAATCTCAAGAGATTCCCACATCTCTATTTTTTCCTTGATATTCTTGTGTTTTTCTTTTAGAATCTGTTTAAGCATATCTAACCTTTTTTCCCTACTAACCTTATCATTTATGATGTTCTTCTTTTTCTCAACTTTTGCAACTTTCATATTTTGACAAAGCTCATGCTCAAATGTAACAAGAGATTCTTTACAAACCTTCTTATCTAATTCTTTATCTACTATAGTAAGTAATTCATTTTCACTCTTAAACTCAACCTGATCAACCTTTACTATTTTAGGTCTCCAAACCTTAATTTGACTCTTGTCGTATCTTTTAGGGGCTCTATAACCTTTGACATACTTTGAAGATCTCTTTTCTTTATTTTGACAAAATTTAGCAATATGTCCAACCTCATGACAACAAAAGCAAACAATATTTCTCATACCTTTTTCTTGAATGTCACTGAGATCTCCCTTTGACTAATTACTTCTCCACATACAATCCCTTGCCCTATGACCAACATGATGACAAATAAAACAATGACCATGAAAAGAATTTGAAAACTTGAAAGCATTGGGCTGCCTGATTAGCTTCTTTAATTTGCCTGCAAAACCTGCATCCTTCTTTCATTAGACTGATATTTCACAATCTTTTTCAACCATGATTATAAGCTTCTCATGATTATTCTTTAAAGAATCTAACTCAACCTTCAACTGATTACACTCTTCTTCTTTTGATGTTAAAATTGAAGTTGCAACCTCTAACTAATTCTTAAGATCCTGAATAAATATCTTATTTTATTTTACTTCTATAGCCAACTTAGAATCCAAGATACACACCTTTTCCTTAAGAGCTTCAACCAAAGATTTCAATTCTTGATTCTCCTTCTTTAGCTGCTTGGCCATCTATGCTTTTCCTTTGATCTACCTTCAATCTGTTAAACGCTTTCTAAAGGAACCTACTTTGATACCAATTATTAAGCATGGAATATACTAAGAGGGGGGGGTGAATCAATATATTATATATCTTATAAATATTTCCTTTAACCAAATTCCACTTAATCAAATATTCAAGATATGCAATAAAACTCAAACAATAAACATCCACACAAGATAAAGAGAGACACCAGATATAATGTGGAAATCCAATGTGGGAAAAACCACAGAGAATCAATCTCAAATATATTCATGAGAACAACCCCACAGGAGCACCATACCCCTTTGCCAAGTATAAACATCATCTTTAATTCCTGAGCACCAACCCATAAGAGCTTCAAACCTCTTTACCGAGCACCAACCCAGCACCTATTCATGAGCACCAACCCACAGGGGCACCAACCCCTTTGCCGAGCACCAACCCAACAACAATTCATTAACACCACCCCATATGATCTTCAAATCCCTTTGACGAGCACCAACCCAGCTATCATTCATGAGAACCAACCCACAGGAGCACCAACCCCTTTGCTAAGCACCAACTCAACAATAATTCGTGAGCACCAACCCACAGGAGCACCAACCCCTTTGTGTATACCACACACCTATCTCTCAATGTTGCTATCTCAACAAATGATAGATTAATAGAACATCACCTTCCTCTCTCTTAATTTTGCTCTTCTAAGCTAGATATAACAAATACAAATCATCTCTCATAATTGCTCTTCTAAGCTAGATATTACAATATCAAATCAACCTCTCACTTCCACATTTACAAATGGCTACTCAAGCCTTTATTTATAGCTTTCCAAATGACCTTTGGCCTTCCCCCTTTGTGACCTTTCATTCCTCATGGAAAATGGTGCCAATCTTGGATGACCCTTTATATCCAAGCATTTGAAAAGTCATGTGGTGACCCTTCATGACCAAAAATGTCTTTCCCACTTTTGTCTTTATCTTTGGTGACTTTTCATATTCCTTTAAGTGTCCCTTCATGAGAAATTCTCCCTTTACTCTTTTATCTTCACTTGGTGACTCTTGGTATTCCCCAAGATGACTCTTCATGGTAAAATGCATCCCATCCTTCTTTTGTCTTTATCCCATGACTCTTCGACTTCTCCATGGGCCCTTATTTTGTCTCATATGCAACCAAAAATATATTCTTTAATATTAAATAAATATTAACTCATATTAGCCAAGATAAAAAATATTAAATGCAATGGGGCCTTTATCACCAATAATACTAAATCTTTGACATCAATGACAATATTTCCAATAGTGCTTGCATGAAGGATGTGATCTGATCCTGATGCTAGTCCTTATCATGATTCTTTAAATCAAATACCTACCCATTCTTCCTTGTTGACTTGGTTATCCATTCTACCAATTGAGAAGGTCATAATATGTCATTAATTCCCTTGAATAGTCTTCCTATTATAAATGATCATGTCTACCTATGTTTTCACATGGACACATCACCCTCGATATGATTGATCATCTCAATAAAGCCATTATGCACCATCATGATATATTTTAGTTTCCCTTATCATCTAATTTACATCTAATTTTTTTCCTTACTTTGTCATCTTATAACCCTTGTATTACTAGTGGTCATTTTCACCATTATCACCTTTGGCTTGGTTGACGTAAATTGGCTTCCAACCATGGGCTACTGTAATGATCATGCCTTCAAAATTACCACTATTATTGGTGGTGGTAACTCCCAAATCCTTGCCACTATAGAAACTCTTCCATCATAGGTAGACCACCATGAATTCAAAACAATACATTCACCTTCTTTTTCTCTCTACCCTCCTCTGACTATCAGCCCATTGCCATAATCTTTGAATATCAGACCCCAACCATTGGTAGTACCTACTGTAACATGGTAGTCTTTTATTTTGTGCCAGTTGAACATTCATCCATAGAAAGGGAACCACCATCTTCTCCCAGCCACATAGCTTATTGTTGGTTAGGCCCAAACTATTAAAACTAATAAGTCATTGGTTTTATGAAGTTAGGATAGAAGATGCATACATGGACACCATTTGTCTAGCCTATCCATGCAGCTCTTGGGTTAGCAAAGTCCATCCTCTATCACTCACCACATTGCTAACTTCCTTACTTGTAGAATATACTTGACCATTAAATAAATTATTTATAGGTCAACACTTTAATGATAGCCTTAAAACATGTCTCATAGTGGTGATGAACCTTGGCCAAAGTAACTCTATAGATCTGGATAGACCCCAACCTCCTAAAACTCAGCTCGTAGAAGTAGACACTATCTCCAAACTCCCACCCTCACACAATTTTATAAGGTGTAATTTCCTAGAAAAGGCACCTCTTCCTTGGATTAGCTCCATTGAATATCATTTGTGGTACTTAGCATTGCGTTCCCTTCTAATTTATCCTACCTTTCCCATCTCTATCTCTCATCATAATAAATCTGGGATCATTATGGTAATTATTTACCAATCTACACCATTCGCTTTCACTAACACCTTCACTAAAACCCAAAACTATTATTTTACAAAGCCTTCTCCCTCAACCCAAACCAACCCAGGTGGCCCATCAAATTGGGGCAGCTAATTTGAACACTACTCACCCAAACCTTTTTAAACTACATTGGCCTAATTTACATGGACTATGTATCACTTCTTCACTTCTAAGGGTAGCTCAGCCACTAACAACTAATTCCCAACCCATTTTTATTCTCACTAATTTTCATAGCTAATAATGCCCTCTTACTTAGGTCATCCTACATCAAGGAAGATTTGAATTCTTTCTTAAGCATCTTTATGTTTTAACACCATCTAATACTTCATCTTATGTTTTTCCCCCATTACTAAGAGAATTACATCAGCTTGAGGTCTTTTTAGACTATGTAGGTAGTGTTTAGTTACTGAAGTCAACTCAGTCGCATCCTTTATTTTATTTTACCTTCTCACCTAAAATCTCTTCCTCCAATTCTCTACTTATCCCCTCATCATCTCCCTCCCTTCAACTTGTCAATCTCTTTTTAACACAAGGGTGGAAAACCTTCCTCATTAGCCCCTCTTATCTCCCATAAAACCACCACCTAATCTATCTCACTAAAATCCATATCACCTTTCCTTGCACATACTTCATAGCTCACTCCCTCACCCACTTCTCATGTTTTTGGTCTCTCTTTCCACTTACTACCAACCTTGTCCTTTATCCCCTTCAAATTCTTTCACCATCCTCATCATCTCCCCTCACCCTTGGCTATTTGTCCTACCCTTTTTATCACTATCTTTTCCTCACCAATTCCCCATCATACTATACATCTTGAAATCTTTCTATTTCTTTTGTTACTATAATTTTTATTTATGTGTACCACCACTCTCTGCCATTTTTCCATTTTTCCCATCGTATCCATTTTACATTCTTCTTGTTTGCTTTTTTTCCATCCTTTCATCCTTTTTATCTTCTTTTTTCCTCCACAACTAGTTTCTCCTTGGGTATATATCCTTTGAGAGCCTTCCATAATTTCCTCTTTTCTTCTTCTTAGTTCTTACCTTTTTCCTTTTGTGTTCCCCTTTTCCTCTTTCCATCTCGGTAATCACTTGTATTTTGCACCTATGTGAGTATCCTTGTTTTGTATCCCTACTTCAATTCTTCTTTTATCTTCTTATCATCCCTGATCTTCATCCTTTATCTTCATCTCATTTCCTCTCATTTTTTCCACCATCTTCTCCCTTTTATCCATTTCCTTTCATTTTTCTCATCTTGAGGAAATTCCTTATTCTTCTTGACCTTTTTTTTCCACATATATGTCCATGCCTAGCTCCTTCCATCCTTTTCCACCTTCATCTTTATATGTGACCTTATCATTTAATTTACCTATCCCTTTATCCATCTCTTGGTCTACCTTCACTTCACCCCTTGTTAGATCTCCCTTATGTTCTCTAATTCAACCTCTACCTCTTTAGAGTGTAGTCACCAATTATGTCACTTCTACATCTCCTTGTTTGTTTCCTCATGTCCTCCATATCCTTTCTTTAATACATGAAATATACAACTTGCTTCCTCATTTAATTAATATTATTATTATTTTCCTCACTCCATATTATAAAATACCTCAGTGTCTTTCTCTGAATTCCCTCGAAACTCAATGATTACTTATTTTGGGGCCCCACTGACTCAAGGGTCAAAGGTTTGAATCTTTGCCAATTCTTATTTATCCACTCTACTACTTTACTTCCCCAAATTTTTTAATCATACACTTCCATATCATATTAACAAAAATTTTGTGAAGTGTACACAATGTTAGCTTATTTAGATGGTGACTAAAGAACCCATCAGGTCACCATGGCAATTTGAGTAGTGCCATATTTTCTAAAGCTTATTAAAGCATATTTCTCCATTTTTTAAAATGGTGACAAAATTTTCATTTTTGAACCTACTTATCCATGGATATAGATTCCTTTTGCATAGTTGATGCAATCATATAATTACACCATAGGTAATATCATCCATTATTTCTACCAAACCAATCAAAAAACTATTTGAGACCCATATTTCCCACCCTTTGGTGCTTCCCTTTCTCCAACATCCTTCAACCAAACCTAACTACATGATATCAAATTGGGGAAACCAAGTTAAACAACACTCTTCAACTAAAAATAATTACATTTGGCCTAACATTCTTTTTGGATTCTTATCCATGAAACTATATAGGTAGCAACCACTTTTTGAGTGTATCTGGGGTTAGCTCGATCATCCCCTTCCAACCCATACCTTGATGTTGGTTACATTTGACCAAGAACATTGGTGTGTTTTAAAAAAAAAATAACTACAATGATTAACCTTACCATGTTGAAATTTTGAATGTTTACACCACCTCATGCATGACCTAACCAATTGTGTTGTTTTTTAGGAACACTTCCTACCCTAGATACTTGTGACTGATACCAAGCCTATCTAGATGAATTGATGGGCCTAACTCAATCAGTTATGACCATCATTATATACTAGTTATCCCTATCATGTGTCCTTATAGGATAGACCTTATTTTTACCAACATGATAGCTTTAGTCTCTACACAATCTTAAAAATTAGTTCGTTGTGGGACCCCATATGGGTTACTAGTTTTTAGGCATATATATGCATTTAGTGAAATTTTAATGCTCTTGCATTTTTATTGCTTCTAAATTATGGAAAAAAAATCTTTCCTGATTTTCTTTTCCAAAAAAAAATTCATCTTATGGATAGGTTGCATTTTACATCTTGTATTTAATTGCATTTTAACTATTCCTTATGTGCATGAAAAGACACCTAACTCTTATTTTGGTTTAAAATTGAGTGCATTCATTATATTTCATACTTAATGATTAGCTCACCTAGATGAGTTAAACTTATTATAAATTAATCATAGCACACATATGTTACACTACCAAACCACATCTATAAATTAAACATCAAAACTTATTTGAAGTAAGGTCCATTTGGGATTTCATCACCCTTTGGATCACCTTACCCTACCCAGTGATCCCACTTGGATTTCATCACAAAAGGGAGGACCAAATCCATTCTCTAGTGGAGTATAAACTCTATACAAATGGTATATATTGGCTAAGTGCCCACATTGGCTATGGGATTGTGAAGTGAGGGGAACAAACCCCTAGTACCAGGCCACGTACCCAGTATAGTGAAAATTATTTGAGCACCAAAATTCAACCTAAAACTATCTTTAGATGGATTTTCTAGTACCTAAATTATAAGCTACTTTCCCCTTTCATGCTCTTTAAGGCATAATCCAAAAGTGATTTAAAATAAATCTTAGGATTAATTATACTTTTAGTGTGTGCTTTTCTTGCTTTGGGTTTTTCTTTGTTTGTTGATTATGTGAGGTAAGAGGTTTATTATCCATTTCTAAATTTCTCATATGGTCTTAACCAAACAATTGAAATACCAAAACAACCCACCACCATCTTCTTATTCATCCTCATCCATGGATTATACCTTGGACATTGATAGATATCCCCATGCTTCACCACACCATTCTCACCAACCTATGGTGCCTTAAATAATCCCTGAAGGTGATTCATATTTTTCCACTTTTTTGGACAATAATCTATTTTCTTTACAACACTATCTTAATACCTTAGCCTACTATAATTCAATAGCTTTGGTTCCTTCTACGAATCTAGCCTATTGTATGCCACATCACCTCATGGTTGGTGTTACATCATCCCACCCTTTTATTATCCAAAATTCATCTTCTACTATTAGTTCATCTACCACCACCACCCAAACAGTTTTTATCCCAACCAATACCTCTAACATTTGCTCAACTTTACCCCTTGTCACTTCAACCCCTTTTGCTAGTGCAGTATATTCCACACCCATTTCTACCATTCCCTTTAGCTTAACAAATATACCAACCTCAACCCCATTTTAGAACTTGGTACTCTCCATACCATAAACCCTTACCACTATTAGCACTTGGGTCACTATCCCTCAATAACTTGTAAGTACTTTAGCATTACCAACCCAAACCATGCCCCCATAAACCAACCTAAATGTGCCCCTAAACTAATCATTATTAGTTTTTCTACAAGCCCCTATGGTTTGTTATCAGTATATCCCCAACCCATTGGGACATATATCACCTTCCACCTAACCCTTAATGCCTATCAATGTTATGGGGACACTATCCCAACCTCAAATTACCACATACCAATATATGCCCACTTTTGTACCTCCTACCACATACCAATTCATAACTACAACCCAACCTTAGAAAAACTTTCCATTAAATTATGCAACTACCCAACCCCAACCTGACCTAATCAAAATGCTTGTAGATAAGATGACCCAACTTGAATCATCTATCTCTAGGTCCCATAATCTTTTATCCTATGACCAAATCTACAATGAACTTATCAACCCTTCTATCCTAATTCATGCTTATCCTCCTCAATGGGAGCTTCTCAAATTCTCCAAGTTTTAGGGGAAGGAGGATCCTCAACAACATTTGAGGGCATTTCACCATTCTTTTTACTTGATTGACTTTGATGATGCCCTCCTCTGAACCTTCCCTATGTCTTTATCAGGGCCCACCTTGGATTGGTACAATTTCCTTCCTAGAAATTCTATCTTCTCATTTTCCCAACTCATCCAAATTTTCTTAGAACATTTTTCTATCAATATATCCAAGAAAGTCTCCATAACCAACCTCTATTCTATCAGGTAGTTTGATAATGAATCAATTATCAAATTTGTTACACGATGGTAAGGTCTCATTAATCAATTATCATTTTCACTTCCCTGAATGGAACTCATTGAAATTTTATCTCAGGGATGCATAAAACACATCACTCCCACCCTTTAGGTGAAAACATTTAGAATTTTTGACGGAGTGTTCACAATGGCATACAAACTCAAGAATCAAGCCATAGATGAGGGTAAATTGAAATTATGAAATAAGAATTCCACTTTTAAACCCAATGATCCCTCTTCCTCCAAAACAACTAACCAATCTAATGCTAAATCCAAAACATCTATAAATGAGGTTGTCTTGAGAACTACCCCACCTCCATCTATTAACAGCCATGTCAAAATTCACCTTCTAATCCTTCTTACCCACCAAATTAAAATCAAAGCCATGTTCTCCCTAAACAATTCACCCATATAGGGAAATATTATGCCTCTATGTTGGACAAATTGGTAAAATCTAATGTTATTCGATTCTAATTGATCAATCCACCTCAAAAATTTGAGTCCTCTCACTATGTGCCTAGGTTTTACAATGAAAATGACTGTTGTGCTTTCCATCGGGTCATTATACATGACATAAACTGGTGTAACACATTTAAAAGTCTTGTCTAAAACATGATTAATAATGTTTAATTGATGTTTGAAAACCCTTATGAACTCCCCAACCATTATCTCAATATTTTTTTCAAACCATTCCCTAACCATCTTCCACCTACGCAACCCCATGATAATCAATTTAAACCATCTTCATCTCATAAGGCACACATAATAAATGTCATCATAAATGAGCCCATAGAGGATGAGCCTCATATTCTAATTTCCTCTTCACCAACCTCACCTATGGAAGAAGCATATTCACCTCTTATTCCTTTAGAGACCTATGTATAAGGATCTATATCCCTCACTTCTCTACTTGATCAAACCATATCCATGCCCACATCTCCTTTCATAGAACTAGTGATTGATCTAACCACCACTTCCTCTACCCCACCAAGTGAAATGGTAAAAATCCCATCTTCTCCTTTGGTTACCCTAATAATGGAAGGAACTCAAACCATACCTACATCCTCAATCAAACAAACATCCCATCTCTTAATCACCCCACAAGAAACCATTGTTTTTGAACCTTCTAGCTCAAATGGAGATGAAGGAACCATCCCCTTTTCTTCACCCAAGGGATTGAAATTTTAAAGAATAGATTGTTGACCATTTTTTGCCCAACAAACCAAAAATTAGTCCCCTTCTTCCCCTACTATTCTAGGCCATTTCATTTTTTGATTTTGTACAAGTCCAAGAATTTCTACAAATTCTACAGGTCTATTTCTACAGACTTTGTAGGTCCATTTCTACAGACTCTACAAGGTTAGTCTTTTGGCACATGAGGAATCAGTTTTAGAGAGTGTTGGGTTTTACAAGGCTTCTTCAGGCTCTTGTCTAAATAAAATCACAAGGAAGGTTAGCATTGTTTAACCATTGAACTAGTTCAATGCCTTTTTCAATGCCTTGGTTCAATTGGCCTTGGTTCATCACCTAGTTCAATCACTAGGTTCAACGTTTGGTTCAATTGGTAAAGTTTAATGGATTGGTTCAACATTTAAAGTTTAATGCCTTAGTTTAATCAACTTAGTTCAATCAATTAATTCATCAGCAAGTTCATCATCTTGTTTCAATGCATTGGTTCAACACCTTGGTTCAATTGCTTCAATTTAAATGGATGGTTCAATCACTCAGTTCATTAGATAGTTTAATGAGCTTGGTTCAATAAATGGTTCAAAGGTTCAGCATGTACTATTGAACTATTGAATTGGTTCAATGGATTGGTTCAATGGTTGGTTTAAGCAAATGATTCAAAGGCTTGGTTCAAGCAAATGGCACGCAATGTTGAACCGTTGAACCATTTTTAGTTCAATGGGTCAGTTCAATGGCCTGGTTCAAGGGGGCATCCTAAATCTGAAGGGCAAGTGCCCTTGCAGAGGGTAGTCCTAGGTTTAGGAGCCCTTGCAAAGGGTAAGAAACTTTTCAAAGGTAGCCAAAGGGGTAAATTTTTTGGAATTTCGTTTAAGTCATAATTCCTTTGGACTTTTTGTCTGAAGGAATTCCTTCAGACAAAAAGTCCAAAGGAATTAAATTTTTTTGAAATTTCGTTTAAGTCATAATTCCTTTGGACTTTTTGTCTAAAGGAATTCCTTCAGACAAAAAGTCCAAAGGAATTATGACTTAAACGAAATTCCAAAAAATTTACCCCTTTGGCTACCTTTGAAAAGTTTCTTACCCTTTGCAAGGGCTCCTAATTCCTTTAGACAAAAAGTCTAAAGAACTTCACAAGAAAGCCATAGTAAAAAATTCTAAAGTAAGAAGCCTACATGAAGGGTATGTGCCCTTGTAGAGGTCTCTCACCAAGGAGGAGGACTATTTTTAAGAAGTTGAAGGGTCATTTTCCCCTCCAGGAAGGATCAATAAAGGAAGTTCATAGGAAAATGTTGAAGCAAAAAGCCCATAGAAAATCTTGCCAAAGGACTCAAAGGGATTTACCAAGGATGGTGATGTCCTTAAAGTCATCAATTTTATGGAGATGGACTAGCCATTGAGTATTTAATTTCAAGGTGATGGCTACACGAACGTCAATTTTAAGACAGTGAAATAGTTGTTTGCTTTTGAATTGCTTGAGTGCTAACCATGAAAAGAGCCCAAAGAATGCAACGACCTGCCACAAGATCACCCCCAAGGGTTGAAAGAGCAGAAGGAGAAAAGACCAAGATGAGACAAGGTGCATAAAGAGACAAAGCATCCAAGTGGTGAGAGGAAGTGTCAACTTAGGGATTTATTCTTATAATTGGAACAACAATTGCCAGATGGATAACCAAACGATGCAAACAATAGATAAGCCATGTACAAGCCTTGAAGGGAGTAGTCTATTTGCAAAAAAGAGACATGGCCATGTTTTCAAATTAATTTAGAAATTCTAAAGTCAAAGCAGGAACTGACAATCAAATGGCTCCCTCTTCCTAAGGCTCAAGCGCACATGGGCTAGCTTGCAAAAAGAGCACCAAAGTCTTTCCCAAAAATTTCCAACTTCTCTTCCTCTTTCTATATATTCTAAAGATTCTCATTTGAAAAAGATGAATTATCTTAGCCTTAAGGCAAAACTCTGCCCAAAAATCTCTCAGAGCTTGTAAGGTAGAGCTCTGCCAAATTTTACCTTGAATCAAGACATAGCATTTTTACCTCTATCTAGACTTGCACTTTAAAGTATATGTCTGTGTTCTTCTTTTGTGTTAATTCATTATCTTTCATGATTTTCATAGATCTATTATAGCATGTCCGATGCATTGTGAAGTCTCTTTTCTTTAGGTCTGCCAGAAATGTGTACATCAAGAATATTGGTGCATGTGAATAGGCTGTCAAAGTGTGTCTCAGAACACCTTTTCTAGTTCCTTCCTCCCTGTATCTCTACGAACCCCTGACTCACTAAAATAGAGGATTTTACCATGTCAAATGAAGTGTATGGTCATTTGTTCTTGGTGAAAAGTTTATGTTCGGGTTGTGTGGGTCAACTTTTTTGGTGTATCACCTTTTCATTTTTTTAGACTTAGGTTTTATTTTTAGCATCTCTCTCTCCCTTTTCATCCCCCCCACTTTTTTTCATGTTATTTCTTAGTAGTAGAAGAAACTAGGGCCTAAGAGATACATCAGAGGGAGCTATCCCTCATCTAGAGACTCTCCCCTCTAGCTTGACCGGTCCCATAGGTGAGAGGGGAGTTTCCATTGTTACGTGTGGAAAGGTAGGAGCTTAGCCTCCTATATCAGATGTAATTCATTGCATCAATAGTTTTTGGCATGCCTAGTGGGACCAACTAGGATAGGTTTCATCTAAAGAGTTGAATAATTTTTGGTGTGTTCTTCAACTGACCAGCCTTCGAAGGCTTTTGCATCAACACCAATGGTGACTCTGAGTTGAATCAAATGGTTAAGCAGCTTGGTGCCATCAGAAATCATATTTTTGTATGTATAATTCCTTTGCACAAAATCATGGACCTTGTTTTCATTCATATGACTTCAATCAAACTCAAGATATTTAGAGAATTACCTCAAGAAGCTCTCCTAGTTGCCCTCCAATAATAAGGGAGGTGGCATTGGAGTTTGAGATGCAAGTAATGGAAATCAATAGACTGGATGAGTAGTATGATTATCAACAAGAGCTGATGTACAAAGAGGCATGTTTATTCAGGCAAGCTCAAGCCTTGTAATCCATGGAAGAGGTGGTAGAAAAATGGAGGAATCCATTCATTCAAGTTATTCAGCCTTACATGCCCCCTCCTATCCTAAATAAATCCCCCTCTTGTGTACCAAATCCTTTCTACTAGATGGCACTTGCCCATTTTGGCTCATCTGATGCATCAATCAACCCTGCTCTTAACCCCATGTGCCTAGCCTTCAAGCATCAAAAGGAACTAGAACAACCTCCCATGGAGATGAACCTTCTAAACTCCTTAGATCATGAATCTTCTTTTGGGGGAAACTTTACGAACCAGGACATCTCTCTCAAAACTACTCCTATTCAACATGATGATGCTGGTCACCTCTAAGAAAGACTATTTCAAGATAATCTAGCCAAGAAAACTGAAGAATTAGAGGCTAAGATGATATTACTTGGAGAAAGAGAGATGGAGTTTTTAGACCTTGTGGAGGAGCCTCAAGACCTTGGAGAAAACAAAGTTGTTGCCTGTTCGTAGGAGCAAAATTCCAACTTTGAGATCCTGAACTAGAAGAAAATAGTAGAATCATGGGGCAAAAAGGAAGAGAAGAAATGTTTTACTCAAAACCTTGAAGAGGACAAGGCTGCTCCTACTCATGATAATGTTGATGACCTCTGAGAAAGGCACTTCCAAGAGGATATAGCTAGAAGAATTACAGAGTTAGAATCCAGAGAGAGATTCCTCAGCCAAGGTGTGATGGATAGTTCAGACCCAATGGCACATTCCATGTCTAAACACACCCCATCTACACATCCCTAAGAGAGTTATTAGGATACACCTGATATTGATGAAGTGCTATCTAGATGGAAGGAGGAGAACCATTCAATTCTAACTCAAGGACTGCCTCCTCTTCCACATGTTTTTTCCACTTCATCCCTTCTCAAGGGGGAACCTATTCTGTGGGAGGTGAGTGAGGAGCAGAAGATCCAATATATAGTTTCCCAAGAGGCTATCTTGAGTGATAATGAAGAAGAATTCATCATCAATGCCCCTTGTGAAGGCTTCATTAGCAATGGAGAAGATGTAGGTCACGCATACATGCAAATGTTCTAGCAATACAAAGAGGAACTTAAGCATGGTGAGCTCTCTCCCCCTTTGTTTGATGAACTTCCTTATTGCTTCGATGAAGAGGATGACTATGTTGAGGAGCTAGAGTTGGAGGAGGATCAGGAAAATATCTTTGAACATCTAGATATCCTAATCTTTGAGGAGGAAAAGGAGAGGTCTGTCTTCCTTGAGGAAAACATTGAAGAAGAAAGTTTTAAATAGAGAGTGATGTTCTGTGGGATGAACACTCACTTTGTGATTCCATTTTAGACATCACCATAGTCACCCTTCTTTAATAAATCCAAGAGGAAGTAGAGGATGAGTTTGACATGGTCTTCAACAAAGCAGAAGGATACGAGTCAAACCATGATGCACTATAAAGGGACCATGCACAACAAAGGGCTTATGGTGATGAGCCAATAGCCATAGTTTTCTCGGTGAAATGCACTAGCACAAAGGACCAACATTCAATAAGCTTCTAGAAAAAAATAGAGTACATATATGTTGGAGGCATGTTTGAATATGATCCACTCAGATACCAGCCAATCTAGGTGACAGGCAAGAGGAGCAGGTCACCAAATCTCCTTTTCATTCAGCCACTTGTCTGACACCATAAGTATTCTTGATAGGAAGGGTACTTAAGAAGTTTTCCCTTTGATCTAGGAGGGAGGCAAACATTCTTGGTTAGATGTATATAGTATTTTTCTTTTAGTTTCTTTCCTGCTTTCCCTAAGTGCAATTTGCACAGGTAGTGTTTTTAGTCTTGTGTGTGTTTTCACTTTTTTTTGGGGTAAAAATCTTCATGTTTGATTCTTGGATCTTTTAGGGCTGTTGCTAACACTCTTTCATAGCTGCATCTAAATCTGTGCCCAATGGACTACAAGGCAACTAGTCTCTAAGCATAGTAGGCATGCTTCTCCTGGGAGTCACTAATTTGTTGACCATTTTTTGCCCGACAGGCCAAAAATCAATCCCCTTCTTCCCCTACTATTCTAGGCCATTTCATTTTTCAAATTTTCACAAGTCTAGGAATTTCTACAGACTCTACAAGTTTATTTCTATGGACTCTATTGGTCCATTTCTAGGGACTCTGCAAGGTTAGTCTTTTGGCACATGAGGAATCAGTTTCAAAGTTTGTTGGGTTTTACAAGGCTTTTTCAAGCTCTTGTCTAAAGAAAATCACAATGAAGGTTGGCATCATTGAACCATTGAACTATTTCAATGCCTTGGTTCAACACCTTGGTTCAATCAGCCTTGGTTCATCACCTGGTTCAACCACTAAGTTTAATGCTTGGTTCAATCGACAAAGTTTAATGGATTGGTTTAACATTTAAAGTTTAATGCCTTGGTTCAATCAACTTAGTTCAATCAATCAATTCATTATCAAGTTCATCAGCTTGGTTCAATGCATTGGTTCAACACCTTGGTTTAATCGCTTCAGTTCAAATGGATGGTTTGATCACTCGGTTCATCAGATAGTTCAATGAGCTTGGTTCAACAAATGGTTCAAAGGCTCGATGCACAATGTTGAAATGTTGAACTAGTTCAATGGATTGGTTCAATAGTTGGTTCAAGTGAATGGTTCAAAGGCTTGGTTCAAGCAAATGGCATGCAGTGCTGAACCATTAAACCATTGAACCGTTGAACCATTTTTTGTTCAATGGGTCAGTTCAATAGCCTAGTTCAAGGTGGCATCCTAAAGTTGAAGGGCAAGTGCCCTTGCGGAGGGTAGTCCTGGGTTTGGGAGCCCTTGCAGAGGGAAAGAAACTTTTCAAAGGCAACTGAAGGGGTAAATTTTTAAGAATTTTGTTTAAGTCATAATTCCTTTAGACTTTTTGTCTAAAGGAATTCCTTCAGACAAAAAGTCTAAATAAATTCATAGGAAGGCCGCAGTAAAAAAGCTTGAAGTAAGAAGCCCACTTGAAGGGTATGTGCCCTTGAAAAGGGCTCTCACTGAGGAGGAGGATTGTTCTCAAGAAGCTGAAGGGTCATTTTCCCCTCTGAGAAAGATCAATAAAGGAAGTTCACAGGAAAAGGTTGAAGTAAAAAAACTGCCAAAGGACTTGAAGGGATTTTCCAAGGATGGTGATGTCCCAAAAGCCATCAATTTTAAGGAGATGGAATAGCCATTGAGTATTCAATTTCAAGGTGACAACTATGTGAATGTCAATTTTAAGATAGTGAAATAGCCTACTTTTGAATTACCTGAGCACCAACCATGAAAAGAGCCCAAGGAATGTAGCAACCTGCTAGAAGATCACCCCCCAAGGTTGAAAGAGTAGGAGACAAGACCAAGATGAGACAAGGTGTATAAAGAGACAAAGCATCCAAGTGGTGAGAGGAAGTGTCAACTCAGGGATTTATTCTTGTAGTTGGAATAACACTTGTAGATGGACAACCAAATAGCACAAACAATAGATAAGCTACATACATGCCTTGAAGGGAGTAGTTTGTTTGCAAAAAAGAAATGTGGACATTTTTTCACATTAATGTGGAAATGCTAAATTCAAAGTAGGAACTGACAATCAAACGACTCCCTCTTCCCAGGGCTCAAGCGCACATGGGCTAGCTTGCAAAAAGAGTGCCAAAGTCTTTCCCAGAAATTGCCAGGTTCTCTTCCTCTCTCTATATATTGTAAAGTCTCTAATTTGAAAAGGATGGATTCTCTTAGCCTAAAGGCAAAACTTTGCCCAAAAATCTCTTGGGGCTTGTAAGGCAGAGCTTTGCTAGATTTCACCTTGAATCAGGACTTAGCATTTTTACCTCTATCTAGACTTGCCCTTTAAAGTATATGTCTGTGTTCTTCTTTTGTGTTAAGTCATTGTCTTTTATGATTTTCAAAAATTGATTATAGTGTGTCTAGTGCATTGTGAAGTCTCTTTTTTGCAGGTCTAGCAAAAGTGTCTACAGCAAGAATATAGGTGCATGTGAATAGGCTGTCAAGGTGTGTCTCAAAACACCTTTGCTAATTCCTTCCTCCGTGTATCTCTATAGACCCCTGACTCACTGAAATAGAAGAGTTTCCCAAGTCAGATGAAGTGTATGGGTGTTTCTTCCTAGTGAAAAGTGTATGTTCAGGCTGGGTGGGTCAACTTTTCTAGTGTATCACCTTTTTGTTCTTTTAGACTTAGGTTCTATTTTCAACATCTCTTTCTCCCTTTTCATCCCCCCCACTTTTTTTCATTTTATTTGTTAGCAGTAGGAGAAACTAGGGCCTAAAAGATACATCAGAGGGAGCTAGCCCTCATCTAGAGACTCTCCCCTCCAACTTCACTGGTCCCACAGGTGAGAGGGGAGTTTCCATTGTTTCATGTGGAAAGGTAAGAGCTCAGCCTCCTGCCCAATCCACTGTGTCAACACAGATCAAGGAACAAAACCCATTTATAAGCCCATTGATCAGTTAGTGTAAAGTTTAGAATGTTCCTCATAACCCAACCTAGATAGAACCACTTCCTACCATCTTTTGGGGCTCCCATAGCACAATAAAACTAAACCCTCAACTTTATTAGCATCCACTTTCCAACCTATAACCACCCTATCATCAAACATTTCTTTCTCCTAAGATGTGAGGGAACCATATCACCCACCTCTACCTAAATCATCTCATAATATTCTATCTAAACCAACCAAGAATTTGGGTATCCTTCCCACACCTATCATCACCCATCACCACATCAAATTAGGCCTAACCCCTTCTAGTCTACCTAAAAATCCACCAACCAAGATTGACCAAAGTGTAAAGTTACTTAAACCTCATCCTCAAGTTATAACCATGATGCCTCTTCATTTGTCATCTATTTTGGGACCCCACCCTTCTACCATCCTAGTTACTTATTCTACTTCAATTAAACTAACACCTTTTTCTATTCCTACCCCTCCATCACCTACATTTCTAACTTCTTCATCATTCCTAGCTAATTTATCCCTATCTAATTTTTAATCTATTATCAACCCCCCATCCTCTACTTTGAAACCATATAACATTAACCTAATCATAGTTAATCCAACCCAATTTAAACCATCTACCAAAATTTCCCAACCACTAACCCTCTCTAAGGTCAAAACCATGCTTAATAAGGTTCTTATTTCCCAAATGAGCATCTCAACACCCTCAACACCTCTAAAGGAATCTTAATATATTATTTTATAGAGGATATTTCAAACCTCCTCCATTAAAATTCCACCTATTAAACCTTTCACCCCTTATAACACCAAACCCTCTTGGTTCAATGATACTCATATATGTGTATACCATATTACATGAGGACATAACATGGAGAGTTGAGAAGAGCTCCAAGCTCTTGTTCATCACCTATATGAGGATGATGATCTATCATCAGATGAACCACTTTCACCTACCTTACTAACCCAACTACCAACCCAACCAATCTAACCACTATCCCAACCTATGCTAATAGGTAAGGATGAGCATAAGTAATCACCCAATTAAACTGAGCCCATTATTAGTACCATCTACATGATTACCTGATATTGAGGACAATAAAGGGGTATAGGAAGACCTAATGTGTCCATTCCATAGATATATCCTTTAGATTCTTGACTTCCTAACTAGGACCAAACACCAACACCACCACCTAGGCCATCACTTAGACCTATAATATCCATCTTAGGTGTACCTCCCACCAATTCTTATGCATCCATTCAATAAACCATGTTGAAAAAACTTCATCAAGCATCAGTGAAGATGAGCCTTTATGTCTTGATAAAAACCTCACCTCGTCATCACCAGTCATTAATAGATGCCCTACAATCCATTGAGGTTTATCCAAATGACCCTCAACCCCTTTCCTCCTTTGTTAGGAACCTCCAACATTCTATCATTGTCACCTTTTAATATTTTGAGATACCTCCAACACACTCTGAGGAATGTGACCCACCTCTATTTGTCATTGTATATATCAATCAAATCTATGTCAAAAGGGTGATGATTGATGGAGGATCCAACATCAACATAATCTCTTCTCATGCTTTTAATTATATATATTTACCAAAAAATATCATGGCTAAAAGCACAATGGTTTTTCACTCTTTTAATGACACCATGGCCACTACCTTTAGGGATTGTTGTTCTTTAAATACATTTGGGACCTCACACCATCCAAGAGCTATTTTATGTTGTAGAAGGTGAATTCCAATATAAAATTCTACACGAATGCCCTTGGATCTGGGATATGAGTTACATCCCCTCCACTATATACCATTGTGTTAAATTCAAACATGAAAGGCAAGTCATAAACATTAAGGCCAATTCTAGTCCTTCTACATGTTGTAACATGACCTATAGGCCTACTGATGTCCTTATTCCACCTTCATCTCCCTCACAATCAACCAATCCCATTAACACAAATGTACCATCAACCACTTCCCATAAATATTCTACACTTAATAATGATAAAGCCTCAACTAGTACATCTATCCCTTCTTCCCAGATTCCTATTAAGGACTCCTTGACACAAACTTTCTAACACCTTTATCTTGATGAGTACTAGCTTCTAGCCTTAGATGCTTTTTCCACTACTGAGGAATATAAAAACATTGAAAATAACCCTTCTTATGACCCTAACATATGTAACATCATCCCCTTTAGACTTCCCAATAATCAAACATACTTTGTCTATGGGGGACTCGATCCACCACTCCTCACTCTTATCGCCAATCCATATATTTAACTGTTTACTTTTGATTTATCATATCTAAGCAACCTAGGATTTGTAAGAACCTATCTTCACCATTGGGCTTGGAAAGGATTTGGTATGGGCTTATATGAATAAGGACCTCATGAATTTATCATTATCAATACTTAAAAACCTTGTAAGTTCTTTGGGCTTAATTTTGAACCACCAGAATAACCCACCTCACCAAAATCTATTGATGTCCCCATGGAAGAGATTCCACTTTTTCTTAATACATATTCTCAATTTGGAGACACTAACATCATTGCATCCAATTTTATTTTAATTATTACCATTAGTTTAGGCCCATTGACCTACCAACATGGTGGCCAAACTAAAATGTTTCCTCTCATCCACCCTAAAATGATAAATTGTGATTCACCCACCATCTATACCATTTAGTGGCAAGATGACAATTCTATCCTCACTTACCTTGGTGCAGGAGACTCTCCCACCCATAAATCCTTCCCTCTAGAAAACTAGACCATGCTTAATGAATCGACTATTGATGTTAACTTAGGAACCTAGGAAAATCCTCATATCATTAAACTAGGGCAATCCTTAGACTCAAATGAGTAACATGATTATCTCACCTTCCTTTAGGACCGTAGCATCATATTCACTTAGTCTTATCAAGATATGCTTGGGATTGAACCCTCCATCACCCTTCATAATATCATTACCCATCTAGAGGCTAAGGCAAAATGATAAAAGCTTCACAAAATTCACCCTAGTATAGCTCTTCTTATCAAGGAAGAAATTTAACATCTTTTATCCATCAACTTTATTCAACCCATTGACTACCCAAAATGGGTCTCTAATATTGTTCCCATTACGAAGCCCACTGGGGGACTCTACATTTATGTAGATTTCTAAGACCCTAACCTTGTATTCCCTAAAGATGACTTTCCTATACCTAACATCAACCAACTAGTTGACATTAACATTGGTCATGAGATGTTATCTCTCATGGATGGATTTTTAGGATACAATCAGATCCTGATGGCCCCCTTAGATCAACATAAAACTACCTTCATTTCTCCTTGGGGAACCTTATGCTATTGGGTCATGCCTTTTGGCTTAAAAAATGTAAGAGTAACTTATCAACAAGCTATGACCTATCTTTTATGATATTATTCATAAAATTGTAGAGGATTATGCAGATGATCTCCTAAAAAAATGTAAACATCACAATGACCATTTATCTATTATTACTATCATTTTTTATCAACTGATCTGATTCCATGTTTGGCTTAATAAAAAAAATGCATTTTTGGGGTTTTTTCTAGAAAAATTCTTTACTTTGTCATCTCCCTCTATGGAATTGAGATTGACCCTACTAAAGTCAAGTCCATCCTTAAAATTCCTCCCCCAACAAACCTTAACCAACTTCATAGTCTATAGGGAAAACTTTAATCTATCCATCGCTTCATCTCTCAATTATCATAAATATGCCAACCATTTCACCAATTCTTGAGGAAAGACACCTCCTTTAGATGGACGAAATATTATCAACAAGCCTTTGATTCACTCAAAGAGTACTTTCTTTCTCCACATATTCTTATCTCACCTAGGGATGACTAGTCTTTCTACCTTTATGCACTCACCACTGATCAATCTTTAGGTTCCATGCTAGCTCATCGAGATGAACAAAATAAGGAGTAATCCATTTACTATGTTAGTCACATGCTTCTAGAGTATGAGACATAACATACCCATCCTCAAAATCTTTGTCTCGCTCTCATTTTTGTTTCTTCTAAGCTTCATCACTACCTTCTTAATCATAAAACATATTTTATCACTAACACTGACCCACTCAAGTATATGCACTTGAAGCCATACCAAAATTAGTGTATGGATAAGTACCTCATGCATCTGGCTAAGTTTGATATTAAGATTCTTCACCAAAAATACATTAAAGGGCAAGTCATTGTTGATCAATTAACTAAATCCCCTCTCCTAGATGACCAACCCATTCTATTAACATTCCCTGATGAGTCTATTACAACTCTTTCTCTAGGAGAAACCTCTTACCAAATGACCATGATTTTTGATGACTCTAAATGCCAACATGGTGGGGGTGCAAGCATAATTCTCACACCCCTTCATGGTTAACCTTTTCCACTATCCTTTAAACATGACTTTGAAAATACTAACAATATGTTTGAATATGAAGCTTTGGTCATCGATCTCCAAACTACTCTCTCCTTAAAAATAAAAACCATTTATATCTTCAATGATTCTCAACTCATGATTAACTAGGTCAATGGGTCCTATCAGTGTAAAAAAGACATTTTACAAAAGTATAAATTCCTTGTTGATGAGCTCTTAACATATTTTGAATATTATCAAATCTAATTAGTGTTTCGATCTACTAACAAATTTTTAGACACAATGGCCTCTCTTACATCTCAAATACCCTCTCAACCCATATAATCCAAATTGTTTATCACCATCCACCATTTCATTAGGCCCTCATATATTAGTTTAGACCTTCTAGCCAACTATAGTGTGGAGGCATCTCCTTCTGATATTTGGTATGACCAAACCTTTAAGTACCTTAACCTAGGCATCATTCTACTTAACCTCTCAAAGAATTCCCAAAAGGTCTTTGTGCAAGGCACCTCTTATTATAACATACGAGGGGGGGGGGGGGAATCCTATATAAACATGGCTTTTATGGTCTTCTCCTCTATTGTATACGCAGTCACGAGATTCCTCATGCTGTCAAAGAAACCCATGATGGATTTTTTGGGGACATTTTAGTGACCTCACTATCACCAAAAAAATCTTATGCCTCAGTTACTATTAGCCTAACCTTAATCTAGACTACTATGAGTATGTAAAGAAGTGTTTTAAATGACAACAACATGTTAACCTACATCATGCACCCACTCACAACCTTTAGTTATCCATGGATTATTGGCCATTCTCATAGTGGGGGCTAGATCTCATTAGAGAAATTAATCATCACTCTTCTCAGTGACACTAATATATCATCACCTCTATAGAAAATTTAACTAAATGGGTGGAGGCCATCCCCCTTATCTCCATTAAAGCTAAAAAAATTATAAAGTTTATCAATCATCACATTATCTATCATTTTGGGGTCCCTCACAAAATCATACTAGATAAGTGCAAATTATTCAAAAATAAAAAGGTTCAAGCCCTCTATGATACTTTTGGCATCAAACTTAGACATTCCTTGCCTTACCATCTATAGGCAAATAGATACGTAGAAGCCTCCAAAAAAAACTCTCATAAAAATGCTAACCAAAGTTGTATGTGCTTTAGGATAAGATTGGAACACACATATCCATTTATTTTATGGGCCTATCATACTAGTATCCTAACCACAGTAGGTGCTACACCTTTTTCCCTAGTCTTTGGCACAAAAGCTATTATACCTCTTAAAGTCTAGATTTCCTCTCTTTTTATTTCCTTACACAACATCATTTTTGAAGAGGATTAATTTCAAGAATGCCTTATACACCTTGAATTACTTGATAGACATTGCCTTGCTTCCCTTAACCATCTTCGAAGCTATCAAGGTCATATTATCTATGCTTATAATAAGAACCTCAAACAATGAGAATTCAATATCAGAGATCTCATCCTAAATGAAAACCAACATGTGACCAACATGGAGAAGGGTAAACGAGTAAATTTTTATTTCAATTGGGTTGGACCATACCTCATTATCCATAAGTATGGATCATGAGTTTATCATTTTTCCTCTCTTGAAGACAAACCAAAACCTAAGCCTCTCAATGCTTTCCATCTACATCCATTTTTATATTAAAGAAGGATCAAGCTCACTTGTTTATCTAACTTAAGCTCATTCCTTGATTATGAGACTTTAAGCTTCACCCACATTCCTCCTCCCCTTTTTAAAATAATGGATTACAACTTATAACCATGTGTGTAACCACCACAGTCATAGCCTAATGCTAAAATATGGGTACGACATCTCTACCCATAACATGGTTCTCATGGATACTTTTCATCTCTAACAAGATGGAATCCCATGGTACTTATATATTAAAACCATATCCTTTCACATATCATTGACCTTCTTTGTGTTAATGTTTTTCCATCATAAAGGTAAACCTTTAAACCGAATTAGATTGGTCCATGTCTAAACATAATTCATCTTACAACAATTACTTGGGTCAATATCTTAAACACTGTAGACTATTCCCTCAAAGGATAGTTACCCAAAAACAAAATAAAATATGCCAAATGTAAGTTATAATGCTCCCTTGAAGTATAGCTATCAAGAACATTAAAAAAATCCAATAAGCTTAGACCACTCCCTTGAAGGATGGCAAAGTTCACTTTGTCAAAAGCAAAGCAATTTATTGGAAGCTTCTCATATCGATCAATTTCCCATATATAGAAATAAAGAAAAAGACCTACTATCACAACAAATTCTAAAGTTGCAATCGACTCTCTAGCAACATAATAAGTTAGTAGATGTAATCGGCTTCCACATGTAGACTTCCTGCATTAATCAGTCTACATATAGCATATGACACGGAATTGTCTATTACTATTTTTAGGTCACCTATAGAAGGGGAAAATTAATTCACATATGATTATCGTACATATCACCCATTACCCTTCACACCACCCATCACCCATCTTCCCTTTAGACTATTTATAAATCAAGGAATTTAGAGCTTACTTGACATCCTATGATCAAGAAACATTTTTATTGATTAATGACCATTCATGAATAATGTTTGAGGGTCTTACATCATTAATTCAATTTCGCTTTAGGTTTGTTTTTAGTCCTTATCAAAAACAAAGATTTTTTGCCTATTCTTAATGATCTTGGTTGGTGTTTTCCTCATGACTTTTACCATCTAGTGTTGCGACAACAATAATCATTATTTTGACATTCAATGAAATTATAACCACAACCATACCAATCATAACCATAACCATAACATTCATAAGTATCCACACAACCTTAACCATGATACCATTCGACTAGTGACATCCAACACTTTTGTACATAATAAACTATGCAATATTTTATTTAGGGTGTGAGGAATTGCATGACACATACATAGTCATGAAATTACACATGTTCTAAATCACATGCATACATTATTTTCCTACTTAAGCATTAGATTGATTATCTAGTGACTCTAGATTTGTGCTTAACCATAATTCTAGTTGATTGCTCCCAAGAATTACATTAACATGCATAAATCAACATATGTTATGAAGAAGGCATCATTTATTGAATAAAGTTTGCCTTATGAGCTAGACAATATCATTAGTACGAGATGATGGGATGACACTCTAGTTCATTATTGCTATTGTTATTGATGATTAATGTCATTTAAGATGGTAGTATTAGTATCTAGAGGGACATACACCATCATTTACAATGGAAAGTCAAGTAATTATTGTGTGAAGGTAGATGTGCTCACATGAAGGACATGATCTAATCCTAGTATTGGTCCTTATCATGATTTTTTAAATAGAATACTTGCCCATTCTTCCTCACTGACTTGGTCCTCCATTCTACTAACTAGGAAGGTCATAAGATTTCATTGATTCCATTTAATATTCTTCCCACTAGAAAGGGTCATGTCTATCTACCATTTCACTTAGAC
The DNA here is from genome assembly GCA_037957365.1 of Torreya grandis. Taxonomy (NCBI): domain Eukaryota; kingdom Viridiplantae; phylum Streptophyta; class Pinopsida; order Cupressales; family Taxaceae; genus Torreya; species Torreya grandis. The sequence goes on along the minus strand of JARHVA010002786.1, from coordinate 1,997,582 downwards.
ACATTGACATACCTTATCATCCTTGATTTTCATCCTTTATCTTCATCTAATTTTCTTTCATTATTTTCCACCATCCTCTCCCTTTTCTCCATTTTATTTCATTTTTATCATCTTAAGGACATTCCTTAAATTTCTCAACCTTCTATTTTTATTTGTTTTACTCATATATTTCCATGCCTAGATCTTTCCATCCTTATCCACCTTCATCTTTATATGCAACCTCATCATTTCCTCTACCTATCCCTTCATCCTTCTCTTAGTCTGCCTTTACCTCATCCCTTGTTGCATCTCCCTTATGTTATCCAATTCAACCACCACCTCTTTAGAGTGTGGTCGCCAATTGTGTTGCTTCTACATCTCCTTATTTGCTTCCTCATGTCCTCCATGACCTTGCTTTAATGCACAAAATCCATAACATGTTCCCTCATTTAATTTATATTATTATCATTCACCACACTCCATATTCCAAAACCCCTTAATGTCTTTCTCTGAATTCCCTTAAAACTCAATTGTTACTTATTTTGGGCCCTATTGACTCAAGGATCAAGGGTTTGAATCTTTGCCACTTATCTTTTACCCACTCTACTACTTTTATTCCCTAAATTGTTGAATTATTCCCTTCCATATCCTATTAATGACATTATTGTGATGTGTGCTCAATGTCAAATTATTTTCATGATGATGAAACAACTCATTGTTTCACCACAAAATTTAAAGTAGTGCTAGATTTTCTAAATCTTGGTAAAGCATATTTCTCCTTTTTTAAAACATGGTGACAAAAATTTCATGTTTGAACCTACTTATCCATGGCTACAAATTCCTTTTGCATAGTTGACATAGTTATCTAAGTACATCCTAGGTAATCTCATCCATAATATCTACCCAACCAATCAAAAAGCTATTTGAGACCCATATTTCCCACCCATTGGGACTTCCCTTTCTCCAACATCCTTTAACTGGACCTAACTACATGATATCAAATTGAGGAAACTAAGTTAACCAACAGTCTTCACCTTAAAAGAACTACATTTAGCCTAAATTATTTTTGGATTCCTATCCATAGAACTATGTAGGTAGCATCTACTTTCTGAGTTCATCTAGAGTCAGCTTGGCCATCCCCTTCTAACCCATACCTAATATACCCACACTTTCACAACATCCACCTTGATGTTGGTTGCTTTTGATCCCAAACATTGGCATGTTTTATAATTTTTTTTGACCATAATTAATAACATTACCATGTTTAACTTTTGAACTTTACACCACTTCATGCATGATCTAACCAATTATGTTATTTTTCACAATCACTTCCTACCCTAGATACTTGTGACCAACACTGAGCCTATCTAGATGACTTGATAGGCCTAACTCGATCAACTATGACCAATGTTATGGATTGATTATCCATATAATGTGTCCTTCTAGGATCAAACTTATTGGTAGCTTTAGTCTCTACATAATCTTGACTATTGTGCTTAGATGTATTTTGCGAACCCATTGGCATTTCATATGCCTAATTACCTTGTGGCACCACCTAGTGCCTCCCCACCAATTGCTTATCAAACCTACACCTGATTCAACCTTCCCTCATTGACTCTTGGTTTAAGGGTAGCACATCCTTCCATATTAAAATCACTCTAACCCTCAACCAAGTGATTTGTTTTTATTTTTTAGCTTGTTAATTCAAATTTGCATAACAAAAAAGGTCAAAATGTGGACACTAAAAAACTGCACTTACAGTTTTTGATGACTAATTACCTTATGACCCCCCTAAAGACCCCCTAAACTTTTTTAATCCTTAACAAAAAAATCTTAACCTAAGTCAAACATTATTATTATATTCACATAATATTATTCAAAAATGCTATTTGAAATTATTATTCACTATCACTATTCATTGTGGGACGCATTATCACTATTCATGATGAGATGGTAAGTAGTATGGCATGTGACATGGCATATGACATGAAAAGTGAAATGGAATGTGACATGGAAAGTGATTTGATGTGGGACATCATACCCCACTTAGGACCCTTTCCAAAGTCCTTGATGATCTAATTTAAGAATCACAAGGGCCCCCTTGAAATATGAAAAATTTCCACTAAAAATACCATTAGTAAACATGTATTTTACCTTCACACATGAAATTAAACTCCATAATAATATACCTACTTATTTAAGACAAAAGGCACCCATTTTTGACCTCTTAACCCAAATGGGACACTCACAAACCCAAATGAGAATCCCCACCCACCTCATTCTGACTAATTCATACACCACATATAAAATGGTGGCATACCTCTATTATTCCTTTTTCGGCATGCCTCTTCACAAAATATGGTATAAATACCCCCACCTCTTCTTCACCCAAGGTTAAGTTGGAAAATGGCAAATTAGTATTTTTTGTTATTACCATTTTGTTGTATGTTTTGAATGAGTTCATCTTCTTGAAGGAGATTATCATAATCTTGGAGAGAAGAGATAAAGCAATGAAACTCTACCAAAATATTCAACAAATCATCTTCAACAAGCCATCCTCAAGCCATCTTCAAGAAACATCAAGGTAATTTGTATTGTTTTACAATTTCTTTTTTTCCTCCTTATCCCCCTTTGGCTTCTTCTTTCTTGATCTCAAAACCATAACCCCTAAGCCTTATTATTTTCCTTTCACCCCTTTTCCTCTTTACCCTTCACCTCTTCTTTCTCTTTATTCCATTTACCCATTTACCTCTTCACGATTTATCCCTTTAACCCCTTTTTACCTCCTTTCTTTCTTATCCCTTTCACCCATTTACCTCTTCACCACTTATACCTTTATCCTTTTTTCCTTCTTTATTGCTTACCCTTTTACCCATTTTTCTTTTTACTTTATCCCCTTAGCATATTTACCCTTTAACTTATTTTGATTATCTTGAACCATAACCATAACCATAACCTTGCTTACTTAACCACCATTTGCTTCTTTGCTTTCTAGACCATTTACCCCTTTATCTTCGTTAACCACCATTTATCTCTACCAATTTGGCCATTTAAAAACCTTAACTAAAACTTTATCCCTTATCATAAGAAAAACTAAACCATTTCCAAACCCAAAACCACAACCTTGCCTTAACCAATTTTCAACATTAGTATAATTAAACTAGTTACTTTATTTTAGTTAGTTTATCAAATAATTTAACTTCATTATCTCAAATTTAGTTAATTATTGTTTTTTATATCAGTAATTTATTATTTTTATGGAAAAAGATGTTTCTCTCATCACGTCAAAATAATTGTTTAAATTAGGTGGATTGACAGTCTCCTATAAAGCTTTCACTTCTAGGATTTAGCTCACGCTAGGCAATCCACCCTTCTACTTATCTAACAAACAAGTCTCTATTAGTTTTTTTCTTATTTTTAGGTCATTCTCCCACGATAAAGATGAGATATCCACAATCACTTGGATCCAATATGAAAAATTTAACATGTATTATTATATACCTTTCATAACTAATTTCTTCTTTTCATACATAGAAAAAAAATAAATAGAGAAAAATAGCCCCATTGTGTAAATGGCTTTGCTTTAATTATTAGTTGTAAAGGCATGGTTACCTTTGTCTCATGTTTGTCAAACACTTGGAATTGATTTCATGTTCACACATGAGCATGGTCATCATTAAAAATGGTTGGTCAATAATAGCTAGCTCTAAATATCTTGTGTGTGGTGGTATGCCCTGAAGGATGGCCACATCCTAGCTTGTCATACAAATTGTACATGACCTTAATGGCTTTAGCTCTAGAAATACACCCTAGATAGATTTATTCATAGTTTTTTCTATAGAGAACCCCTCTTTTGATCATAAAATGAAATGATCTTGGCTTAAGTGATCTTTTATGGTCCTTTTTAAGGTGTGGGGGACACATTCCATGCAGTAGGTAATGAACAATATCCAAGTACTAATCTCCTCTAGAGGCTTGACTTGCTTCCTCTTGCAAGACATCAATGTAGTGATCAATATTGGAAATGAGATGGATCAGACCTTGACCTCTTACTAACATAACATATTTTATATCTAAGTCATATTCTTGGAGTTTGGTCATCCACTTCCCTCTTCATTCTCCAAGTTCATTCTATCCTAGCATTAATTTGATTAGCTAGATTAGACACTGTGGCATGTGTCTTGTTTCCTAGGATGTAGTGTTTGAACTTCTTGATAGCCTTCGCCAATGTGTATACTTACTTATCTAGAATGACATAGTTTAGCTCCACATTCTTCAAATTGGTGCTCATGAAGGCTATGGGGTGCTCTTCATCATCTTATTTCTATGTTAAGATAAAAACAACAAAAAGTGAGTAGAAGCAAAAGAGTATAGATAGAAATATGTACTAAATTCAAGGTTTATCAATATGGGATATTGAACAATAACATCCTTAATGTCTTTAAATGCCTTCCTAACTTTAGTATTCCATTCTATCTTAGCATCTTTTTTCAACATGATGTTGAGTGGTCTCACAATCATTGAGAATCTAGAGATAAACTTTCTTACAAAATTAATTTTGTGAAAGAAGGATTTCAACTCTTTTTTTCTATTAGGAACTTCAACCTTTCAAATTGTATTGATCCTATCAATTTCAATGGTTTATCACTAGATTTACTCATGTTTATCTTTGTCTGAAGGGTTTGAAGGATTATTTTATGGGGGCAGTGTGAGAAGTCACACTAATGTCAAATATATTGATGTAATCATATAACTAGACGATGACATATTTGAACTTGGTTAATGGGGTAGTAGTTTCTCTCAAATATTCATTGGTGAAAATTAATCCAATGTTTACATTCTACTCACTCTCAAAACATCCCAAGTTGACTTGCTTATAGTCTTTTTATTCACCTTGGGTTGTTTATCTTCAACCCTTTGCTTATCGAGATCAAACATCCTCTCTAGGGAGATCATACCTTCAGGTATCTAGTTCTCCCTGAGCTAGATTACTTCATCTCCATTGTCTTTTAGACTTTATATAGAAATTTCATCTTATTCAACAATGATTTTGTTGATGGATTTATTGTGCTCCCTATGTTACAGAACAAGGAAAAATTAATAAACTCAATTTTAAGTCTTGAAGACGTGGGTCTTGAGTCATTTATATAACTATTGTTGGAAATAACATAAATATAATATATATGGTCACCACTTGAAAAATTTGCAAGCAGACCCTAAAGTAGGTGCAAAAGATGTTTATTCAATGACATAGTTTCTTGATAATCTTCATGAATAGTCTTAATATCTACCTAATACTACCCAAAATACAAAAAAACATTAGATATTTAAAACATTAACTAAGATAAAGTGAATCATGGGTGGATTTAGTAGTGACTATGATAAGGTAGAAAATATAATGTGCTTAAGATGACCAAAGATACTAATTCTGCTAACTTCTAAGGAAAAACACATGGAACTAGAAACTACCAACTCTAGAATAATGATCATAGATAATTAAATGAATTTTAAGATTATAAGGAAGTAAAATTCATATGTATAGAAAAATAATTTGAATAAAATTTCTCATTCATAGTAAATTTCATGGTACATTCCATTGTAAATGAGAAGAAAATAGATCATGTATACTATCAAATTTGTCAGCCTAGTATTAAACTCAAACTAACATATGCATATAGAAAATGTAATTACAAAATTATCTTGTATAAAATAAATTATAAAACATCTAAATCATGAGGGATAGTAACCACATAAACAAATAATTAAGCACTTCAAATAAACTTATGAATTCTTTGGCTCTCTTGTACTAATTCTTAAAATAACTATATATTATTTATAAATGAGGGAGACATCACTATTTATAGGATTAAAAATGCCTAATACAAGTTTAATTAGGCCAAAAAAATTCACCCAAATAAAACCAAGTGGCTCAAAATACAAAATTATAATGGAATATTCTACATTTAAATTTATAAGATGAAACAAAATATTATGAGGGCTTGGAGGTGGTTGCAAGCTAGCTTCTTGTTGTTGATGATGTATTTTCTTATTTATTTGTCTATACCTATACACATGCCTAGTAATATTGATATATTTGATCCAATTCCAATATCATGGGACTAAACAAGTTAGGTATTCCTTGAATGAGTTTCTCATGTTCTATAAGTATTGGCCTAAGTGTTTCTTTAATTACATCCACCTTTTCCAACATTTTATTATCAAATAATATGATACCCATTACTTTTATAGTAGTATATGCATTAGCTACATCCTATTGGAATTTAGACACAAACACATTCATCTCACTTCTAAAATCTTGATCATCCATGAAGGAGCCATCAATTTTGGTTACCTTGGTGACCATGGCATCCTTCAACAACAAAGCTATTTTGAACTCAATTTTCTCCAAGGATGTATGTGCATCATTGAGCTAATCTATCCATCCTTTTAGGATCCTACTTATGTTCATTATGATGGCTTGTGTAGGAATGAGGTCCTCAAGTGGCAACACCTTGAGTTTAGGGAACTTATTGCTTCTTGCCACTCTAGACAAGTTTGCCAACTTGGTTTCATAGATTGCAAGGTTTTTGTCTAGCTTAATGACTACCTTAGCCTAGTGGATCCACTCTTCCTTCCTATTCTTCATAACTTTGTACAAGTTAAAGACATTAATAACAGAATTTATTATGGAAACTAGAGTCATGTTTGGCATTGTTAGAATTCCTTACTCTTTTAGCATTTTTAATTCCTGTTACATCCCCTTCATTAAGTCAATAATAGATTCTACTTAGGCTAGAACCAAGGATATAGGGTCATCTACATACTCTTGTACCTCTCTAGTTCTAGATTCCCTCTTTTTTGTCAAGGTGAAGAGGGGGTCTTTACTCTCATGAATCATAGTTGATCTTGATTATAGCTTCTCAACTTGTCTCCTGACTACCCTCTTCATGGTACCAATAGTAGGGTCAAACGTCAAACAAATTTGAGGTGCCAAGAAGACAATTTGAGGCCTCTCATACCTTATTATTTTTATGATATCCCTCACCCAATTTGGGTAAGCTATAGATGATGACTATGTGGGAGGTACTATAATGGGAGTGCCTAGGTAGAGGATGAATAAACCAAGGTTGTAGTAAGGATGTATATGTTTGTTGGGTGTAATTACCTAAGTGTGTCAAATAAAGACTTAAAAGGGCCCATGTTGAGAATGAATGAAGGTATTTTAGAGGGCACGTTCACCTTAATAGATATGGTGAGATTATGTGGCCTTTGACTAGTGAATGGATTTCAAATGGGTTTAAATTGCTTAATGAATGATGGGGATCCAAGGGCAAGTGATACACTAGTAGTGGTTACCTAGGAAGGAGTAGAATCAATAGTATAGATAGAACAAGTGATTTGGGAGATTGATGAACATGGAATGCTATTATTGTCATGGGAGATGAAGTGGGGAATGGTGCCCCCAAAATAAGTAATGATAAGGGATGTAAACATGAGAGTGGTAGTATTACCAGGAGTAGTTGTAAATGTACTAAAAATTGGGAAGGAAGGTAATGTGAGAGAACTTATAACAATGGTATCCTAAGGTTATCTTGTGGGAGTAGCTACTTGAGAGGTTGAGGGAGGAGATATTACCCCCCTCATAGTGGTTATGGGATCTGTATTCCTTTTGTAAATTTTCTATATATTCCTATCAGCTAGGGTGTGTATGTCTTCCATTGATAACTCTATGTCCTATTGTAATTTTTAAATATCAATGACATTAGGATAAATATATAATATTTTATCTATGCCATCCCCCATAGTAGATGTATAAATGAATGTAGGTTCTTATAAGTAACCTGGTTGACTGCTTTATTCTCCTTTCTTAAAACTAGGAAATATGCTTTGGCTGAAGTGGTAACAAGTGAAGTTATGTAAAGCCTATTCATAATGAGATGGATACCATCATCTTCCTATTCATATTTTATATCCTTGAATCCTACATCAAATATAATTTCATGAGTTGGTGAAATTCAAGGCTTTACTATGTCTACCTTCTTCTCCTTGTCAAGCCTTTTTCAAGCTCTATGTTTTTCCTTGTAGCATTTCTAAGGATTACTTCATCATTCATGGAATCTAGGTATATACATTCATGAAACTATTATTGATGCTTATATTCAAATGCCACATCCTTTTATAACTTAATCAAGTGTCTATTACTCACATTATTGAGATCCCATACCCTGAAACCATCCTTAGGTAATAGGTATGAGTCCCTATACCTTGAAGCCACTATAATATCTCACCTTATTGTAATCTTAGGCCTCCCTGGATTGTAAGGTCTCTTGTGTGGGATTATATTATTTTTTCTCTAAATATGCCATTAACTCCAAGGAATATTTTATAATCCATCTCCTCCTATACCAACTTAATTAGCACATATATTGGTAGTTTAAGGGGAACTATCATCACTCCCTCTACCCATATGACCTTGCATTCAAGGTAGATCCAAAACCTACCCATTTATCTCAATGTCTATCTAACCTCTAGGAAAACTCTTGGAATTTCACATTTGGTGATGGAATTGTAAACATTTGAGTAGAAGTCTTCCTTAATTACCTTGATATTATGCCTAAATTTGTGGATGTATATTGAAAAAAATAATTGGGGCACAACTTCATCTTGAGCAGGAGACCATGAGTTAAGTTTTAATTATGAAATTGCATATATATCATCCAAAAAATAGATCATCATGTATAATATATCCTCATTTTGGTAAGTTTCATGCATAGTAAAGACTAGGTTATTGCTAATGATGTCCCCAAGTGATGGGATTTGTTGATCTTCTAGGATCATTTTCAATAATGGGATAGTTTTTATATCCACATAATCAATGTGTGTATTACTAATACTCTATTGAGGAGAGCAAGGCTAATCCTAACTCCTTTCCTAAATTGGTGGATAGGTATGTTTCCTAGGTTGTCCATGAAGATAACCCCATTTGGGTTAGTTACCCATGATGCCATGACTATCTCTAGTTTATGGGAATCTCACTAATTATCAATGATGCTCTGGTTGTAGTCAAGATTTGGTAGATAAAGTAATAGTATTTTTCAAAATTGTGCCCTATGATGAAAGTAATTGGGAGCCCTTGTTTCATGGATTTAAGTAACCTATCCTCACATCTCATCCTCCTAAAGATGCCATATACTAGGTTTGTGCATGGCATGACCTCTAGCTTCATTGTCTCTTTGTAAATACAAGTAGCTTGGATTGAAAAATTTCTAAAGAGACTTGAATAATATGGGGTATGGTCTAAGACTCATCAAGATCCCTAGCTCTTTCAACATTATAATATATGTTGTTGTAATGCATGTCCCCTAAGTTTATGGCTTTGGGGATGAACTATGTGTCCTTGAACATAATTGAATTTCCATATTGAAATATAAAGTCATCAGTTTCCAATTCCACTCTCTTACCTAGAGTAGAGGGTCCTACCTATTTAATTTTTACAATATCCTAGGTAACAACTAACATCTTCTTTCACTTCTTTGCAACTTTTGAGCTCCAATAATGGTGGTTAGGTGTAATTTATGAAGATCTTGAGCTTGGTAAAATTGAGAATGTAGATATAAAATACAAAATAATTAGGGATTAGAAAGAAAACGTAGGTAATAATAGCTGAGTCGAGTATCCTTGTAAATATTTATTGGATTAATGTAAGGTTTGACAAAAATTCTAGTTCATGCCATATTAATGGGAATATTATCACTTTTGTATTTGAAACACTCCAGATTATTGCTTTTGGCATTTAGTTTATTTAGAATTTAATGTTAGCACTAATTTGGTTTTGATTTACCATGAATTTTAGATTTAAAGTTAAATGTTACCACCTTTTGACATGTTACATGCCACCCAATTCCACCAAGGTACTTTTGGGACCTAAATATGACTAAATTACTTAATTGGATCAAATATGGACATGTGGCACCTTATTATTTCCTTTTTTGATCTCAAAATGTATGTTAGTGTGATGATTCATTTGTAGTATGCCATTTGGCATCCCTCTATTCATAGAAACCTCTTGAGTGGGGCCCTCTAATTTTGGTTGGTTGTAGGAGTGCCAAATGTTGCTCTTGTAGGTAATCAATGTTTCTTCTTCACCAAGTACATTCATAGGAAATCATGTCTTTGCTTTGATATGTGGCTCTCTCAGAGGTCTCTTAGATCTTACCTTCACTAGGTCTCACCTTTGATGGGCTTCTAGATAGCTTTCAACAACATTTTGTTAATTGTGTGTCTCAAGTGATTTTATGCATCACTCTCAAATGCAATCTTGTTGATCTTATATTTTAGCTTCATGAGAATAATAAGTGAAATCATCATGTAGGTCCTTAATAGATACACATCACTCTAGTAAGACTTAGTAGGTGTTCTAGTGGATCTTTAAATAGAAGTAGTGTGCATATGAAATTTTTCATCATTACATGGGTCCAAATGGGACACATGTCATTCTCACAAGATTTTATTAATTCTTATACCACTTTTCATTGTTGAAGAGAACTTTGGATAGTTGTATGGCATTGATCCTTGATCAGATAGCTCAGGTGCTACCTGATGTCTTACTTGAGGGTTCTTATGAGATTCACATGGATATGATGTGGTGTGGAAGTACATTGATCTTAGATGGATCCTTGAGGGACACATGTCACTTTAGAAGGATACTTATATTTGTTTGGTCATGTTTGAGACATGTGATGGAATCTCAGAAGCCTATGGATTATAATGGGATATGTGGTAGCTTAGATTAAATGGCTTTACTTGTAGGAACTAGGATCTTGACATGTAGCTTAGGGTTTTGAAATCCAATGGTTAACTTCTTTGTGAGCTTTATAGATGACAACACATGTTTCATGGGCTTTACAGATTTTTTTCAAGTGTCCCATATAAGATGTAATAAATATCTAAGGCATTATGAAGTCCAATGAGTTTGACACCTATCATCTTGAGTCATAGTCATTAATTTGACATCCTATGAGGTGTCATAAACCACTATTTTAATTTGAAATCCTATAAGGTTGAGAAATAAGTTAAGTTATACTATAAAAAATTTCAAATGGCCATCTTAAGAAAATTAAACAAGTCTAAATAAAAACTATGTAATTAAATGATTTAATCAAATTATAAGATTGGTCTAGTAGGATTCAATGAGGGTTGTGGTTCTCATGCAGTTGGAAAACTAGGTAGAACTTCCTAGATGAAGGCCTATCTACACATTTTTCAAGAATCCATGGTTAATAATTCACAATTAAATGAAAATTAATAAATATATAAGTAATTCAAATATTTCTAAGCATCAATAGTTATTGCAATATGAATGATCAACCAAAAATTACTAGGAAGTATTAAATAAATCATCTATGTAATAAAATGTCTTAGCATGCTTAGTATTATAGGCATTTTTTAGAATTTAAATGAAGAAGGCTCCCCATTATAGGAATAGGGGTAGTTGAGAATCAAAAAATGTTAACCTTTATGGTGAAACATTATAAAATGTTAGAATCAAGATATCTTGTTCAAAGATGAATAAAAAATTAGTCATCTCATTATGATTTTTAGTCAATATCAAAACTACTTTCTAGAATTATTGAAATATCACCAGTTAGAAATAGAGTTTAAACCTTGTAGATAGTCATACTATGTGTGTGATTTTAGGTTCATTAACCATTGACATTGGGTTCTAAAATGATAACTTTCAAACTTCAAGACATCAAGACATGAAATAACTTAAGAATTCATTAAATTTTATATAATTATGATTTGATTATTTAGGTATGGATTGGGCATTGCTTTGCTACCAAGCAAGCATCCATAAACCCAGTAGAGATACGTTTGCCTCCACTTTGGGCCTTGCTCTACTTCTAGCTGGGTATCCATTAGATGGAGATTGCCTAAATCACCATCTATAGAGTATGAATTATTTTATGATTTCACTTCATTGGTGTATCATATTTTTTATTTTTATACCTACATTCATAAACTAGAATGGTTGGGAACTATAATTAACTAGGTGTAGGGATTTTGTCAAGGCATAGTTTGGATGTTATTCACCATCAAATAGCAAGTTCTACCTAGCCAATTTATATAATAAATTTAAGTGATAGTATGATGGTCCACAAATATTTAAACTCTTGGTCAAGAGAATGATTAGTCATTTGAACTATATTACAACCTTAAAATGACTTAGTATTTTCATAAGAAAAGCAATTTTTAATTAAACCTACCTAGATTTTCTAAATTAGAACACTACTAGAGGTTTCCAAACTTTTAATGTCCAATGTTTTGGAACAAAAATACTTTCTTCCAATTTAGGATAAAATTGATACAAATTGAGCAAATTAATTCTTGACTAGAGGAGTTATTACTAAGCTACAACACACAATAGAGAAATAAACAACAAATGGAATGAAAGCAAAAAAGGAAGGAATAGGAAAGCAAAGAAAGAAAGCAAAGTAGAATACAAGAAAGGATGGAATAAAAAATTAAACTACTCTAACCTACCTACTCTAACTCTAAAAAAGCTTACTATTCTTCTAAAATTTTTGATAGAGTGATAGAGAAATAATGTTTTAGATATTGTCCATTGACTAGTAAGGCTACGTCATTCCCTTATATGTCTTTGAGCCTAAATACAGTTTCACCCAAAAATTTTGCTAGTTGATATAGTCCAATCCATAGGGGAGTGAAATTATCATGTTGTCCTTTATTCTCATGGTCCTTGTCCCATAGTAAGATTAAGTATAATATTTAGAATGTTTTAATTTTGGCTTGCTTGTCAAACAATCTCTTCCTAACATCTTGATGCCTATTAAAGTTCTACAATGCTTCATCCCTAGTATCCTCCACTTAAATGATGTTTAGTATCCTAGATTTCACTCTTTCATCATACTTCATGTACTCAAACATGAAATAATAAGTGGGAAGATTCAAAATGATGGGAAATGTACGTTACTACCCATAAATTAGCAAGAACAAAGATGCTTTGAGTGCCTACTTGTATCTAGTTTTGTCTTCTCATAGAACACATTTTAACAAAGACTATCATTCTCTTGGTTTATTTTATGAATTTTTTTTTATGCCATTCATTATGTTTTTATTATTGGATTCAACCACTCTATTACCGTAAGGGTATTAGTTTGAAGTAGACTTGATGACTATCTGGTTATCATATACCCATTCAGTGAACTTGGTTGATGCAAAGGTTGGTCCATTGTCACATACTAGAGATAGGAGTATGCCAAATTGAGTGGTAATTTTTTCTTCTAGAAACTTGATGACATCAATTGTTTTAATATTCTTGGTATCCACTATTTTGTTTTACCTTATGAAATAGTCTATGGTGGTAATTAGAATTTGTGTTCCACTGAATTTGGATTGATTACTCTAATGAATTTAAGGCCTAATTGCGCAAAAGGCTTTGCTTCAATTAATGGTTGCCTTTATCTCTCACCAATCAAACACTTGGTATTGATGGCATAGTCACACATGGCCATATACATATTTGAATATAGTTAGACAATAGTATCCATCCCTCATTATCTTATATGATGTGGTACACCCTAATGGGTGACCATTTCCCAATTTATCATTCAAATTGTCCATGATCTTTGTGACTTAATCTTTGGAAATACACCTCAAATAAATTTATTCATAGTTATTTCTATATAGTACTCCTCTTTTGATCATAAAATGGGATTATCTCAACCCAATGGCTCTTTTGAGGTGTGGGGTACATGATCCCTACAAAAAGTAGTGGTAAATGTCTTTGTACCAATCTCATTCAAGAACTTGATTTATTTTGACCTATAAGACATCAATATGGGGATAAATGTTTGCAATGAGTTGGATTAGACCTTAGCCTCTTAATAAATTAGAATATTTTATTTCTAAATCATATTATTTAATTTTTTCATCCACTTCCCTCTTTTTTCCCCAAATCCATTCTATACTAGCATCAACTTGATAGATGGATCAAACACTATGGCATAAATCTTGTTCCTCAAGATATAGTGCCTAAATTTCTTAATAGCCTTTACTATTGTGTAAGCTTATTTATATAGAATAAGATAATTAAGCTTAGCATTATTCATGTTATTACTCATGAAGGTTATGGGGTTCTCTTTGTCATCTTATTTTTGTGTTTAAAAAGAAACAATAGTATGATAAAAAATAAAAGAGTATAGATATAAATTTTTATTAAAATCATGACTTATATGATAAAAAATAAAAGAGTATAGATATAATTTTTTATTAAAATTAGGACTTATTAAGAGAGGAGGCTTGATAATATCATCCTTGATATCTTGAAATTCCTTATTCACTTTATTAGTCCATTCTATCTTTGAATATATCTTCATCATGGCACTGATAGGTCTCATAATTTATGTAAAACTAGAGATAAACTTTCTTGCAAAATTGATTTTTATAAAGAAAGATTTTAACTCTTTTTTGCTATTTGGAACTTCTAATTTTTAAATTGCATATATCCTATCAGGGTTAATGATCATATTTTCCCAATTGATTACATATCCTAATATTTTAACTTCAGTCACATAAAAGATGCTTTTTGGGGGGTTTAAGGAAATGACATACCTTCAACACTTTTCTAACACTTGTTATAAATGCATCATGTGATCTCCCCTATTTTTAGAGAAAATTATTAGATCATCCATGTAAATGATGATGCATTTACAAATTAATAAATGAAATATGTGGTTTATTAATCACTTAAAATTTATTCCTATATTGATCAATTTGAATGACATTCATTTGTACACAAATGTTACCCATTTAGTGGTGAAGGCCATCTTCATTCTATTGCTTTTGTTTACTAGGACTTGGTTGTATCTCAAAAATCCATCAAGGAATGACATCATTATAGATCCACTTACCAACTATATGAATCCATCCAAAGATGACAAGGGGTAATTATCCTTCTTTGAGAATATTTTTAAATTCTAAAAATCAACACAAAGTCTTATTTCTCCATTCTTCTATACAAGGTTAGCGACCCATGTCAAGTGTTATAAATTAGAGGTTCAAACATTGGATTTATTGGGATCTATATTTACCTCAAAGGTTTATAGGCTTATTTTTATGGGATAGTGTAAGTAATCACACTAGTATCAAATACTTTCAAGTCATAATATGGCCATACAGTAAAATCCTTGAACTTGGTTAAGATGGAATCAATGTTCTTCAATTCATCATCAGTGCAAACTAGACCAATGTTAACATTTTCTTCATTCCTAGGATTTCCTAAGTTTACTTACTTATACTCCTTTTCTCTCACTTTAGGTTTCTTAGCTCTAGTTCCTTGCTTATCTATGTCAAACATCCTCTCCAAGGAGATCATGACCTTAGGAATTTGATTCTCTTTAAGCTAGATCATTCCATCATTATTATCTTTTGAATTCTATTTAGAAATATCATCTTGTTCATCCATGATGGAGGATTGAAACACACTAGTATTACATAAGAATTTAATCATTTGATTATCATCATCAAAAAATTGGAAGTGATTAATGTTATCTATCATGAAAGGAAAGGAAGTTAACTCCATAGTAAATTATTGCATGTTTAAAACCTTTGTAGGCACTAAGATTGTTGTTGCTAAAGCTAGATCATCTATCAACTAGTTCTATTCATTAGGCAAGGAATCAATATTCAATGAGTCAAAATATTCATTTAGATCCCAAGATGTAAACTTATACTTTATTAAGTAAGAAATATTTCATTTATATCTTCTTATAATTTGATTAAAAACTAGCTCATAATCTCCATAGACTAATATTTATTTATAATTATGTTTAATTTAAAATTCGTGTCCTAAAATAAGAGCTTCATATTATACTAAATTTTTAGTGTAAGAGAACTATAGTCTATAATAATTTAAATACTACCTTCCTTTAGTATTCATTATCACAATTCTAATGTCTGAGCCTAAGTTAGCTTGTATACCATCAAAGTGCAATGTCCAAGGAACTTTGCTTTCTTATTCCATCTTTTCACTTGTAACAATGTCAGTGGTTTCCAAAGTATAGACACCCAAGTCACAAGACTATTAGTTTACCTTTTTATTCTTGTCATTATATTCTACGATCATGTATTTCATCTTGGGTTCTTGATCATTCCTGATCTAATTGGGTATCCCACACTAAGGTAGCCACATATAAGAAAAATCCATGGACATGTATCCATTCAAGGATTTTGTCCAATTATGACTTAATAGTGATTCAGAATATTTAGGCATGTCAATAATTTGAATGTCAATTAAATATTATATTCAAGGCTCATGAGATAGCTACATATGAATACTCAATAATTCTCCAATCACCTTCACTCTTGACTTGTCTAACTATACCACCACCTTCTTAAATTTAGCTAGATTTAATCCCAATTTCACATAAATTCCTATGAGCATAATGTTAGCCAAAGCACCATAATCAAGTAAGAAAGTATGAAATTTCTTACCAAAGATTTTAATAGTTAATAGGAATAGAGTAAATTCATTCTCACTCTTGTACATTACCACATTGGCTTGAACTTGTTTAACCTTGTTGAAGATAGGTTTTTCATTTAATAATTTCAATATTAAATCATGTAGTTTATTGATTTGTGTGATCTCATGCAATGTTATGTTTGACATTATATTCTTCATGTCTTCCACTATATTTTATCCACCTTTTGATTCTATGTAGGGAGACTTTGTCGCTCGCTAACTCTCCTTACCTTTGGGGTGTGGAGGATTATTGTCTATCCTACTATCAAGAGGTGTGTCTAATTTATTAGGTGAGGTAGAAGTTATCATAGGTGCAATATGAAAATTTTCTCTGAAAGGCATAGTTACTTATCTAGTACTATTGGAAAACATGCACCTCCTCAACATTGTCCTCATGTTCATTATTATCTTGCCTAAGAAAGTCATAAGTCTTAACCATGAGGATTTATTTAAGGGTTTTAAAAGCATCATTGGAGTTATCAAAACCTTTATTTTTACCTTCATAAGTGGGATTCACCTTTAATCCCTCTATTTAGCTCTAAATGGCTTCAAATGCATGGTTGAACTTGACATAATCTATCTCTCCATGTCTAGTTGTGTTATGCACTTGACATCAGTTAGGCAAGGCCATCTCATAAATGTTTATCTCAAGTAGTTTACTTAAAGTGGGCTCAATATTATAGTCAAGCCTATTGAAAGGTCTATTATATCTTTGTAAATTATAATTTATATTGGAACTCTTAGTAATGTTAACCATCTTCTTCTTGAGATCTAAGAAATCATTAGTGAGTTTTTTAATAGTTCTTTGTATTGATTTAAAATCTCCCTTTGGGGGTTCTGGGTTCTTGCACTTGGTGGTATCTTGGACATTTGTGTTGTTCATAGCCACCATCATCTAAATGATGTTGTTTTTGGGATGTGATCTAACATTTGCTTTGTTAAATAATCTTAGATGTTAGTTAGGTACAGCATGGATGAAAGGAAATTGGTTGATCACTTGAAGTTGGTTTAATGTAGGGTGATTTTGATTCATGTTGGGTATGATATTTAGAGTAGGAAAGATTGGATCAAAGTTTAGTATATCAAAGATAGGATTCCCTTATGAGTGAATTTTCTCATCAATATGAATGGCCTCAACATAGGCTAAAGGTAGCATGTCAATATTCAAGGACCTTCCCAAGAAGACAATCATCATCAGATCTAAGGCATTCTTGTATATTTATAAGGCTAACTCATCTATAGGTTTATATGGTGGGGATGTTAGGGTGTACATCTTTTGGAACCTAACATTGAATATTTTGATTGGATCCTTTGGGTCCCTTTTGAGGGTGGTAAACTATTGGTACACAACTCTTGGGCTAACTACCCTACCAAATTGGGTAATAAAGGTGTCATTGAACTAATTCTATCTGGTAATGGAATAATTAAGAAAGTTAAGGAGCTAATCATAAACAACATCTCAAAATGTGAAATTAAAAATATGGAAAGCCACATCCTCATGGATCATGCTAAGGATCTTCAAATATGCCTTAAAGTAATTTTTATTATCTTCAATAGTTACTCAACCAATTGGGGTAAATAGAGTCAAGTAATTATCTATTTTTTTTGGAAAATCATGCATAGGTCAAGGGACATTAGTGGATGACCTAGCTAACCATGCCATGAATGGCACAAGGGATTGAAAATTCTAGTTATATGGAGAATTTTGTTGGGTCTTGGATTTATTTCATATACCTTTTCCAACTGTGGCATTGTTATGGGTTACTAGATATGCTAAATGGGTCCTAGGTTTAGATCAGGTCCTAGTCATAATCTGAGGCAACTCTAGGATGTATAATGGGTACTAAGAGAAAATGAGATTCAAATATAGCCTCATAAATACCAAATACTAAGAAGATCATTCAATATTTATGGAAAATCAATAGATCAAGTATCTTTACCTTGATCTTTGAATATCATAGCCTAAAAACCTCAAACTTTCTTAATACCTACACAAATATTGTTAGTCCTATGCACTAACCTATGAATATCAATATTAAACTAACATTCTAGAGTGTTTTGTATGCCTTATTTATCAATCCAAGAGATTTCCTAAAACATTTTAAAACATCATGGATCATTTTGAATAATTTAAAATTATTACTAGTCCAACTCCAAAGAAAACTATTAGAAATAAGTCTAAGTTATTCAAAATTTTATAATTATAATTTTTTTCCAACACAATATATGGGAATATATTAAAATGATTATGATATACCTCATCCAATTTATTTTGAATATATGATAATTATTATTTTTCTAACATTATCTCCAATCTATTTTGGGGGGCATAAGTCCAAATTATTTGAAATGGTCCTTCATATTTCAACGCAAAATTATGAAAAGGATCACTTAATCCCAAAATAATTAGACCAATTAGATGTTATATGTCTAGATCTACCATAACAGAGGTCTTAGGAATTGATCTTTGCATAAATTATTATAAATATCCAAATTCCTTACCAAATTTATGGTAAGCTTTAAAAAGATGATCCAAATATCTCCTAATATACCTGAAGAACAAGGTATTTCACCTATCTTTGTACTAATTTAACAAAATATACAAGTTATCAAATTTTCACAAATAAACACTAATCTTCATGAAATCTTTCAAAGGATGTAAAGATTTAAGCAAAAAATGCAAAGATCCATGTAAATAATGCATATCTATAGGGTTATTTAACCATATTCATGTACTTTAAGACAATTATGTAAGTATATAATGAATTACAGAAGAATTATACAATGATGCAAGAAAATAATTGAATAATGTCACTCTTTCTAGTGCCAAATTTTCCATTCCTATTGATTTACTTATTATGTTCCTTGTGACACTAAAGAACAAGGGGAAAGCAAGAAAATCAATTGTAAGTCTTGGAAGACTTTGGGATTGAGTTGTTTATACAATTATTTTTGGGAATAGCACAAATAGTAGAGATATGGTCAACACTTTAAAAGTCTAAAAGTAGACCCTGCTATAAAACAATAAATGTTTATATAGTGACACAGTTTCTTGCTAATATTTATGAATTTTCTTAATATTTACCAAATAATACCAAAAATAAAAAAAATAGTGGATATTTATAGCATGAAATAAATTAAATTTAATCATATTTAGATCCATAAATGATTAGGGTAAGGTAGAAAAGATAATGTGTTTATGATGACCAAAGATAGCAGTTCTACTAGCTTCTAAGGTGAAACACATGAAACTAGCATATACTAACTATAACATAATGCTCAAAGCTAAGTAAATATAGTTGAAGATTATAAGGAAGTAAAATTAATATGTATAACAACATAATTTTCATAAATTTTCTCAATTAAAGTAAATTTCATGGCATATTCAGTTGTAAATGAGAAGGAAATAGAGCATGTATACTATCAAATCTATTAGCCTAGTTTTAAACGCAAACTAATAGATGTACATAGAAATTTTAATTCCCAAATTATATTATAGAAAATAAACTATCATACATCTAAATTTTTAGGAATATAAAACACAAAATCAAAAAAATAAGCACTTTAGATAAACTTGCAAATTCTTTGGCTCTATTATATTCATTCTTGCAGTTTCTATTTCTGATTTACAATTGAGGTAGACATCCCTATTTATAATCTTAAAAATGCCTAATAAAAGTTTAATTGGGACAAAAAAAGGCACCTAAATACAACCAAGTGGCTTAAAATATCACATTATAATGGAATATTCTACATTTGAATTTACAAGATGAAATAAAATATCTAAGGGCTTCAAGGTGTTTACTAACAACTTGTTATTGTTGTTATTATCTTAACTTCTTCTCCACTCCTTCCTTGGTCCATACCTATGCACATGCATGGTAATATTGATATATTTTATCAAATTATAGGATCATAGACCTAAACAAGTTAGGTATTCCCTAAATAATCTTCCCATATTCTATAAGTATTAACCTGAGTGCTTCTTCAATTGCATCCACCTTTACTAGCCTTTGATTGACAAATGCTATGATTCCAATTAATTATATATTATTATTTTATATAGATAAATCCTACTATAATTTGGATAAAAACACCTTAATTTTGATTTTAAACTCTTTATTATCCATGAAGGAGGCATCAAGTTTGGTTACCCTAGTAATCATGACATCCTTCAACAACAAAGCTATTTTGAAATCAATTTTCTCCAAGGATATATGTGCATCCTTGAGATTATCTACCCATAATTTTAGGATCCTCCTTATTTTAATTATGATGTCATATTTAGGAATGATGTCCTCAAGTGGTAACACCTTGAGGTTAGGGAACTTATTGCTTCTTGCCATTCTAGCCAAGTTTGCCAATTGCTGTCATAAAGTGCAAGATTTTGGTCAAGTTTAATGACCACCTTATCCTATTAGATCAAATATTACTACCACTTATTAATAACTTTATAAAAGTTAAATATATTAAAACATCATTTATTATGGAAACTAGAGTGTTGTTTGGCATTGTTGGCAGTGCTTTCTCTTTCAGCCTTTGCAATTCCTACTACATCCACTTCACTAAGGTAATAACAAATTATTCTTTGGCTTGAACTAAGAATATAGGGTCCTCTACATACTTTTTTACCTCTCTAGGATATATTTACTCTTTTTGGTCAAGGTGAATATGGGATATTCAATCTCATTAATCACAACTAAGCTTGACAGTGGCTTCTCAACTTGTTTCCTTACTACCCTCTTCATGGTGCCAATAGTAGGGTCAAACCTCATTCTAATTTGATGTGCCAAGAAGAGCATCTGTGGCCTCTCATGCCTTGATTTTTTTCTATGATATTCCTCACCCAATTTGGGAAAAATATATACAGTGGCTTTGTGGGAGGTGGATGCAATAGGAGTGCTTGGGTAGAGGATGAAGAATTCAAAGCTGTAGTAGGGATGTATAGGTTTGTTGGGTCTAAGTGACCAAATTTAGTAGGGCCCATGTTGAGAATGAATGAATGAATTTTAGAGGGCACACTCACACTATTATTTTTGGTGAGATTATGTGGCATATTAAGGTGAATGGATTTGGAATGGGTTTTATTGTATTAGTGGATGTAAAAGAGCCAAGGGTGAGTGATGAACTAGTAGTGGCTACCTAGGAAGGAGTAGAATCTATAACATGGCTAGCACTAGTGATTTTGGGGCTCAATGAAGTTATAATTTTGGTAGTGTCATGGGAGATGAAGTGGGGACTATTGACCCAAAAATAAGTAATGGTAGGGTATGCAAACATGGGAGTAAAAGTAGTAGTGGAAGTAGGATAAATTGTAAATGTACTAACAACTAGGATGAAAGGCAATGGGAGAGCACTTTAACCAATGGTAGCCTAAGGTGAGCTTGTGCAAGTAGTTGACTAAGAGTTCGAAGGAGGAGATAATACCCCATCATAGTGGTTATGGTCTCCCTCTTCTTTTTGTAATCTTTCTCTATATTCATTTTAGCTAGGGTGCATAGTTCTTCCATTGATAACTTGATACCCTATTGTAATTTTTCAACATCGATGACATCAAGGCTAGGATAGCTTATTCTTTATATGGCATCCCCCATAGAGGATGCATAAATGAATTTAGGTCATTGTGAGGGTTATTTGTTTGATTGTTCTTGTTTAGAGCTAGGAGTTATGTTATGGTTGCCTGAAGTGGTAATAAGTGCAAGTCTATAGGGCCTATTCTTAACAAGAGGAACATCATCATCTTCATCTTCCTCTTGTCTATCATTTTAGTCTACATCAAGAATAATTCCATGAGTTGGTTTAAGTTGAGGCATTATTATGTACACTTTATTCTTCTCCCTATCAAGATTCATGTCAAGCTCTATGGTTTTCCTCACAACATTCTTGAGGACTACCTTTTCATTCATGTCATCTAGATATTTCCATTCATGCACCTATTCTTGATGCTTATATTCCAATGCAAAATCCTTTTATAACTTGAGTAGGTATCTATTAATGACATTATTGGGGTCCCATGTCCTAAAACCATCCTTAGGCAATATGTATGAATCCCTAGGCATTGTAGCCACTATAATGTATTTTCATCTTCTAATCTTATTCCTCCCCAGCTTATAAAGAGTCTTATGGGGGACTATATTCTTTTTTGTCTTAAAGATGCCATCAAATCCATGGTGTAGGTGATAGGACATCTCCTCCTTTTCCAACTTCATTAGTACATATCTTAGTGGTTTGAGGGGAGCCACCATCACTCCTTATACTCATATGAACATGCAATTAAGGTAGAGCTAGAAGTTACCAATTTATCTCAATATCTATCTAACCTCCAAGGGAACTCTTCATAAATCACATTTTGTGATGGAATTGTAAATAGGTGGGTATAATTATTCTATAATTACCTTGATATTACACCTAAAGAAGTGGATGTGTAATGCATAAAATGATTAGGGTACAACTTCATCTCAAGAAAGAGACCATGAGGTTTGTCCTAATTATGTAGTTCCACATATAACATTTGACAAATAGTTCATTATGTAGAATAGATCCCCATTATAGAAAGTGTCATGTATAATAGATACTAAGTTATTGATAATGATGTCCCCAAGTGATGAGAATTATTGATCTTTTAGGAACATTTGCAACAGTGGGATAGTTTTTATATCCACATAGGTGATGTGGACATTACCAAATACTCTATTTAGGAGAGAAAGGACAATCATGAATCCATTCATAAATTGGTGGATAAGTATTTTTCCTAGGTAATACATGAAGATAACCCCCTTTGGATTAATTACCTATGATGTGAATATTGTCTCTAGTTAATGGGACTCGTACTAATTATCAATGATGATCTAGTTTTAGTCAAATAATGGTAGAGGTAAGTCATAGTATTTTTTGAAATTGGGCCCTCTGATGAAATTAATTAGAATCCCTTAGTTTATCAATTTAAATAACCCATCCTTACATCTTGTCCTCCTAAAGATTCCATATACTAGGTTTGCATATGGCATGACCTCTAGCTTTACTATGCATTTATGAAGACCAGTATCTTGGATTGTAAGTATGTTTGAATTAAGTTGAATAATATGGGGCACGGTCTTAGACTCATCAAGATACATATCTCCTTAAACATTTTAATAGACACTGCTATAATGCATGTCCCCTAAGTTTATGGCCTTTGGGATGAACTATGTGTCCCTGAACATGACTAAATTTTCATATTGAAACAGAAAATCATAATTTCGAAATGCAACACTCTTACTCAAAGTGGAGGGTACTACTCATTCCATTTATACAATACCTTGGGTAGGAAATAACATCTTCTTGAACTTCTCTACAAATTTTTAGCTCTAATAATGGTAGTTAGGTATAATCTATGAAGAGCTCAAGCTTGGTTGAATTGAGAAAATAGATAACAAAGAGAAAACACTTAGGGATTTAGATATAAATATAGGTATTAATAGACAATTTGAGTGGCCTTTTGAATATTTATTTGATTAATGTAAGGTTTGATGGTGATTCCTGTTCATGTCATATTAATGGTGAGTTCATCACCTTTACATTCAAAATACTTTAAATTATTTATTTTGACATTTAGTTACATTAGAATTTAATTTTAGCACTGATTTGCCTTTAATTTTCCATAAATTTGAGCTTTAAAGATAAAGGTTGACACATTTTGACACATGTCATGCTATCTTGAATCTAGATAGGCACTCATAGGGCCTCAATATGACTAAGTGACTTAGTCAAATCAAATATAGAGACATGGCACCTTTTGATTAGATTACATGCTCTCAAAACGTATCTTAGTGTGATGATTCATTTATACTATGACACATGGCATACCTCTATTCATATGAAGCTCTTAGGTAGGGCCCTATAATTTTGGCTAGTTGCAAGAGTGCCACATGTCACTTTTGTAGATAATCAGAGTTTCTTCTTTTCTAGGTGGATCTATCATGGGTAATCATGACCTTACTTTGACAAGTGGCTCTCTCATAGGTCTATTGGAGTTTCCCTTTGATACGTATCACCTTTGGAGGGATTCTATAAAGCTATCTATAAATTTTTGTTAATCATGTGGATCAGTTGATTCCAAGCATCACTCTTAGAGGTAATCTTGTTGATCTTGGATTAAAAATTCATGAGAATGACAAGTGGCATAATTATGTAAGTCGTTAGTGGACATGTGTCACTTTAGTGGTCCTTTGAAGGTTTTATAGTGGATATTCAAATATAAATAGTGTGGGTATGACACATGTCATCATCACATGGGTCCAAAGGTGACACACATCACTCTCATGAGATATTCTTCATTCTTATACCACTTGTCATTATCAAAAGGAACTTTGGATAGTTTTCTTTCATTGAGCCTTGATCAGATGGCTTGGGTGCTTCTAGATGTCTTTATTGAGGTTTCTTACAAAATTTAGATGGATTTTATATGGTGTGGACATGCATTGATCTTGAATGGATCCTTGAGGGATATGCATCACTTTAGAAGGATGATCAAATTTAGATGGTCACACTTGAGACATAGAGTGGCATCTCATGGGCCTATGGATTGTTTTGGGATGCATGATGGCTCAGATAAAATAGGTTTTCTCATGGGAACTAGGATCTTGACACATATCCTATGGGTTTGAATTCTAATGACTAACTTATTCATAGGATTTCTAGATGATGCCATGTTGTTTATGGGTTTTATAGATTTGTTCCAAGTGTCCCATGTAAGATGTGATAAATCTCTAAGGAATTGTAAAGATTGATGATTTGGATACCTATCCTCTTAATTTGTAGTCTTTAATTTGACATTATGTGAGTCATCACAAACTACTCTTTTAATTTTGACATCCTGCAAGGCCAAGTGAGAAGTTAAATTAGACTTATGAAAAGATCAAATGCCCACAATAAGAAAATTAAACAAGTCTAAATAAAAACTACATTAGTAAATACTTTCAAAAATCTATAAGATTATTCTCAAAGGCCTATCTACACATTTTGGAAGCATCCATGGTTAATAATTCAACATTGAATGAAACTTGATAAAGATTTGCAATAATTCAAATATTTATAAGAATCAATAGTTATTGAAATATGAATGGTTAACAAAAATTGATAATAAGTATTAAATCAATCCTATATGAAATAGTATGTCCTAGAAAGCTTGTAATTTTAGTCATTTTTTGGAATTTTAAGGAAGAAGGTTCCCCATTTTGGGAATAGGGGTAGTTGAGAATCAATAAATTTGAGAATTGAATATTATAGCACTACCTAAGAAGTTGATTATTTATTGATCATCATAAAAAATGTGGAAGTGATCAATGTTGTCTAGCATAGAGAGGCATGAAATTATCTCCATAGTAAACTCTTACAATTACAAATCTTTTAGAAGCACCAATTTCACTATTGTTAAAGCTAGAGCATCTGCCAACTAGTTTTTAGTCCCTAGGAAAGGAAACAATATTAAATGAGTCAAAGTACTCAATTAAATACCAAGATATAAATTTATACTTTCTTAAATAAGAAAGTTTGCACTAATATCTACTCCTGATCTGATTAACAACTAACTCAAAATCACCATAAACTAACAATTCTTTATCCTTATGTTTAATTATGAATTAAATTCCTACAATAAGAGCTTCATATTCTACTAAATTATTCATATAAGAGAACTATAATCTATAAGAGGATAAATACTATTTTCCTTCAAGATTTGTCAGAATAATTCCCATGCTAGAACCTTGTTTAGCTCATGCACCATCAAAATGAAATGTCCATGGACCTTTATTTTCTTCCTTCATGATATCATCTATAATGACATTAATAGTTTCCAAAGTGTAAACACCTAAGTCATAGGATTGGTAATTTACCTTTTCGTTCTTGGTGTTGTATTCATTAATTTTATATTTCATCTTGGGATCCCAATCAATCTTGATTTGATTATGAATCCCATGCCAAGGTAACCACATGTGAGAATAATTAGTGGACATATATCCATTTAGGGATTTATTCTAATTGTGACTTAATAACAATCCATAATCTTCAAGTATGTCAACATTTTAAATGCCAATGAACTATTAAACTCAAGGCTCATGAGTAAGCTACTTATGGATATTCAATAATTTTCCCACCACCTTTACTCTTGACATGTCCAATTTCACCACTACCTTTTTAGATTCAACTTGGTTTAAGCCCAGTTTTTCATAAATTACTAAAAGTATAATGTTATCTAAATAACTAGAATCAAGCAAGAAATTACGAATATTTTTATCAAAGATTCTTAAAATCAATAGAAATGGAGGAAATTCATTTTTGCTCTTATACATTACCACATTTGCATGAGCTTATTTAGCCTTATTGGAGATAGTATTTTCATTTATGGATTTTAATAAAAAAATAATTTTGTTCAGTGATTTGGGTGAGTTAATGAAGTGTTATGTTTTCCTTGATATTATTCATGTCTTTCACTATGTTTTATCCACCCTTCGATGTCACACAAGGAGCTTCCATTACTGGCTGAATCTCCTTACCCTTGGCATGTGGAGGATTATTATCTATCCTCTTATCATGATGTTTATCTAGTTTATTAGGTGGTTTGGAAGTTTTCATAGGTGGGTTTTGACCTTTACTTCTCAAGGCATAGTTACTCCTTTGGTATTGTTGGAAAGCATGTATTTCCTCAACATTATCCTTAAGCTCATTTTCATCTTAACTGGGAAAGTTATAGGTCTCAACCATTAGGATAATTTCAAGGGTTCTAGAGGCATCATTGGTATTATCATAGCTCTTATAATTTTTTTAATCATTTGGATTCATATCAAACCCCCTCCATTTCGCTCTAAATAACTTAAAATGCATGGTAGAATTTAGCATAGTCTAGCTATTCATGTCTAACTATATTTTGCACTCAACACTAGTTAGATAAGGCCATATCACATATGTTTATCTCAAGTAATTTTATAATAGTGTGATCATTAATATTTTTAGGCCTATTTAAAGGTTTGTTATATCTTTGGAAATAATAAGTTTTGCTATAACTCTCACCTATATTTCTAATCTATTTCTTAAGATCCAAGAAATAATTAACAAGATCTTGAATAGTTCTCTATATTAAGACAAATTATCCCTTTGGAGGCTCTAAGATCTTGTTCTAGGTTACATTTTAAACATTGGTTTTATTTATAGGCACCATTATTTGGCTGACATTATTTTGGGGATGGGAACTAACATTTGTTTGGTTCAAGAATCCTAGCTTTGGGTTGGGTACAACATGACTTAAAGGTAACTGGTTAATCACTAGTAGTTGGTTTAATATAGGGTGATTTTGGTTCATGTTGGGTATGAAATTTAAAGTAAGCATTATTGGGTCAATGTTTGGTATAACGAACGTAGGATGTCCTTGTGGGTGTATGTGCTCATGATTATGGATAGCCTCAACATATGCTAAAGGCAATGTATCAGTATTCAATGACCTTCTCAAGAAGATAACTATCATTGGATCTAAAGCATTCTTGTATATTTATAAGGATAATTTTTCTACCAACTTATATGGTGGGGACATTAAGGTATACATATTTTGGTTCCTAGAATTGGATTGTCTAATTGGTTATTTTATATCCCTTCTGAGGGTGGTAAACTATTGGTATACAACTCCCATGATAACTAACCTACCAAATTGGGCAATAAAAGTGTCATTTAACTTGGCCCATCTCATGATGGAATATTTAGGAAAGTTTAATAACCAATCATATGTGGCATCTTAGAGTGTAAAGGGAAAGAGATGATAAGACACATCTTTATGGATCACATTAAGTAGTTTTAAAGATGATTTAAAGGACTTGATATACTCTTCAATAGTTAATTTACCAATAGAGGTAAAGAGAGGTAAGTACTTTTCTTCATTTCTTGGTAGATCATGCACAGATCAAAGGACATTGATGGATGAACCACCTAACCATGCCATGACTAGAAAGAGAGGTTTTTAACTTTTGTTATATGGGGAATTTAGTTGGGTCTTGGAATTCCTACATATACCTTTGTCTTTTATATAATTTTTATGGGTTTCTAAAGATGTTTAAGGGATCCTAGGTTTAGATCAAGATTAAGTTCTAATATAATACAACTCCAAGATACAGAGTAGGTACTAAGAGAAAAGGAGTTTCAAAGATAGATTCACAAGCTTCAAATATTATGAATATTAGTTGATATTTATAGAAAGTCTTTATATCAAGTAGCTTAACCTTGATCTTTGAGATTCCAAGCCTTAAAACATTAATGTTTTTAGTACCTACATAAATATCATTAATCCTACACAAATATCATTAGTCCTACATGTTAATCTATAAAGATCACTGTTAGATTACTATTTCAAAGCAATTTTATGCCTGATTCAAAAATATAAGAGTTCTTAGGTACTTTAAGATATATTTAGACATGAATATTATACAAAGATTCACTTAATTCAAAATGAAATAGAGAAAATATGATATTAAACATTTATATCACAAACAAATAAGATCCCAGTAATCGATATTTGCACAAATCCTTATAAATATCTAAACTCTTTAGCGAATTTATATGAAGCTTTGTAAAGATGATCAAAATAACCTTGAATATGTTTAAATGATGGTGTATTCCACATATATTTACACAAATTTAGATAATTACCTAGGTTATTTACCAAATTTTTACAAATGAACACTAACTTTGATGAAATCTTTCAAACAATGCAATGATTCCTAAAAAGAATGCAACGATTCATGTAAATAATGTAGATATTTAGTGTTCTTTAATGATATTTTCATATTTTGAAACAATTATTCACAATTTTAATAAAATATACTACAACCCAAAAAATATGGATGAAATTAATTGCATAAAGGCCCTCCTTCTAACACCATATTTTCCATTCTTATTGATAAACACATTGTGCTTCATGTATCATTAGGGGATAAGGGGAATGTAATAAACTCAATTTTGAGTATTGAAAAACTTAGGGCTTGATTTTTTAAAAAAATTACTAATGTAAATAGCAAAAATAATATAGATATGTTTACCACTTAGAAGTCTCCAAGTAAACCCTGCTATAGGGACAATAAATGTTATACAGTGACACTACTTATTACTAATATTTATGGAATTATTTAAATATTTTTCAATTATTGCCAATAATATTAAAAACAATAGATATTTATAATGTTAAATAAGATAAATTGAGTCATGGGTGGATCCAAAATTAATTAGGGTAAGGCATAAAAGAGAATTTGCTTAAGATGATCAAAGGCACTAGTTCTTCTAACTTCTAAGGCAAAAACACATAAAACTAGCTTCTACCAACTCTAGTGTAATGCTCAAAGCTAAATAAATGTAGCTAAATATTTAGAGGAAATGATATGCATATATATAAAAGCATACTTTGCAAAAAGGTTCTTCACTCACAGTAATTTGCATATGCACATTTAGTTGCAAATAAGATGAAAATAGAGCAAATATACTAGTAGATTAGTTAGTCTAGTGTCAAATTCAAACTAACAGATGCATATATGGAATGTAAATGCCAAATTATCTTTTATAAAAGAAACTATCAGTCATTTAAAAGTGAGAGAATCAGAAATCATAGAACACACATAATAAAGCACTTTAGATAATCTTTCAAATTCTTTCAATATTTGTATTAATTATTGTAACACCTATTTTTTGCTTTACAATGAGGGAAACATCCTAATACATAGGATTAAAAATTACCTAAAATAATTTTATGTGGGCCCATAAAAGGCACCTAAATATAGACATGTGCCAAAAATGTTATAATGGAATATTTTGAATTCACATATTACAAAATATAATGAAATATTCCTAAGGTCCTAAATGTTGTTGAAGTGCCTATTGATGTCGTTGCCTTTACTTTTTATCTACTTCTTCTTTGGTCCATAATTTTTCACATTCCAAGTAACCTTTGTTGATTTGAGTAAAGTCCAAGATCATGGGTTTAAATAAGTCTATTATCTCCTAGATGATCTTCTTATGTTTTGTGAGCACAGGCCTCAATACTTTTTTAATTGCTTCTACCCTTTCTAGCCTTTGATTTCAAATGATAATATATTCATCACTTTGGTATAAATATTTACAATGGATATGTCCGATTGTAATTTGGATAAAAACACCTTCATCTAAGCTCTAAACTCTTGATCATCCATGAAGAAGCCATCATTTTTTGTCACCCTAGTGATCATGGTGTCCTTTAGCAACAAGGCAATCTTAAACTCAATCTTCTCCAAGGATGTGGTTACATCCTTAACTTGTTCAAACAATCATTTTAGGATCCATATTTTGTTCATTAGTATATTTTATGCATAGATAATGTCATCTAGTGGCAAGACCTTGAGGTTAGGGAATTTATTACTTTTTGCAATGCTATCCAAGTTCGCTAACTTAGCATCATAGAGTATAAGTTTTTGGTCAAGTTTCATGACCACCTAGGAATGCAGAGTCCATTCTTCCTACCTACTATTCATATCTTCATATAAGTTAAAGACATTGATAACAACATTTATTATTAACATTATAGTGCCCTATGGCATAATGGGTAATGCTTTCTCCTTCAATATTTTCAGCTCTTTCTACATCCCCTTTAGCAAGGTAATTGTAGGCTCTACTTGGGCTTGCATTGAGGACATAAGGTCTTGTACATATCCATTCACTTATCCATGGATATCTTTCCTTTTCCTCATAAAAGTGAAGAGGGGATCTTCACTCTCATGGATCATAACTAAGCTTGAGTATGGATACTCAACCTATCTTCTTACCACCCTATTCATGGTTCTTGTGGCTACATCAAACATCATGCCAACTTGGGGTCTAAAGAGGAATACATGAGGTCTCTCTTGACTTCCTAACTATATGAATTCTCTAAGATAATTTGGGGTATAATTATGGGTTGGCTAAGTGGGAGGTGGTTGTAATAGAGGTGTTTGGGTAGAAGAAGATGCTAAGGCTATGGAAGGGATGTATAAGTTGGCTATGTCCAATTGCCTAAGTGGGTCAAATATAGATGTAGCAGGGCCCATGTTAAGAAAAAATGAAGGCATCTTTGAAGTCACACTCATTTTGGTAGTTATGGTGATATTGAGTGGCTTATGAAAGGTGAATATCTTTAAGATGGGTTTCAATGGTCTCATAGGCATAGGATAACCAATAGAAAGTGAAGCACTTGTATTGGTTTATTGGGAGGAAGCCATGTGTGCAGTATCATGAGTAATGAAATGGGGAAGGTGAACCCAAAGGAAGTACTAACTTGGTTCATGATAGTGTCAACTAAGGACTGAGTGGTGGTGGTAGCTATAGGGGTTGATGATGTTAAATATAAAGGAATACAATGGTGGGTGGAGAAAACATAGAAGAGGAAGCAAAAGAAAAATAAAAAGCAGTTATAATTAGGGAAGAAAGCAATGTGAAAATACTTACATTGAGAGCCTTAATGTATTGGCAGCCTTTACATTTTCCTATAGAGGTGGGAATGCTCCCCTCATTATATTACTTGGCTCCTTATTTGTCTTGTAAACCTTTTCAATATTTTCCTTGATAGTGTCTATAATTCCTCCATTAAAATATTAATACCTTGATTTAGTTATTCAAGGTCAATGACATCTACATCAGATTGACTTATGTTCTTTAGGGTAGCTCTCATAATAGATGCAGAGATGAGTGTAGGCCCTTATTGGTTTCTAGTCCCCTATTGATCAAGGATTGTAGGCATTCCATGGCTACTTGAAGTGGATTGTAGTGGAGGTATGCATGGTCTATTTTTAATGTGAGGAATTTTTTATTCTTATTCATCTTCTTGCCTCTCCTCATAGTCTACATCAAACATGCTTCCATGAGTTGGTGAAGGTTAAGGACTTATGATGTCTTCCTTCTTCTTCTCCATATCTAGCCTAATTTAAAGCTCTATGTTATTCTTGAATCAATTTTGGGAACCACCTCATCATTCATGGAATCTAAGTATATATATATTAATGCACCACTTTTTGATGCTTATACTCCATAGCTATGTCCTTGAATTTGAGTAGGTGGTTTGGTAATGACATTTTTTGGATCCCACAACTTGAAGTCAACATTAGGCAATAGGTATGAGTCTTTATGCCTTGTATCCATAATGACATCATGACATTTTATAATTTTTGTCCTCCCCAACTTGTATGGGACCTTATGGGGGACTATATTCTTTTTATTCTTGAAGACACCATCAACTCCATGTACCAATTGATAGTCCATCTCCTACTCTACCAATTTCATTGGTACATATCTTAGAAACCTAAGGGGAGCCACCATCACCCCTTATACCTTGATGACCATGAAATCTGGGTATAGCCAATATCTACCCATGTCTCTTAATATTTATCTAACTTTTGGGAGAGCCCTAGGTATTTCACACTTAGTCATCGATTTATAAACAATTGGGAAGAAATCTCCTCCAATTACCTTTATATTGTACCTAAAGTGGTGAATGTGTATTGTAGAGAGTAATTAGGGCTCAACTATTGATCATATGGGGGACCATCAATTTTAGCCTAGATAGGTATTTACACATATTGTGTCGAATACGTAGCTCATCATGTAGAATTGAGCACCATTAAGGAAATTGTCATTCATTTAATAAACTAGATTGTTGTTGATGATGTCTCCAAGTGAGGGGATTTGTTGATCTTCTAAGATTATGTACAACAATGGGATAGTTCTTATATCTACATAACTAATGTGTACATTTCCATATATTATATTGAGGAGAACAAGGATAATCCTAACTCCTTTATTGAATTGATAGATAGGTATGTTCCCTAGGTTGTACATAATGACAACTCTAATTGGGTTGGTTACCCATGATTCCAAGACTATCTTTAACTTGTGCACCTCATACTAGTTATCAATGATGTGTTCGTTCTAGTCTAGTTATGGCAAAGGAAGGTCATAGTAAATATCAAAGATGGGCCCCAATATGAATGTCATTGGGAGCCCTTGGTTCATGGATTTGAGTATCCCATATTCACATCTCATCTTCTTGAAGATGCCATCTAATAGGTTAGTGCATGGCTTGACCTATAACTTCACTATAACCTTGTAGAGACTGGAAACTTAGACTGGAAGGATATTAGAAGCTAATTGGATTATGTGAGGCATTATGTTGGCCTCATCAGCATATCTATCTTCTTTGACACTGAAATAGATGATGTTATAATGCATGTCTCCTAATTTTATGGCCTCAAGGATGAATTATATATCTTAGAAAATAATTAAATTGCCATATTTGAGAAAGTAAGTCATCATTTTTTAAAGATATTCTCCTACCTAAGGTGGATGGAATTGATTATACCATTTTTTTTAATATCTTGGGAAGTAACCAATGTTTTCTTTTATATATCTCTAAAACTTTAGAGATTCAGCAATGGTGGTTGGGGTGTAATTGGTGAATAGCTTGAGCTTCATCATACTAGGAGAATGAAAATAGTGCAGAGAGAACAAATGCATAAAGAATTAAATATGAATGTAGGTAAAAATATCCATGTTGAGTATCCTTTTGAAATATTGATTTCATTAATTCAATGTTGATGGAAATTATGGTTTGTGTCATATTAATGGTGAGCTCATCAACTTCACATATATTTGAACTATTGTTTTTTTTCAATTAATTGAACTTATATTCAAATTTATCACTAATTTACATTTGATTTTACATCAAATTTAGCTTTAATGATAAATATTACCACCTTTTGACATGTGGCATGCCACCTTAGATCCAACTAGCCACTCGTGGGGCTTAAATATGACTAAACTACATAATTGGCTCAAATCAGGATACATGACACTTTTTGATTTCTTCATGGGTTACCAAAATCAACTTAGTGTGATAACTCATCTGTATCCTACCATAAGACATATTTTAATTCATGGTGGCCTTTTAGTCTTAATTGGTCACATGAGTGTCATGTGTCACTTTCACAAGAAATCATGGATTTTATCTTGTTAAGTGGTTCTCTTAGAGGGCCCTCATGGATTTAACTTTCCAGATGTCACCCTGAAATGGCTATTAGAACCTTACATAATATGTTTTAATTTCAAAAGGCTTCTAACCAACTATTGGTAACTTGGTGCTAAGCAACTAATCAAGTGACTCAAGTGGAGACACATGTCACTCTTGGATATGATCATATAGATATTATAATGTAGCTTCACATTTATATCATGTGACATCATTATACATATCTAGAGGGGAGATATGTGGTTCTCAGTGATGATCTAGTTGATCTTAGATAAAAGTAGTCTGTGAATGACATATGGCATCATTGCATGGGTCCAAAGGGGGCATGCATCATTTTCATGGGCTTTTCTTCATTATTATACCACTTGTCATCCTTAAAAGGAACTTTGTATAATTTTATGCCATTGAGCCTTGATCAAATGGATTAGGTGATTCTATATGTCTACCTTATAAGCTCTTGCGAGATTTAGATGGATAATATGTGGTGTATACATGCATCAATTTTATATGAACATGATGGGCCACATGTAGCCTCAAAAGGATACTTGAGTTTAGTTGGTCATGTTTAGGACACATGGTGGCATCTCTTAGGATTCTAATTTTTAGTGGGATGCATGACAGCTTAGATTGACTAGACTTTCTCATGGAGAATGATATATTGACATATAGCCCTGAGATTTGAATTTTAATAGTTAGTTCATTTGTGACCTCTTTAAATGATGCCATGTAGCTCATAAAATTGATAGATATACTCTAAGTGTCTTGTATAGGGTGTTATAAATACTTAAGGTATTACAATGTCTATCAAGGTTGACACCTATCCCTATAAAGCCATATATTAAATTTGATGCTCTATGAGGCATCATAAACTGTTATTTTAATATTGACATCTTATGAGATCCATTGAAAAAATAAGTTACATTTTTAAGACATCAAATGCTTGTCTTAAACAAATTAAAATAGGTTTAAAGAAAAAAATTTAAGTAAATGCTTTAAACAAAATATAAGGTTAGTCCAATAAGACAGGTGAAGCTTGTTAAAATTATGCCAATTGGAGAACCAAGTATAACATATTTAGTAAAGGCTTGTCTGCACATTTTTTAAGTGTCAATGGTTAATGATTCATTATTGAGTGAAAAATTGAAGGACTTGTAATAACTTAAATATTTCGAAGTACTAATTTATATTTCAGGATGAATAATTAAATAAGAAATATTAAAACACAAACATTGGTAACTAAACCAAATAGATATGTAGTCAAATGATTTATCAAGCTTAGTATCTTAGGAATTTTTAAATTTAAATAAAGAAGGGTCCTTATTCTTGGAATAGGGGGTAGTTGATCATCAACAAAGATCACAATCATCAAGTAAAAGTTATGTATAAAGTCATATATTACAACTATTATTATGTAGGAAACATTGCAATATTATGTCCTAACATAGTTATAAGGTCATCTAGTCAAGACAAGAAGGTTCATAGTTATGTCACCAAGAAATGGATCAAGAAGACAAACCCTGTAGATAATGCAAAGGTGGAGCAAAAGATGAAAGAAGAAGATTCTATAAAAGCTCAAAGTATAGATAGTGGTTGCTAAAGTCACATATCAAGAGATAAGAAAAGTCTTGGTTCTCATATGGTTGATCAAATCACTAAGAATGAAGAATGGGATACGAATAATAAGGATAATAAGGTGAGTCATGATCAACTCATAAACCAAGGTGGGATGTTTGCTAATATAAGGCATAAATCAAAAGTTAATAAATTTCAAGAACACGTGTTATCTACATGTTTTGATAAGACATTCAAAGAAAAGAAGGATGATAATGTGGATGATGAAAAGTAAAAATCAAAGGTCAAGCCTAAGTTTCTAATTAATTCTAGAAGAATGTTGAAAAATATTTAGTCTTGTGAAAAGGATAAGTAGATTGGATAATCTCCTAAGTTCACATTGTTTTAGAGAACTATGAAAAAGGGGTGTCTCAATTAAGATTCATGGAGGCATTCTTATATTATCATAAACATGAGGTTATAATTAAAGAATCTATGAAGACACAATGCATACAATTTGTATAAGAGACAAGTTTATAAGATCCATTTATTATGAGTAGTTTGAGCTTGATCTATGAAGACAAAGGGGGGGTCCTTATTTATCCAATTGGTATTGGTTAATATTATATAGTATCAAGTATGGTCAAGAGTTTGGTATCTTCTTCAGTCAAGTCAAGAAAAGTATGTGATCTTGAGTTCCTAGTCTTTTAAAATAAGATATGCTTGGTCTGTGGGGGAGTATGGTAGCTTTGATTTCTTTGTCAAGAAAGTGATAGATTTTAATATGCATAAAGATAATGAGAGATTATGTCAAAGATGCTTCATAGAATTTGGTTGTTTAAATTTTGATGAATCATCTAGGAGAGTGACTAGGTTGATAAGTTTATGAGAA
This sequence comes from Torreya grandis, assembly GCA_037957365.1. NCBI lineage: Eukaryota > Viridiplantae > Streptophyta > Pinopsida > Cupressales > Taxaceae > Torreya > Torreya grandis. Next base: position 1,960,580 of record JARHVA010002786.1, on the reverse strand, counting down.
TGATTGTCATAGAAGTTTGCCATAGGTTTGAATAGTATGAGTTTAGTAGTTACAAATGATCCTTGATGTCTACTAATAATTGAAGCATGGTGGATGCTTGGTTTGAAGTGGAGATATTCAAGCTATTAACTAAGCCTGATATGTGCTAAAGTGATCTTATAATCTAATGTTCATTCTGAACAAGATGATAATAGTAGAAGAAATTTATCATTAACATCAAAGGGGGATAAATATCAGAAAAGGGAGAAAGATCAAAAATATGAGAAAGGATGAGAAAAATAGCAAAGATAAAAAAGGTAGAAAGAAAAGGAAATAACTAGGTTTAATATATGATTACCATCAAGAAGTGATTGACAAAGTTTTCTGAGTATGTTTGGCATCAATGACAAAGGGGAGATTCTTGAACATTATCATTGATTAATGGAGATATTATTGAGCATTGTCATTGAGTGTTGAGATTTTATATTTAATGTTTTCATTGATGTCAAAGGTTATGATGAAGACGAATGGTTCTCTCATTGATGTCAATCTAATATCATTGATATCAAATTTTCTTATGCAAATTCTTGATCAAGTAAGTCGTAAGGTATGTGTATAATGAGTTATATTTATAGTATAATGAGTGTTATTTCTATATGAGAGAAATGATGAGAGAATTCTATTTGAATAATGTTCTAATGTCAGCTTGAGTAAAATCATTATGAATAACATGGGTGAGTATAGATCACCACAAAAAGTGTAAATTATCTTGTAATAATTTATCTAGACCTTGTGAGATAGTATTTTTAGGTGGCATGCTACAAAGAGTGAGATCTAAAGAAGAAACTTTGTATTCTGAAGATCTATCTAAGTAGTTCTAAAGATTCTTTGAATGATCTATGAAGATGAAAATTATCTAAATGTAATGTTCCTAAGAACACCTAACAATGTTTAATCATGAGAGAGATTTTTTGAAGCTATACATGAGATGTTGAGGACCTTGCACATGAGTAAAAGACCAACTTCAAAGATCTATGTATGTAGCACAAAAGATGCTACAGTTCAGCTCTAAAGATATATAAGAAGTTCTAAATAAGTTTTGTTGAAGTTGTGAATAAGAATGAGTGTATGAGGTTTCTTGAGATTACATAAGAGACATTAAAACATATGAGATTTTCAAAGTGAATATTACAGAAAGGCTAGAAGGTTAGATTCAAGGCATAATAAGACTTATAGGTCATGCCTTAGAAACTAACAAGAGAGATGGTGGTAAAATGAGATAATAACATTAGTTTAAATAACATGAGTTAGTATGTGAACATTGAAAAATGTGATTCAAGTTGTTTTAAGTATGTGCATGAAGTTCTAGGTCTTAGTTTTTAAGAAAAAGGCTTGAAAAGTATTTCAAGGTTTCTTGAGTGCACAAAATGAAGAGTTATCTACTAGAGAAGGTTTTCTCAGTGATTTTTGGTATGTAGAACATCAACATGAGATCATAATTTGTTCATGGCAGATAATTAAAGTTTATATCTATAAATTCCAAGCATTGGTTTATGAAAAGAGGAGCTAATTTTTATGAATGATTACTAAGACTAAAAGATGGTCTAAACCCTCATAAAACCCTAAATGTGACATGATGTTGAGGATATTATTATAAAGATATTATAATTATTTAATATGATTATAAAAGTGATTGGAGGTTTATTTCAACTCTTTTGAGAATCTATAGGTCTGATTGGTTTCTTAGGTGAGTGAGAAAACCCTACATAAAAGTACTTATCTTTAAAAGATTTGCTATAGTAGAAAGTGTTGACTGAGTCAAAGTTTCCAAGTGGATGAAGATCAAAGTATGATAATTTTATTTATTGTTCATAAATATTTATAGATAGGTTATATATCTTGGGTGTGCAAAGTTGATTATCAAAGTTGGCTAGTTGCTAACAGACCTAGTGGTGCGGATAGTCAGGAAACTAGACAGATGTGAAAAGATATTTTTTGATGATTTTTCATGTAAGAGTGATGAGTTAAAATGCATGATAATTTTATCTAGGTATCTAATAATCTATTAATTTTTTTCAAATAATTGGAATTCATTACAAGAGGTTGAATCATTGAATCCAAAATGGCTTATCTAACTGAGTAGAGTCTATGAGAGGAAGGTTAGTAGATTGGTCTATAAGACCAATAGTTTTCATTAGATCTCATGATCTAATTGATTTAGGTTGATTTAAGGATGTTTTAATATCCTATACATAAATTTAAATATATTTAAAATATTCAATCTTGTTTCAAATGTTCAAGTTTCCTTGACTATGTTTTGGAGTCTGTTAGAAGTTCTAAGTGAACATCTTAAATGAGTGTTTGAGCCTATTTACCCTGAGTTGAAGAATTAGATGAAGTTGGTAATGACCCTAAGGTTGTTGAGTTTGTGAATATGTAATTTTTTTCCATATTTTTTTGTAAAATGTTAATATATGGCTCAATTATTCAAGATAGAGTTTTTGTATATGCACACACCCTTTATAAGCAGTGGTTTGAGTATGTGTTCAAGTGGTAGTTAGACATAAAAAGAGTTGTAGACATAAAGTGAAATTTGATAAGGGATGTTTCAGTGGATTATGATGTGTTCCTACTATGTGATGTTTTTTTTATAAGCTTCAATAAATATCAAATGTTAACATGTTGTTAATAAGACCTATTAGGTCTTCATAAACCTAAAAGAGGAGTAATGGATAATTGATATATGCTTGACCTATTGTAGTGATTAATTCATAATTAAGGAATGATATTTTAAAATTAAAATACCTATTCATATCTGAACTAATTAATTTAAATATGTATCTGACCTATAAGGATATGATCAAGTGACTTGTATAAATGGAAGATAGTTAGGCTTATTTTGGTGTGCTTAGAGGGGATGCTAAGAGGATGATTACAGAGTGAGAGAAGAAGAGGATAAGTGAATGATATATATAATTTTTGAGAATAAGGATGGAATTTAAAACATTTAAAAAGTGTAATGAATATCTAACATAGGTTTTAGATCTAAACATAAAGGTCAAAATACCCAATCAAGTCATGAAGAGGACTAGTTGAGTGAAAAGGGCTGAAGACTAGTTTGAGAGGGATTGAAGTAAGTGAAGAGATGAAAGATAGGATCATAATCTAATGTATACTAAATAGGGTTTTTTAAAGGTGATAAAATAATCAAGTGGCTAAGTTATTACTAAGTCATTTAGGGGGTTAGTGCCTCCTTGCAAGTTGGTGCTTGCTAAATCTAAGTGGGTGCTTCGTAAATTAGGGGTTAGTGTTCCTTGTTAATTTGGTATTCAAATAAAGAATTTGTTGAGTTTGTGCTTGATATATTGGTTTCATTGATCCAATTTGAGTGGGTAATAAATTAAATATTTATTCATTACTTTATAGGACTGTAGTCCAAGCTGTGTATTAGTGGGTTTTCTGTCCCTAAGGGTTTCCCACATATATGTTGCATTCATGTGTTTCATGCTCTTATGTTTTTATGATTATGCTTGATAAGATTTAAATTATTGTTAGAATGGTTCATGAATAATTAAGTGGAATTTAATGACAAGTTTTGAAGACTAATATACCCCCCCTTCAGTCATCTTGTTTTTAATAGGGAATGCACTTGATGAAATTTAGATGGTAAGACTAAGGGTTTTGCTTTGTAGAAGGGATATTTACACCAAATAATTAACACAACTATTAACAATCATCAAACTAATTTTTAGGCTTATATTGTTTATTTTTTAAGTACTTTATTTGCTTAACCAATTTTATTTTTTATTGACACTATAGGTACTGAATGTTTTGTTTCTCTTAGTATGCTTGACAAGTTATCTAGAAAAACTAGAGTTATGGAAAATTCATGGTCAGTTCAAGAGGGGAACAAAACTAAAATCAAGGTTGAAAAATGTTTTGGGAAAGTATAGATAAAAATACATAACTTCACTATGGTATTTGATCTATTTGTATCTCTATTAGGATCATATGATGTGATCCTAAAAGTAAACTAGTTAGCTCAACATAAATACAATGTAGATTGTCTACTCAAAATGGTTGAATGTCTAGATGATTTCGTTAATCATACCCAAATTTAGGAAACAAAGAGGGAGATTAATCCTAGAAATGTTTCTAAAATTTATTTTAAGAAAGATCGTATAAAATGGTGTCAAACATTTATTATAATAATAAATGAGATGGAGGAATCAAAGAAGCCATCTATTGAAGATTATCCTTTTCTCCAAGATCTTCGAAATGTTTTTTCTTAAATAATTATTTTGTTTAACCCCTAAGATGTAATTTTATTTCCCAACTAAAATCATTCTAGGGTCTGAAGTACAATCTAAATTCCCCTATAAAATGATGATAACTGATTTAGTAGAGTTGAATGCTCAACTTCAAGAGTTGTTGTCTAAATGGTTGACTCAAGAAAGTGTGTCACCATGGGGTGCAATAGTTGTGGTTTTTAATAAGGATGTAACCCTTTTATTGTGTATTAATTATATGATGTTGAGCTAAGTAATGAATAAAATCAAAAATCCATTACCTCACATTAATTATATTTTTGATAAAAAGCATGGAACATCAATTTTATCTAAGATTGATCTTCAAGCAGGATATCATCAGTTAAGGATTCATGATGAAGACATTCTAAAAATGGCCATTAGAACTCGACAGGCATTATGAGTTCATAGTTATTCATTTTGGATAATAAATTTACTAGCATCATTTATGAATATCATGAATAGTGTGTTTAAGGATTATCTATATCATTTTATGTTGGTATTTTTAGATGATATCATCATATATTCTCAATATAAGGAGGAACATATAGAACATTTTAAATTGGTTTTGCAATGGTTGTAGAAGAATAACCTTTTTTCAAAGTTATTAAAGTTTTGCTTATTTCAAAAAAAGGTATAGTACCTTGGGAACATTATATTTATAGAAGGAATATATGTGGACCCTTTAAAGATTAAATCCATTATGGAGTGGCCAACACCTAAATATGTCCATGAAGTTAATATTTTTATGGGTTTGGTAGGATATTAGAGGAAGTTTTTTTTAATATTTTCTAAGATATAAAATACAATTACCTCTCTTTATTGAAAAAAATAGAAATTGGTGTGGTCAATGAAGTGATAAGAAGATTTTCAAGAGTTGAAAATAAGACTTACCTTGGCACTAGTGATGAGAGTTACTAATCAAAAAAGTTAATTCTTAGTAATAATTAATTCTCAAAGATTTGACCTTGGAGAAATTCTCATGCAATAAGGTTTTGTTATAGCTTATGAATCCAAAAATTTGAAACCATATGAGGAAAATTATGCCCCACATGATCTAGATTTAGATATAATTATTCATACCTTACAAGTTAGGAGGCATTGTTTGTTGGGAAAACCATTTGATATTGAAATTGATAACATGGGACTCAAGTATATTTTCACATAACCTAACTTGAATACATGTTATAGGTGATGGTTAGAGTTCTTATCAGATTATGATTTTTCCATAAACTACATTAAATACAAGTAAAATTGCATTGTATATGCCCTTAGTCATCGAACATATATATCATCTTTAAATACTATCAAGAGTACCTTTCATGATCAAGTGGTGAAAATCTCTCTAGGAGATGAATTTTATGAATAGGTGAAGTTATCATTGGTTCAAAAATGATCATGATCTTAAGTATTATGGATTCAAATTTAAATATGGCATTTTGTTTAAGTACAAAGGAAGGATTTATTTACTAGATAAGGAGAATTCAAGGAATGTAGTACTCAAATAACTACATAATTATCATTATTTAGGACATCTTGTTGTGACTAAGCTCTAAGTAGAGTTGAGGCAATTATATTTCTAGAAAGGAATTAATAAGGATGCATAATATTTTATTTTTTATGTTTATAATGTCAGTGATTTATGGCTGAGCATGTGCATTCTATTGGGTTTCTATACCTGCATATAATACAATAATAAAATTGGAAATATTATTATTATAGACTTGTCGAAGGGTTTCTAATGTCTCAATTCATTCCTAGCAATGTTTTAGATGATGCACCTATGCTTGAGAAGAGATTTTTGAAATAAGTGTATAGGTTGCATGGGTTCTCATAAAATATTATTTCAGATGGGGACCCTAAAATGACTTCTATATTCTAGTTGACTCTCAATTCAACTTTGGGTATTCAGTTAAACTTTAGTATATTTCACCATTCATAACATTATGGACAAACATAGAGGATGAATCAGGTTTTAGAATATATTCTAAGTATGTAATGTATGAATCAGTAATACATTTAGGAATAATACCTTTCATTTGTTCAATTTGCATATAATAACTCATACTAATAAACATTGAAAATGGATAAATTTGAGAAATTTTATGGAAAAAAGTGTAGAACACCTATCACTTAGGACATGTTAGAAGATAGGGTATTCTTTGGTCTAGATATGCTTATTTAAATGGAAGAGTAGGTTAAGTTAATAAGGAAAACCCAAGATAAATAGAATACCTACACTAATCTAAAAAGAATAAGTCATTCTTAACTTTGAGACAAAGTATTTATATGGGTTAAACTTCATATAAGCTTAATAAAATTTAAAAGATTGCTCAAATTATCTCCTAGATTTTTAGGACTTTTTGAGGTCTTGGAAGTTGTCAATCTTGTGGTATATAGTCTTGATTTATCACCAATTTTAGTACACATGCATAGTGTTTTCCATGTGTCCTAACTTTAAAATTATGTTTTTGGTCCTTTTCATGTGTTGGATTAGAATTATTTACATGTTCTAGATCATGGGGTGGTCATAGTATAACCAATCAGATTAATTGACACTAGCAAACTTAGTTTGTGTAATAGAGAAGTGTCACAGTGAAATGTCCATTGGGATCAATATTTTGAAGATAATGTTACTTGGGAAGGTTATGAAGAGTTTCATAAGTTTTTTACTCATTTGTTTGATTTTTTATTTGTTGGATATTATGTTTATCTTCTACTAAACACTATTTTGTTTTAGAGCTTTTGTTGAAATAAGTGTTACCAGGATGATGACCATCTTTAGGGGGGAAGGATGTTACATCCTAATTTTTCTCTAGACATACTAATCTATTTGTTACTAAATCTATGGTTAGTAAAAGGTTTACTTAATGTGTTATGTAACTAGATTAGTAGTATATTGATTTTGGATAGTGTTTACTACTTGTGATCATGATAGTTAACTAGTAGTTAGCTATTTATATTTTGATATGGTACATTGTAATCATTATTATACATTATATTATGATATAGTAGTTCATTATGATTTTTATATAATATGGTCTAGCTACTATTCACATGTATTGATGTGGATTCATGATGAATTCCACCTTCCTGACTATGACCAAGGGAGGGTATCATAGGATAAGATGGTGTAGATGGAGGCAAGTGGAGATGAGAGAATGAGATGGGAATCCTACACATACCACATAGATTAGATGTTTGTTTATTATGTGTTAATTGGTAGATATCTATTGATTGCAACATGAAATTAGTTACTAATGTATTTTTTGCATTTAGATTTTTTTTATTATCATTTTTACATATTTATTTAACCCTAATTGTGTGTTTTCATTTATGAGATTGTATAATGGCTAAGATTCTTGTATGCTTATCTCACTCCATTGTCAACAACTATGTACCATACAGGTTAAATGAGTTTTGTATGTATTTTTAAAGGTAAATTAAAATGTTTTACTTGACTTACTTCAATGTATTTATATTCATCATAACTTGTACTCTAAAGTCCTTTATTGGTATTGCTATGATTTGAATTCTAATTATGATATCCTTACATGTTTACACTTTTATCTGGTTTGAATAGTATAATATAATTATACTCAGAGTGATTAATATGTTGTTATAAAATAAATTACTTTAGTATAGAGTTTTCAAAAACACCTTAGGACATGTTTGAGTTATTTGTTGAAGTCACTATTATAATTAAATGAGATTGAATTACCCTGTTGATTCTATGGTTTCAATCTAAGAGCATACATGATTAATTAAAAGTTATATATTAGCAAGGATGTGAT